>BMAV01001084.1:104786-422196 GCA_019973955.1 Trichonephila inaurata madagascariensis
CTTTTTTAAAATTTTCTGACTTAGAAAACCAGTTTTCTTATGTGAAATGTGTAGTTGATTATATGTCAAAATTAAATTAGATGTGTAATAATAAAAAGTTAAATATTGTGATTGTTGTTTTTTGAATTTTTAGTAAGTTATTTTAATCATTGAAAAAATTGAAAACAAATATGTACAATAATTCAAAAATTTTACCTATTATTTACAAAAAAATTGGTTTTCTTGTAAAATGAAATTTTGCAAAAACTGTATTATTTTTTATAATTTATATATAATTATATAAATTATTTAAAGATACTTAAGTGATGAAGAGTGATTTATGTCTGATGTTCATCTGATACTTTTTGAAATTTATTATAGTAATATATCATTAAGATGGATGTATGATTTTTCTTCTGTAGATTTTTCTACAATACCATCAAAGTTCTTGATTCTTATTTGATCATATTTGGGATCAATGCACTGTTGGAAACATCACTGAAGACAGAATTTAGCTGTATAACATGTAACCAAATATTTTAAGAACTTATATTTATGAATAAACATACTTATATTTTTTTCTGACCTTTTATTACATTTTTTTTGTCTTTTGTAAGAAATTCCTGCTGAAACACTTGTTTACATTTGGACAGAACATAATGTTAAGAGTAACAAAAACTCTGCAAAACTATATTTGTAGTGAAATCTCGATAATTAAAAACTATTGTAAGCAGGAATTCATATTCCTAAGGAAGTTATGTTCTTATTTTTAAAATCCTAGTCTTGTTGATGTAAAATGTGTGATGTTATGTATTTTTCATGTTCCATCCAACCACATTGTTAAATAAATGTTCTTACAATATGATTTTTGATTCTTTATTAATTCCTGCGATTTAGCTATCTTAATTCTTAATAAAAAAGTGCAGAATTGGAATTGAGAATTTTGTTGACAGAAAGTTATATATTTTGAAATATTGTTTATAACTTCTGTTTTGAATATTTAACTGTCTAATGATTGTGAATTAGCTAATATGGTTTATATCTTCTCAAGAATCAGCTCATACAATCATGCTTATAAATTTACCTTTTGATTCTCTTCTTTATTAGAAGATAATTATTCTTATATTTCTTATTCCATTGAATTTCATTTCTTAGAAATGTCTATGTACTGTATTATATATATATATATAGTAAATTGTAATTATACATAGGTAAAATGTTAATAACTGATATATTCTGATATTCTTTTTAAGATTATATTTACTTAAAAAGAGCTAAACTTTTTTTTTTAAAAAAAAACTGATAAATGAAATGTTTTTAGGAATTCTACATACATATTTGAAGTACACAGCACTTTTGAATCGAAAATTTTGTATTTGAACATTGTTGTTTTTGTTAATCTGTAGTTCAAAAACTGCATGTTTTCAGAATGCATATCTGTTTTAAAGTTTAATGTATTAATTTATGCCAATAAAACATTTATTACTGAATAATAATGAAATAAAAAGTAAAATTTAGAAAATAAGACAAACATGTATTTTTGTTATGATAGTTTTTAAAAATTATTATTAATTTTTTAGTTCTCATGGTATGTCCACAAAAACTGATCAATATCAGCATCATCACCATATTTATATTATTATTTAAGTTGAACGAAAATTTTGAAGAATGAGAATTTGTTTTTTCCTTACAGTTCCTAGATTTTTATTAGTTTTGTTTAATATTTTTTACTCTGTATAATTTATAAAAAATAATTTCAATCAGGAAGGGAGAAGAAAAGACTCTTTTAAATATGTTTTAAGTTTAATGTTGGTTGTTATATCCCCCCACCTATTTTTGCAACAGATAGTCTGTTTAGCACTGCAACCTAGATATTACATGGGCATTAGTAGTCTTGCCAGTACAGGATGTATGTATAAGCTACACGAGCTATAGCTTAAAAACCCCACTTTCTCGGNACAGGATGTATGTATAAGCTACACGAGCTATAGCTTAAAAACCCCCCCTTCCCGGGGGGGGGGCGCAAAAAGTTTGTTATGAAAAAAAATTATTTTAAGTTAATGATTTATTATTTCACTATCTATATACTTTTTTATTGTATTTCAGTTTAATCCTCTAGGTATTGAAAATCATATGTGGCATCGACATAGATTATCTGGACTTATATAAAGGGCCACATCTCAAATAGCTTTGGACCTTATCAAGTCTAAATTCGACCCTGAGTCTTGCAGATGCACCATGTACGTGGTATGGTTTGCACATTCCTGTAAGACTACTCGACATCTTTATTCACTCAGGCATCTGTGCCTGTTGCTGTTGAGATCCTCCATGGCATACTGTATTTCCCTTCTGGACCCATTGATTTCATATCCTTGGAAAGGTAGCAGTTCGTCATTTTGATGAACGCTAAATTGAAATGTCAAATATCTTGTGTATTTCCCCGTACACCACGCATTTTTTATTTCAACAGTGCTAGCACCCAACATTACGCTCTATGCAGCGAAGAGGCAAGATTAAGGTTGAACGTATATGTATTGGATTGACTGGAAAGTTCGTGCCGATTTTGAAAGAAAATTGAAACACAGGAGATTGAAAAGTTTAGTGTGCATTTATCAAATTATATAAGTACCATTCTGTTTATAACCTTTCTTTATTTTCCAGGCAACTGGAAAATTCCCTCCTTCCAGAATGTCTCAGGTTTTTCAGCAAAAAACTTTCCTACATGATTTTTTTTTTATCTCAACCAATTTTTGCTCTAAAATAATTTTGTAATGATCAAAATAGGTGGAAATCAGAGGCCAAGAGATCTGGAGAATGTGGTGGAGGGGATAGAATATCCCAACCAAGCTCCTGCAGTTTTTGTCATCAAAGACACGCGAGGCCGCACATTGTCCTGATGAAACATGACATTGTTCCAGTTTGCTATTTCTGGATGTTTTGGGGCAATTGCTGTTTTTTATTCGTCTAATTGGGAACAATACTTCTCTGAAATTATCGTTTCGTTGTTTGATCAAAACTCATCATACAGAATTCTTTTCGCACTCAGAGCATGACCTTTGATTGGAGAGCGACTTTTGAGGTGGCTAAAATTTGATTCATTCACCTTTCCCAAAGATTTTTTCTCTCAACATTACTATAAATTATACATTTTTTACCTCCCCCCCCGTCACTACTAATGGTGTTTCCTGGCTATGTTTATAAAGCGAGCTACAAATGAAAATGTGATCAGTCTAATTTTGTCTGTTAAATTGTTGGGAATCTATACTTAAAAATAATTTATGTACCCAACAGTTTCACAAAGGGCACGTGGATAGTATTGATATTTTTAACATTTTTCGCCATCAGTGTTTTAATCTGATCTTTATCTGTGGTGGATAGTGTACCTGGGCGTTCTTCGTTACCAGAGTTGAAATCGCCAACTTTAATCCTAGCAAACTACTTGGCACAGTTCTTTCAGCAACAACATCTTCGCCATAAACAATGCATATCGTGTTTTCCCACTTGTGCAGTATTTTTGTCTTCCCAGTAAAAGAAAAGGAAGTAGGGCCTAAAATGCACTTCCTTTTATCTACGTATTCTCAAAACGTATAAAACTGATTACTGTTAACGTGCCAAAGCCAAACTTTTTTCCAAATATGCCTGAAGTACTGCCTTTTAAAATGTGTATGCATGCCATTCGTTTTCAATTATTCTGATTTTTTCAGACCTGTCCTTATGTCACCTAACAAAAATCGGCTCAAACTTACCAATCGCCCCAATATATGGATTTGAAGTGATTGGTTTGACTTATTCGAACTTGAATCACAGAGAGCATCTATTCATTTCATGAATATGAATGAATGGCCAAGTTGAAGGTATATTTACATTATGAGTACATTGTTTTTATAGATTTGTAGAGTCTCGATGCGCAATCACTCCACGTGAGATTTTAGAAATGTCTGGCTACCTACATGCGATCAGTTTTGCAGCTTGTTTGATTCTCCTTCTGGAAAGCTTTAGCTCTACACCTGTGCTACATGAAAATTTTCTGTCTAATTATGTTTTACCTTGCGATCCGGGGTTGCTAGTGACATCAGGAATGAAGGTGCTGCTCTCTGGTGAAGTGAGGAATCAATTCCTATATGTGTATATATTATGTGTAATAATTATTTTTTAAGGCGAAGCGATACCATTTTACATAAATATGTTTTGTACATCGTAAGACTTGCAGTGTAGAGGGGCTAATTCACGTTAAATGTCCAAATCCTCAGTATGTAGTGTGGTGGGGAAGTTTGGAGAGAGTTAAGTGTCAATTCAAGTGTCATTCTCGTCAATTGACCGTAATTCAAAATTACGAGGTCTTTTGCGAATGGCTCTCGTGTTGCTTAGTGTCCAACGTTTGTTCACAATCAACATTACTGATTTTTCAGTTATTTTTTAACTAATTAAAATCCAATATATATTTAAAAAAATATTTTGATATTTAAAATGAATTAAACGAACAAAAATATAATGTGGTATTGAACATGACTTTGAAGAAATACTCGATTCTGTCTGAAGGTGAAAGTGATTGCATCGAAACTGATGACGAACATAAACTAGACGATTTCAGAGACTCTGATATTGACCTCGATTTTATTCCAACTGAATAATAAAAAGTATCTGTAATAAAAAAAAAAAGATGACAAATGACTATTGTATCTTTGTTAACGTTACTTGTGAAGAAAATACTCAAAAATTGTGTCCAGAAAGCTAACAATGGCTGATTAAAATTTGTTCATTTGTTTTGTATTGATTATATACAGTATTGGCTACAAAAAAGTGATTTTTCTTTCGTTCATTATATTTGTACAATGCAAGTATCATACAAAATAAATTTGTATTACAAAGATAAGTTTTAGTGCTTTTTTAAACTTTTAATTAAATTTTTAAACAACATTAAAAGTTATAATCTCATTTTGGAATATAAGATATAAATTTTACTAGCATATGACGGCACCTTAAACATTTTGTTATCGAATCGACTAAGCGCTGTCTGCAATCGTCCACTATTTAGCGCTACCTTTTCTGGGATATTTGCTTAGCAATTATGGGGTATCGGAATGGAAATAGTCACGGTAGACCATGGTCTTGTAGGGATCTCATTCCGAGAGATAGTTACTGGTAAGAGTATCATCTTATACTAGGCATAACGCGACCTTTATTTAGAAAAAACTTAAGTTCGAATGCATATTCCCAATGAGAGGTATCCACTGTACAATCTTCTGTTTAAAATAGACTGTAATCAGTGGTAGATTTACTTCTGGAGCTCAAATACGCCGAAATGCATATGATTTGTGTAGCACGTTTCATGCAAATTTGACATTTGTTGCGTGCTGCCTTCATGGTGTGGCAATTTTAATGGCCATCAGTCACTATGTATGTGTGTGTCTGTGATTGAATTGTTGAATATATTAAATATATATTGAATTTTTATGGAAAAGAGAAAAATTTTAAACATAGAATTACATCTGATTTATGGCATGTATTATATTAAAAATATATATATATATAAATTCGTATATAATTTTTGAGCTATTAGGTTTTACTTATGTTTTTGTATTTGTGAAGGTTTTTATTGTATGGCTATACACACAAATACTCGTAGACATCATTAAGTTAAATACATTAATGCATTTCTTATGCTTATCTTAGCAACCATAGAAAATGTTAGTTATTGATTTGTGATTCGATACAAATTTTCTTTCTTCGACGAGTAAAATGAAGTGTACTTTCAGGTATAAAATACTATTTTGAATAAAAACCAGTGACTTACACAAGGGGAGGGGGGTTCAACCCTTCCATGGACCAACAAATTTTTAATCTTAACAATAGAGAATACCCCTCGGTGCTTTCTTCCAGGGGCTCAACGTATACCCCCGCATCGCGGGGGATCCCAGGACTCTAGGGGGCCCAAAACCTGACTTTGCAGGGCCGCAAAACCTGATTTTGCAGGGGCCCTAATATTCTCCGTTACGCCACTGCTTTCGTCTACGTGTTTTTTATAATGTAAACCACCCATAAGAGATATCTGTGTACGCCTCTAATAAGGACATTTCACTTCCTGTATGATCTTGCAAATGACTTCTTTTCTCAAAAAGGAATATGAATTTTTCTAGGAAGCTAGCAGTTTCGCGACATTTCACTTACTTTTTAGAAGCGCATTTCCCTTAACATTATTATGTATGCGAATTTTTAAGCCGCTGTTCAATCAAATATATATAATAAGCTTACTCTTAATTAATCAAAACATATTCATAATTTATACATCGGAATTTCTGAACAAAAAAAAAATTAATAATTTCAGTTACATTAGAACAGTCATTTTTCATAATTTTGATTAAAAATATTTTCCTTCAAAAATTATTATTATTTAAAAAAAAATGTGCAAAAACTAAGTAAGGGGAGACTTAATCATTTTTAGTATTCCTAAATTTTTGTTTTTGTCGTGGTAGCATTTGTCTTAATCAAGAAAATTAACAGAAAGTAAAACTTTAACAAAAAATGAAACACTTAGAGAAATTGGATTTTACGTATCGTTCGACCAAGATAATAAAGAAAATTATTCAGCTCTTACTTTAGCTATTTATTTAGTATTTGTTTGTATTTTTTCAAATAAATTGAGACTTATCGAGGATTAAATAAAATTCGTCCTTTCTTCTTTAATGGTAAGACTTTGTATATTGAAAAATTATGTAATTTTTAAATAATTTTTATAAACACTTCATGCACATTTTGTGATGTACTTAATTATTATTATATCTAATTAATTCTGTATTTTTAATGTTAATAAATTAACGTGTGAGGTGTGTAAAAATTTATATACGTATATATGTGTATGCATATATATATTCATGTTAAATATATGAATTTTGCTTAAAATTTAAAGCAAATAATTTATTTGTTGCATTTAAAGTTGATGATAACTTAATCTAATTAATGTTGGATTTTTTTAAATTCATGTTTTTATTTATTTTTTTTTTTTTCAGCTGTTGTCTAGTGGTAATTTTAATAATTTGTGCTTGCTTTACATTTGGCTACTTTTGACTCAAATTAATTCCTACTGCTGCAGCAAGACGAAAACATTAATTATCGGAGTTAGATTTGTATATGAACGTCAGAAAAAGAATTCTAGTATTTTATGTAGAACGATTTTAAAAAAAGTTCAGGTTTGCGTTTTCTACCAATTCTTTAACAGCAGAGGCCGCAATACTAGCGCCATCTGCTGTATTCAATTGCATAGAGAAGATTAAAGACATTTATGAATATATTTTGTTAAATGACACTTTTTTAACGAATTAGTTATTAGAGAGTATTTTTTTTTATCACTGAATGTGGTCTATATTTACCTGATTTTGTTTCGTATCTTGTATGAAAATAATATAAGAATTACCATATTGTAAATTTAAACAATTTAATATTTTAAATTTTCAGTGCAAAAAATTTTCTCCGTGATAAACCATTCAAGAATTTATTTTGGCACAGAAAAAAATGTTTCTTATAAAAATTATTTTTTTTTAAAGTGGTACTAATAATATAACATTACTGTAATTCTGAAAATTGATATCGACAAAAGTATTAGTTTTTAAATGTGTTGGAATTCTTTTTCTAAAACAAAGAATATTTATAAGTTTAAGAATTCTTGAATGAATACGAAGTATTATAGTTTTAAAGAAAAAAATTAATCTTTTCTCTGTTATTTATAGTTTCGGTTCCATATGGAATAAATTACTAAAGTTTGTTTAATTTATAAAATAAAGGGACGCATAATCTTTACAAATAAAGTATGAAACAGATATGTAAAACTTTACTCCTATAATAGTAATCGCATTTCTAAAATATTAATCCATTACACATTTCTCAAAGATTTACATTTTTTCTACATTTATGTATCATAATTTGGTGGTCGGCCGCATAAAAGGGATATCTTGTGTACATTTAAAATGCAAGCCTTTTGATAACAATAAAACGAAAAACAAAAGAATTATTTACATTCAAGCTTATTACTATTTAGCAATATTGCATGAATCATAGCTAAGTATTTTCGCGAGTTGTAAATAAATCTTATTCAATGGGTTGCCAAAGAAAAGATATAACCTTGTTAATTTATTGATTGGGCAGATTGATTTTAATTCAAAGTAAAATAAAATTCCAGAAAATAATTAACAAGCAACAGAAAATTTAAGTTTTATTTTCTTAAGTGTGTTACAGCGAATATGGTTAGCAATAAATCTTCACAATTACATTTCTTGGCCATTTTTAATCCACAATGCTTAGCCATTTGTAATTCAATAGATAAAAATTAATAACGAGGGGAAAATATTTCTCTTTTAATTAGTACTATGTATTAAATACTTTTATTTCATGTCTTTAGTTTTGAGGGACAATAAAGAATAAAATCGCCATATATTAAATGCGACTAAATTTATTTGGAAAAAAAAAATAATTGTTACTATGCGACACACACATTTTTACCAATAATAGAATTCTTCTATTAAGAATATAATTCTTGTCATTAGAATGAAAACACACAAAAAGTAGAAAAACCAACTTTTTAAAAATAAAACACACGAAATGTGGTTAAATTGGCGAAATAACATTTAAGTATCGCGAAAGTTGGATTATGCAGAATCGCTAAGCTTTTTGGATTATGTAGTTCCATGTTTAACTAGTCCTCCCGTTGGTGTAGTGTGGTATTTAGGAAGGGGGGGGGGTGCCAGCTCAGGAGTCGTCCACGTCATTTGACCATGGTTCAAATTACGTGGTCCGTCGTAAAAGCCCTCGTGTAGCTGCACAGTACGACGTTAATATTGTGACATCTCTCGCGTTCTTCTTCTAACATAACTCCTACGTTCTTTGACGGCCACGATTAATGGCAAAACTTTTCCAACCCAATACCAAGAAGAGAAACAAAGCAGCAATGCAAATAAGATATACTTTAAAAAGATAGAAAGTTTAGTGAGATGAATGGCAATCTTAGAGAAAGCTTAGTGTGGAACAGTTCGGAACAAGTGTTTAGACGGCCTACTCAAAAGGAAGAAGGAAACGCCCACCTTCGATAATAATATTTATAAGGAAGAGTAATTGTACATGAGTACACCTATCTACAAGTAGCAGAATAGATGAGTCTTCAACCAAGGTAGGAAGGTTACTTTCTAAACGATAATATTATATAGAAAGTGAGATTAGGTAGATAATCAATAATATTTAGGATAAGTGATCTAGTTGTGCGTTCTGACTTAAATATTCGGTCTAATTTGTGGTTTATTCTCACTTAAAGTAAGTTGTTCATTAGATATAAGTAATTTAAGTTATTCTTAATAAAAGTTGTATTAAGAATTATAAAATGTCTCATCCTTTAGATAATCCCACACCTCTAACTTACGCGGATCCAACACGTCATAGCTATCGAAAGATGGCTATGTCACAATATTCACTCACTCACTCATGTTTAACTTAGTGTAGTGGTTTTCCTAATTTGTTTTTTTTAAACTCATGGAACCCTTATAAGATATTTTCGGGAAAAAAAAATCTTAGAGAATATACCTTCAAATAATATTCAAAGCTAATCAGCATATTATAGGACCTTTAAGTAAAGGCAATTAAAAAAGTAATGTATTTGGTATTAAAAAAATCAAGCAATTTTTTATATATAATTTACTTATTAATAATAATTTTTGCTTCAAGTATCACTTAACCATGCATTATATTTAGTAACTGTGGGATGTACGTGCTTGCATTTTTTACACAATCGGAAGTCAAGTCTATTGAAGCTATCAGCAGTCACATTTCCTATTTTGCATTTAATTTTTTATGTTTTGCTTTTGTAGCCGCTCACATTAAGAAAACATTTTTCACTTAAATACACTGTTCTGAATGGCATTTAAATGTATATATCTGTGTGAGAAATCCTATCTGTATTGCATGAATTTGCAACTTAAAATTTAGGAGCTGCTCTTGCTTAAATTTTGATTTAAACGTCGAATCTGTCGATATGTTGTTCCTTCACCTTTATTATAGGTGCTTTTTTTCCCTCACAAATGAAGGTACTTTTTCTATCAGAAATCCATTTAGTTTTGCAAAACGTTGTGCTAACAGGTATAAAATTATTTCATGCAACCCTAGATAATAAACAGTAGAATATTTATAATCTAGTAGCTAGTTCATATATATAAAAAAAGCCCTTTTTATATAATATTCTTTTATTATATTATAATAAAAGTTTAAAAATATTACAAAATAAGGTTATTATATGTATAAATCAAATTTTTAGTTTTAACGACTGAAATGGGGATTCGATACTTGTGGTCATATAAACTTCATACAGAACGTGAACCCCTTTTGCAAACATTTATAAGTTTATTTTCGATTTTTTTTTTCATTGTGACACGCGCGCGCGTGGAACGCCAAGGCTCCGTGGAACACAGTTTGATGACCACTGACATTGAATCAAGGAGAAAATTTATTATTATTATTTTTTTTTCATTTGAGAGGAAGAGGGATGAAAGGAATCAGAAATTTCAAGAGCTTCCTTTTTATCAGTATAAATTATAGATTTCTTTGACACGTTTGTGTGAAATATTGCATCGACAGTAACTTTTGCCGATGCTGATTATATGTAATTGTTACTTCTTTCAACGTTATTAAGTAAGTTTACGTCCCAAGATCAACAGGATGAAATGATAATGCGTTTTTCTCCGTGACTAAAAAATAAGCTACCGGTGAAAAAGTTATATCAGCCACATATTTCAAAATATCTATTGTTCAGATTTCGAAATTTTCAAAGCGTTGAAGCAAAAGTTTTCAGTTTTTAAAAAGAATACCAAAATAGTTTTTTTTTGTCTGTAAGAAATGGGAATTTTAAAAATGTAAACTTCCAGCATGTATCTTCCATACCTGTGAATGTAATAATTTACATGTATGATNATATATTTATAGTACTTGAATTTGTTACTTTGAAATTAATTATCGATTATTCGATTATCTTTTATCGTATGATAATTTCGTTCCCGATTGTTGATTTTTATTACATATTTCTGATGGCAGGATTCTTGTAATTTAACTCTTGGTTAACTACCTTTAATGACATTCCTATACAAGTGCAAAAAAAATTAAGTATTTTTCATTCACAATTAATACTTAAATAAGAAGGAAAAAGAAGCTCACAAAACTAGATTATGGTGAAAGAAAATATTTTAAAATTGTTATGAAAAAAAAATTTAAGTTATCTCTGAAAAACTACTAAAATTGTTTTTTTTTTTTTTAAATATCATATTATTTCAGGAAATGAACGTAAATGAAAACATTTAATAATTATTAATTTTGTTGGATAAGAATAGTAAAATATCTATCCACATCATGTTTAAAAACGTATACGTATACGTGGAGGAGGATTGTAAAACGAAAAACTAATTTTCAACTTATATAGAAACCTTAATATATAGAAATAGATTGGCCCAGTCAAAAAAGAGCAGCGTAATTAAAAATAATATGGATTTATTTGTGTGTGTGTCACAATTGTAAAAGTGATGCTTAACGATGTGAGAAAATCGTAATAATTTGTGAATAATTAGATACTTATTTTATAAAATGAAGCATACAAAAAACACTAGCTGTAATTTGTTTTTTTTTTACTGAATACATTTAAAAAGTTTATTTTTTAGATCTAATAGACGACGACTTAACAATCTGGTGTATGTGAAGGAAGTGAACGTTGTATTGACGTCGCACTAGAAAGCACGACGCGAGGGCTTTTGATGTCGGACTTCGTAACTTTGAACCTCAGTCAAGTGACGAGGACGACACCTGAGTTGGCACCTCCCTCTCTTAACTGTCACACCAATGGGAGGACATTGAGCCTCGACAGATTTAACGTGCATTGGCCTCCTCTACAGGGTGGATGCTCAGTGATAGCAGGACTCGAACCCGCGACATTCCGGCCGCGAGTTTGTGACAATAACCACTTGGCTATATTGGCCTACATCAGTCAAGAATATTGATTGGTGAATATTTCTAATATTCTTGTGTAGCTTCATGGATTTCTATTTATAGAAAACTTGGAACGATATAATTAAAATAATGTACAGTTTAATTTTGTTTTTCTATTTATATTCTCAATTTTTTTTTCTTGTACATAATGTTATTTACATTTATTTTTACTGGTGTAGCTAGTTTTAAGTGGGCCCTGTATCAAAATTCCTTGGGAGCTCTTTTTTGGGTCCTCTTAACATCTTACGATTTTTAACTTGCGCATTTTGGGGACCCTGTAGCTTGGGGCCCCCGTATTGTTGATACGGTGGTAGCAACGCCTCTATTCATTTTTCATATTATGGTTATGCGTTTTATATGCATTCTCACACATTTAGTTAATGATTTATTTAAATTTACTATATAATATGTTTAAAATTTATGAATGTAAATTAAGAAATAACAAAATCTAAAATCTTGTGTGTGAATATATATCCTTTCCTAAGAAATAATGTTAATTCTATAATTTTATGGATTTCTTTTCACTTATTTTCTTAATATTTCTCCCAAGGTTCCAAAACAGTGATTCACATTATTATTAACTAATTTTTATTATAAAATATAAATTCTTTGGTCATAATGAACACAATGTTTAATTTTTTGCATATTTATACTTTTTTTAAATTTTTTAATTTAAATACTGAACAGGAAAGAAATTTTGTTTTATTTTGTCACTCGAAACAGAAATCAAATAGATACAAGATCGAAAAGAATTATTTAATTTTGAATTAACCATACATTTATTCCAAGAAAGTTAGTACATTTGGCATTGTTATTTAAATTGGAGTATTTAAGTATTGTCTCGAATTCAGTTCGAGATCTGAAGTGTATGTGTGTGTATATATATATATACATATAATAGTTCCCCTACATTAAGGAGTATAAATCGATCTATTTAATTCATTTGATTAGATTTATTGGGTGTGTATTGTACAACAGTGCAAGGGATGTCAGAGGATCGTGAATGAAGGAACAATTCCAGCATTAGCCGCATGCAAATGAACCCCAACATAAAAGGTTCAGTTTTAGAGTTCTGATAATGCAGAAAAGAGTTTGCAGTAGTCTCAATAATGTTAGAAATTATTTTGAGACGTAAATATTCACTTCACGGTTATCGCCGTTTTAGAAATTGTTTTAAAGTTAAGTAGAGAAGTATTGAATAATTTGCATGTGTGTGAATCACGCGACAAGCATCTCATGGGAGTTTATATCGGTTGGAGTTTAGTTCAAATCCTGTAATGATATAAAATACGTAATGTTCTTTAGTGTAACACGAGAAGTAGGATGGAACTGGGGACTAGTAAATAACTAAATGATGATATGGGTGATGAATGAGGCTGAGGTTTTAATAAAATATTAACCCTCCAATCGCGAACAACCTCTCTTTAATGCTTATCTTTTTCTTAACAATTTTGCTGGTTACATTATTATGGCGTTACACGTGATTGAAGTAATTTACTTTGTTAGCCCGTCTTTGTTATCTTGAACCTTATAGAGAGAGAGAGCAACTTTTATTTCCTTTAAAATCTCTTTTTGCACTTCTTTTATTGAAATTTTGAATTTCTTTTAAGGTATCCGACTACGTTCGGAATCATGATTTTAAAAAAGGACATAAATGTATAATTTTTATGATATTTAGTGTCACTTAGATTAGAATACATGTATAAAATTGTTTTAAGGACATTTTTACAAAAAAAAAATTATTTAAATACGATATTTTGGCAAAAAATTAACTTAGAATAACCTTTTTTCCAAATGTTCTCCTTTTGTAAAAAATGCTTCTATTGTATTAATATTTTGCATGCATATAGCTCATACCTCTGTACAGAGGCTCAACTATGAGTTTTGAAAAATTCACATTATTTTCAGAGTTGCAACCATTTGAAATAATTATCGGCGTATTTTCTTAAAATGTCTCCCTTCTGTTTTCGTAGAACATGGATAAACCGACTTCCGAGTTATGCATTTCAAAAATTCTAGAATACAGATAAAGTTAAAATTAAATACGATATTCATCCATCTTCAAATGGGAGAAAATGTTTCCCCATTTTTTTAAAAATGTACTAAACCCAAGACTTTTTTAAGATTTCAAAAGAACTTTGAGCAGAATAGCATGTTTACTCAACAGTGTACACACTACGTAAATGTATTAATTAATTCTACCTATTTTTGCATTAACTGAGTTCTTGCCACCAAACCTATTTACATACAATATCTAGAAATTATTTGTTGAAAAGTTAGCAATTATTGCGTCCACATTTAGATTTTTAACAATTTCTAATACCATCAACAGCTTATCAGTCTTGTAAAACTTGTAATCCACGAAAACTGTTGTTTAATTTATTTTTACAGCCAATAAAAATGAAAAATTAACAGAGCAACAATTAATTTGCAATTAACAATGCAAAATTAACAATGCATTTATCTTCTTTTCGTACTAGGGAAATGATAGTTCTTTGGAAATCCAGCTAACGCGAGCGAAATTTTTATACAATTATTAAAAGCTTATCACATTTATTATTTATTTTATAGAAAATACTTTATAACGAGCGATTTTAATGAACAATACATAAGAAATAAAGTTACGGGGAGTATATTCAATATTCTTCCTTTTTCCAACTCTCTCTCTCTCTCTTTCACCTTATAAACAAATAAATTCTTAATAAATATGAAAAATTTAAGATTTTATATTCGATGAGATTCTGACTTTATTATTGCAATAAAAAGAGTATTCAGTTAATGAAAAAAATTGAGAATTGTAAATCAATAGAGCTTCATTTTTTACAAAATAATGTGAAAGGAAAATTCTGTTGCCACTTTGCTGCAATATATATATATATATAACCGTATTTACTCGAATCTAAGCCGCACTATTTTTCCAGTGCTAATGCTACCGAAAATCAGGTGCGGCTTAGAATCGAAGGCAAAGCATTTGCTGGATGGGGAAAATTGAGTTTGAACCTCTTTCAAAAGGAAAAATGTAGCCTTCCGTCCAATTCCGGCCACATGCATCGTTGACTTATCTCGTTCCACAGTTTGTCTCCAATATTCAGTCTATCCTAAACATCGTCGTCTACTAGTATTTACCCCTCAGGGGGCTCACCTTCTTTAGGCGGGTACGGGTGTCACAATCCCGAGGTACCCTAGTGATCTTTTCCTTTTCCCAAGGGGTTTATTATCTTTGGTAAACACGAGTGTCACGACTCCGGGGTACCCCAGTGATCCTTCTCTATTTTCGACCCTCCATCTTGTCATCCAATTTCTCCTTTTCTTCTTTTCCCGTCCAGACCACAGACGTATGAATGTTTGGCGCAGTATAGCCAAAACTGGCTCTTGCGTCATAAAACACCAAACTCTCATCATCATCTACTAGTATTTAGGAAATTTTTTTGTATAGGCTTTCTCTTTTAATCACCTAAACATCAAAGATATCGGTAATAGCGTCAAAACGAGTTTAGTACGACGCAAGTACGAAAAGCGAAGCAATTTAAAATGCAGAAAAAAACTGAAATACAACAGCGTCCACTGCACATTTGATATGGATGAAATGAATATACGTCGATGGTGTTAGCAAAATGTTATAATTTTTGATTGTAAATATATTCAACAGTCTTCAAAAATTCTTTTACATTCTTCTATAAAACATTCCTTAAACAAATGTTGCATAACAAATGTATTGGATGTCACGGAAGACGAAACCGCGTGGAAAAATAGCGACACCAGCACCAATTCCGAGATCAGCTGTGCCACTGGGAGTGACGGATCATTTTCGAAACATGATAATGACGGTTAAAGTAGTTAAGGGTTCACGTATGCACTTGAAAGTTTTTAATACTGACAAAATAAATTAATTATAAACTTATTATTATTTCTTTCACAAATTTTTTTTATAATTTCTCAATTATCGGATATCGATGTGAATCTTTTACACAATTTTTTATTTTTTTACTCAAAAACGTGCAGATAAAAGGGGGAGGGGGTGGCTTAGAATCGATGACAAAATTTTTTAACAAAAACATTTTGGCTGAGATTCAAGTAAATACGATAAGTTTATTAGTTTTCTTTCTCATCCTATATATATATATTGCAGTTTAATATGTAACATTACATGTGTAAGAGAAAATGTGTGTATTGTTTTAACTATACAATGAGACTGTAGTAATGAAGAAAAGTTATAAATTTTAAAGAATGTGATTTTTTCGTTGTGAAGTATTTTGTTTTTAGAGTTAAAGAAGTGATTACTCTGTTAATCACAGTGTATGTTCTTCACACACACACACACACACACACACACACACACACACACACACACACACACACACACACACACACACACACACACACACACACACACACACACACACACACACACACACACACACACACACACACACACACACACACACACAACTTAAAGACCAGGGATGGCGAACCAATGGCACGCGACACAATATTTTGGGCACGCCACTCATCAAAACGGTTTGCATTTTAATTCAAAATAACAAAGTACAATATGAAGTATTACGAACAAACGCGATTGATCGGTTGCAGTTTTCATAGAGATTTTCTCAGTTCAAAAATTATCGAAAACGCTCAAGTTTTCTATGTACCCTGATGTGTGACTTATTTTAAAAAAACTGAACTTGTCTCAGTTGGATTGGTTGGAAATTGAAAAACTTGAAATGCAACTAAATGAGTCTAGTTTAGTCTAGCAACTAAATCAGTCTAGTTTAATGTGGATTCAAAAATTTATTCAAACAAGGAAAAAGTTGGAATTGATTGAAACAGAAAGATTATATATAACAAGCAATATAATTAAAAATGTTAGTAATGAAGTTTTGGAAACTTGGAATTCGATTTCAGACGCATTTAACTGTTTGAAAAAGCTGGACCCATGGGACCCATGCTATTTTAACCATATTTTCATGTACCAATGCCTGCGAGTCATTATTTTCGGAGATAAATAATTTAAAGACTCGCGTAGAAACCGTTTGGCAGATGACTCCAATTCAGCAGGCATTCTGTTAAAAGTAACATCTTACAATCCTTATATGTTATTTGTCATCTAATCTGCAACACAGAAATCACGCTAATGTTACTTTATATACTTGAATTACACGTATAACTAAAACATTTACTACTATAAAGTGCGCAATGTATTTTTCCGTAGCAAATAAAGAGTTTTGAGTTGTTGATATTTAGTTTTATTATTTTCCCAATAATCACAAATCAAATTATTTGACGGCATGTCTATACCTCATTGAATGTTTCTTTAGAAAAAAATGGCACGATGATCCATAAAGGTTCGCCACCCCTGGTATAGACAATTTGTGCAACGGATGAAAATTTCACCAGTTTGAAAACGACTAAAAGTGAATAGCATAATTTTGTTCTATTTTAGAGTATAATAGTATGTGATGGTTTTCTTAAAATTTTTTCCGTAACATTAACACTCAATCTTAAATCAATATTTTGCGGTAGCATTCTTGGTAAATTTAAAACATTAAAAAAGAAAAGGCAAATGGAACCGAATCATGTTGTTGATATAATATCGGGGTTTTGTTGAAAATGTGTATTTTGAGGCTGTAATGATTCCTACCGTCTCAACTTACCGCTTTACAAGGTTGCGGATATTTCTGAAATAAACAGCATTTTTTTTATGAACTGTTCGCACAAAATTTGAAAATTTCGTAAATCACTTATTTTATTTGTATGCTCTTGGAATACATTTTACATTTTCATTCTTGTGAGTAAGGTTGGTGAAAAGCATTTAAAAAAAGATCCTATATTTTATTTGAAAAACTTGTGGAGTATATAAATGTATGGGAGAGAGAAACAGAAATATTGTGGGTAAATCTTTAATTAAAATCAGTGATAGTTATACGAAAGTACTTAAGGAATCCGACTACGTTCGGAACCTTCATTTTAAAAAAGCACATAAATGGATAATTTATTTTCATGATATTTAGTGTCACTTAAATTAGAATACATGTATAAAATTGTTTTAAGGATATTTTGACAAAAAATTATTTAAATACAATATTTTGGCAAAAAATTAACTTAGAATAATCTTTTTTCAACATGTTCTTTTTAAAAAAATGCTTCTAAAATAATAATATTTCGCGCGCGCTTATATAAAGTAAAGACTTCTCCAGAGAGTCTGAACTATTTTTTTTGAAAAATTCACATTATTTTAAGAGTTACAACCAATTGAAGTAATTATCGGCGTTTTTTTCTTAAAATTGCTCCCCTCTGTTGTCGTAAAACAAGGATAAACCCACTTCTAAGTTATATATTTCAAAAATTCTAGTTGAGTCTCTGTAGAGATGTCTGAGCTATATACACGCAAAGTATTATAATAGAAGCATTTTTCACAAAAAGGAGAATATTTTGAAAATTGGTCATTCTTTGTTAATTTTTTGTCAAAATATTTTACTTAAATAATTTTTTACTCTAATACTATTCTTAAAACAATTTTATATACATTTTATAATCTAAATGACACTAAATATCATAAATATTATCCATTTATACGCTTTTGCAAAATCACGGTTCCGAACGTAGTCAGATACCTTAAAATAGTTGTTACATTATTTTCCATATTTTTTTTCTCGTGAAAAACAACAATGTAGTTGCACGATATTTAATAGAAATGCCATTTATTAGTAACAATGAAAACAAAAACAGCATGTTCTTATTTAATAAAATACTAACAATATGCTTGACTCTAAGCTCAATTCTTTCCTCTCTGCTCAATCTCTCGTTAAAACAGACAAATCTGAACATATGTTAGAATATATATGTATTATACACGTATAGAAGTTCATGTTAAAAATTCTCGTAAGCAACAGAAAACATGAAATGTACTTTAGACAACACGACATTTACTAGACAACATGAAAAAATGTACTTTAATCTCTAAACTACTTCGAAATTCTTTCAAATCTAAATCATTATGTATAGTTGAAGAACTGTTCGTACAAAATTTGAAAATTTCGTAAATCACTTGTTTTCTTTTTATGCTCTTGGATTACATTTTCCTTCTTGTGAGTAAGGTTGGTGAAAAGCATTAAAAAAAAGAGATCTATATTTTATTTGAAAAAATTGTGGAGTATATAAGTGAGTGTGTGAGAAACAGGAATTGTGAGTAAATCTTTAATTAAAATTAGTGATAGTTATACGAAAGTACTTAAAATAGTTGCATTATTTTATATATTTTTTTCTCGTGAAAAACAACAATGTAGTTGCACGATATTTTATAGAAATGCCATTTATTAGTAACAATGAAAACAAAAACAGCATGTTCTTATTTAATAAAATACTAACAATATTCCTGACTCGAAGCACAATTCTTCCCTCTCAGTACAATCTCTCTTGTCAAAACAGAGAAATATGAGCATATGTAAGAATATACATGCATTATACTCGTATAGAAGATCATGTTAAAAATTTTCTTAAGCAACAACAAACATGAAATGTACTTTAGACAACACGACATTTACTAGACAACATGAAAATGTACTTTAATATCTAAACTACTTCAAAATTCTTTCAAATCTAAATCATTATGTATAGTTTTTATCAAAAAATATTGTTTTAAAATGCGAGTTTTCTTTTTTGAAAAGCAATATTTCTTCTTGGAATCCGATTTAAGATTTGGTCTGACTGCAAAATCTCAAACATAAAGAAAGACCCCACAGTATGATCAATAACATTTGTTTCAATTTCTTTGCTGCTTGCATGTTTGATAATATTTCTTCTTTTAAAGAAATATAAATATTTATATTTTTCCTTTATAGAACAAGTATTTCACAAACAGTGTTTTTTTTAAGAAAAGCTCCTGTGTATTCTTTACTTTCGAGCTGAAGGTAATGGTACCAATTTCAAACAAGTGTTATTACTTATAAAACCTTTTTCTTTTTTGTAAAATTGATTAATATTTTTCTTTAAACTTTATATATTAATAATTTTAATCATGCGTTTAAAATAAATATTTTATTGTATTTATAATCTAGACAATGTTAAACAGGGCTTAGAATCGTAGTTTTTTTTCCAGTTTTTGTTCCGGTTCATCTAAATAAAAAATATATATATATATGTCGGCCCAGTTCCGGTTTTCGTTCCGACAAAAATTTCGTTTTTCGGTTCAGTTCCGAATGAATAATTTCATTTTATGTATATTTTTATCTTAAATCATCTATACTTCTAGTTTATTCAATTGAATTTAATCCTTCTTCTGCTAGAAGATTCGAAAGAAACTGAAACAGAAAAGTTCTAGTGAACATCAAAACAGAAAATCGAGAAGAAATATACATGCAATGATGATAATTATATGGTTGACGTTAATTTAGAAAATATAGATTAGCTGGTTGCAGTAACAAAGTGACTGGAGATATATCGAACCGAAATAAACCGATATTTTTTTCGGCTTAGTTCCGACCAAAATGACGATTTTTTTTTTCCTGTTTTCGGTTCAGTTCCAGTTCGAAGCCCTGATGTTAAATGCAATACTTTTTTATATGATGCTAAAGTAAAAAGATCAATATCATAGAGAAATTCAATCTATTTATTTTTCATGTGAGTTTAATTTTTCTTTCTTTTATTATACTCGAAAGCATTCTTGGGATCAATACCAAAAAAGCACTGAAAGCAAAAAAAAGACAATGTTTTAGTGATAAACAAGTCACCTTAGTCCTTTCTAAAAACCAAGAATCTGAATCATTCTAGTTAGTGAAATCGAAAAACATTAAAACAATATTTACAAATATTATTATGTGTTTCAACCATTTACATCCAGAGCCCATTTATGAGATTTTTTTGACAGTTTATTAAAAAAGATTCTTGAAAAATAACGGGAAATGATGAACGTTAAATACTACCAAACCAAAAATACATTATGTAATTGACGAGTGCGATGTTATTTAAGCACATCAGCTCCCACTTTTGAATTATTTTCAAATTCAGCTCAGAAGGCTCTTTACTCTTTTATCAGCCTAATCCACTGTCGAGAGCCTTAATTCAACGAAAACTTTTACAGTCTTTTATTTTGAAGTATTAAGAAAATCTCTCTCATTTCCCCTCTACCAAAAATCCCCGATGAAACAAATCCCTTGTAATGCATATTTAAATGTGCTAAAATCCAAGAACTGATATTTAGCAGTGAAACTAAGAAGTAGAAAGATAAAAGAATGCATTACATAAATGGATTACTCTGAATATTGTTAACTGGGTAAATGGGGATAAATTCTTAGTAGACAGTGATGAGTTCTTATGGAAATTAAGAACGAGTGAGGAGTAAGAATATTTATCGATGTGTGTGTGGCTAACTCTCAAGTACTAGTAAAAGCCTAACTGGATAAATGAATAGCTCTCAATTTAACTTGATATTTATGTTTAATAAAAAAAAATCTTTAAACACAATACAAAACAAGTAATATATAAAAAAAAAATTTAAGTCAATTCCTACTTAGGTCAATAAAGAAAATTTTAATTTTATTTAATTTTATTAAATAGGTTACATAATATAAATTATTTTATTATACATTAAAACCACAATAGTAATACCAAAATGAAAGTGTTTTCCCTTGTAATTTTTTCTATTTTCCTTTCTATGTAAATTGCTTTATTTCTTTTTGGTTTTACTCTTATTTTATTCATTAATTAAATTTAGTTTTCCTGTAAAATAATATATAAAAAGAAATTTCATCTCAGGAGGTTGAGGCCATCACGAGATGGATTCGAACCCATGCCCTTTTGGATGAATCCAACTGCTTTCCCTTGCGCTCCTTTGGGCCACAACAAAGGTTGCTCCTTTCTATATTTGCTGTTGGACATTCTCTTGGTCTTACTACAATTTTTCATTTTTTAAATTTAAAATTTAAAAAATTAATTTTGAAAAAAATGTTTAACAACAAGGTATTTCCGTTTGAAGCTTAAAAGTAATTAAATTTTTTAAAAGATGAATTAAAAGTATTTTATTAAAACTAATCTTTAAAAGATATATAATATAATATTATATTTATATATATATAATTATATATAATAATATATAATTAAAATTATTAGTACTAATTTTTTATTAAAAACCCAAAAACTGGGATATATGTAATTTCCTTAAAGATAAGGTGAGTTCTAAATTTGTTTAAAATTTTATTAACCCCCTTTTTTTTTAAAAACTTTTTTTTCCAAAATAAACTGTTTTTAAAAAAAACTTTGGTAAAAAAAAAACCCATTTTCCCTTTAACCAATTTTTTGGGGGGGGGTTTTTAAACCCAGTTCGAAACTTTTAAATTTTTTTTTCGGAGTACAATATCCCCCTTTTCTAATTACCCAAAGCCAAGGAAGTTTCCTTTCCTCAAAAATTTTCTTTGGGGGTTTTAAAAAGTAATTTTATAATTATTCCCCATGATGATTTGAAACCCCTTTCCCGAAATTTTTGCTTGGGAAAAATTATTTAACCAGTTTTCCGGGTTCCAAGAGGGAAAAAGTTTGGGGGAAAATAAAAAATTTTTTTAATAATTTATTGCATTTTTTAAAATGCTTGTTTTTTTTTAAAAACTTTTTTCCCATAAAATTGATCAAAGTTAAACCCCTTCCCCTTAACCTTTTAAAATTAAAATCCCCAAAAAAACAAGTTGTAAATTAAAAAATAATATTAAAATTTTTTACCAATTTTAAATCTATAATTAATTTTTAATCAAAGTTTCCCAATTTTAAAATTAATAAATAATTTCCATCTTTAATACCAAGTCCTTGATTTTTAATTTATGCAAATTAAATAAATCCCTTTTTTTAAAATTAAGGTTTTAAATTTTCCAAAGCAAGTTTAAATTGTTTTACCTATTTTTTTTAGTTTTGAATATTTTTAAATTATTGTTTTAAACCAAACTTCTAAATATGAATGTAATTATTAAAAAGAATAATTTAAAATATTAATTTTCAATTATTTTTCCAAGAACTGATTAATAAACCTATAAGCTCAGCTGGCACATTTATGAATTTATGTATTTTTAATTTTTTTTTCTCGATTCATTAGCTCTTAATGGCAGCCATTGATAGTGGAAAGTTCAATTCCATTTTTCATAGTTAAAAGAAATCCTTTTCAATTCCATTTTTCATATTTGAAACAAATCCTTTAACTCACTGATCAATTCATAATTTAGCTGTTAACCAAATAAAGAATTTACTGTTTATTTAATCTTGACGAGAAATTTGAATTCTCATTATATTCAGGATTTGAGACAAAATATCATCTTAAGAATTAATTTAAAAACAATGAATAATGATTGTTTTATTGTAATAGGTGTGAAATATATTCGAAATTAGAGGTTATATTTATATTTTGTTGGATTTTCAAAGAAGGCTTAAACTTTGGTAGCTATCAATTCATTGTAGAGCATACATTTCCGTTGAAATTTCCTATCGATTTATCAGATTTCAAGGCCAGTAATCGACTACCAATACCATTCTTCACATTTGAACAAAACCGATTAATCACTAGTCAATCCCAATATCCACCAATATTAACTGACAAAAAGAAAAGCTATTATTCAGCCGATGAACAATAACCCAACTGCGTTATTAGATTTATGAATAGAAGCTGAATAATTAGAGATAAAATATAATTGGCTTGATTTATTTAACTTGCTTGGACGATAAAAAATATGCAATGCATAAAAATACACATCCATGGACTTCTTTTTAAAATTATGCATCATCAACGCAATTGAGCTGATATCGATTTAGAGCAATGATGAAGTTTCAGGAAGAGAAATGAACGTATTTGTTATATTTTTTTATTATTTTCTGTAGGTGTCACGATAGCGCATATGTTTTCCCACCGGGTAAAAAGATTGACTTTTTTAAAAACATATTTTATTTAGAAAAAAAAAAAAAACTACAGTCTGGTGAGTGTTTTGAAAAATATTCACACGAGCTTCATTAGAATAAAATTGGTTTTCTGTTGCTGTTACTATTTGCTACATAAAATAAACTAATTATTTTAATACTCCCTCAAGTATAATCCTCATAACTTTGTTTCTGTTTTGTGAAATCAGTATTAAATCTTTTTTCTTTCCCACGTTTATAAAGAATCGTAAGGCTTTGTAATAATCGAGTAAGCTAAAAATTTATTGCAAAGGTTTATTATAATTATTCCCAAAAGAGAGGCAGAAAAATAAAATGCTGCCTGCAGAGAATTAAAAGTTTGATACGATGTACATTGAGTTAGGAAAGGAAAATATAAAATTAAAGTCCCTTTTTTATTCGCTTATATCTATCTGTTTAATTTTCTTTTATGCTTCATCCCATCTTACTGTCTTTCTTTAATAATATTGATGTATTATTCTTCATTTAGAATGCTGAATGGGGTAAAGGTGAAATTTTATAACTAACCAATGAGTCCAAAATTTTTTTTTTAATAAAGTTAGACGGGCTTTCATCGCGATTTATTAATGTCCTCTTGGGGTTCTTTTAAAAAAACGGGAATTTTTTCCAACCAACTCGAGAAGAAGAACGTGAGAAAAAAGCAAAATTTGAAATCTTAATATAGTAGAAGTTTAAAAGGGGTTTTGAGGTGGGCTATGTGAAGTTGCTTTTATGAGGGGCAAAAAGTTTTTGATTGTTTTTAAATTTAAAATTAGAGGGAAATTTTAAGTTCAAAAATTTCCTTTTCCGTACCCCGGGATTCAAAATTTAAAAGGGGGATCCCATTCCACAAGGAGTAAAAGCCACGTCAAATTAGACGAAGAGAAAATAGCTGTTACCAGGAAAAGGGGGTGCTATTTAAAATTTAAAATATAAGGAAACTGCGGGATTAATGAGAAAAGGTAATTGAAAAAAGGGTATAGTGGTCAATTACGCGATTATTTGGTAATGAATTGTGTCTTTCACTCCAGATTTACTTCTTAAATTTTGAAATTTTTGTATATAGTGTTTAAGTTAAGATCTTAATAAACAAATATTAAGATGACAGATTTACGTGATTCTTTGTCCTTTCCTACAGATACAAATCTCGTAGATAATGTAGAATTGGGGCACCCAAGGGATGGTGCCTCACAACTTTTTAAAAAAAACCTATGTTTTTGTAAAACACGCCTAAGAAGATTGCTTTTTCCCCTTTTGCTATTGGAGAAATGTTAATCATTACAAAATTCTTTATTAATTCGAGCGTTCGAATTTGGTAGCGAAGCAGCCACTAGATGGTGCCATTATGAAATGGCTCTCACATTCGGGGACGCCGTGTCTGCAAAGGCTAAGTTGCTAAAATGCAGCTCCTTCGGGAAAAAAATTCATTGCCTGTGAAATGACTATTGGAAATCTGTTATTCCTTATGCTGATTGAGTCTGATTGTATGTAACAAAAAAGAAGAATCAAAGAATTTAAATGTTATATAAAAATTGTTAAAAACTATATTCGAATGATTGTAGAATTTCTACTTTTAACATTATTAAATTTTAGTGTAAGCATTTTTATTGTAATCAATTTTTTTTCTTTGTACATCTATCTATCCACAAGAACTGCGTTCTAATACATTCAATATAAAGATAGATTCCATGCTCTCATAATATTAAACATTTTAGATGCATATTACCACTGAAGTTCCCAGTTTTATATTCTGAATTTCCAGGCGAAAATCACGTGATATAATTTAATCAAATTTAACGAAATATGCTTTTCCCCGAAAATTTTGTATTTGTACTCTGAAGTTATAGAATAATAAAGACGAATGATGTTTCTTTCACTCCCCCTGTCAGATTGGGGAAAAAATAACGTGACTAGAAAATGACACAAACCGGGGAATTCAAGAGTTTCTGTTTTTAATTCACTTTTATTTCATATTATCATTTCGAACTCTTGACATTGTCATCATTTCAGAATTTGAATAAAATTTGAAAGGAGTAATCCCATTTAATACAACGAAGCCAAAAAAAATAATAAATAAAAAATCTAACTCAGCAGGAGTTTTCATTAAAGAAAAATATGTTTCTGCTAAATGTAAAAAAAAAAAAGCATTTAATGTATCTCGACATTGATAAAGTATTTTCGATGCATTTATCGTGATAATGTCAAGTTTTTTTTTGCTTCAAATAAGAAAAAGCAACATTTCTGAAAAAGAATTGTCGGAAAAATAAATGTTTTTATTTTGAATTATTTAAATAAGAGAGCCCCTAACTCTGTTAAATACAGACTGTAAAATAATTTTTTAAAAATATTTTCATATCCCGCCTTTTGTGAAAGTGTGTTTTGAATTTAATGATGTACTCGATTTAGGGGCCTTTTTTGCCGGGTTTTTTAACAATCATTAAATGGGCATTTGATTGCTAGAAAAAGAGAACATGTAATTATCTACGAAACGGACCAAAAAAAGAATAAATTACTTTAAAGAGAAATTTGCTTAAATATGTGGCATTCAATAAGATATTTAAGTAATCGTTTTTTTTTTCTTAATGACGCAGATTAATTTGATTGTTCGTATAAAAAGAACGAAAATTTGAAATTCTCAACGGAAAATTTATTGTTGATATCAGATCGTAGTGATAAATACAAATACAGGTGTCCCTTATAACACAGTTCATTCATACCGTGCTATATCGAAACCGTGTTGTACAAGACTTTTTTATTTTGATTTATTAATAAATTATTATTTTATTTATTTATTAAGTTACATTATATAAATCAAGGCAACATGCAGTATATTGTATCGAAACCGTGATGTACGAAATTTTGAAATAATATAAATCAAGGCAATGTGTGTACCGTGTTATATCGAAATCAAATCTAAGGTGTAAAATCTTATGATATCTGAAATTTCGTTCCAATAAAACATACAAAAGAGAAAGCGAGTTAACTTCAAGTTTTTTAATAATAATAATAATAATAATAATAAAATACAAAAATTAAAAATACAACAAAAATATATTCAAAAAATAATAATTATTATTATAAAATAAATAGAAACGCGGCTCATTTGATCGTAAAATTAATTTTTATTATCACTTTCATCACTCAATGATTTTCTCTAGCAATAAAGTTGGGATTTCCCCTTATTGAACGTGATTAAAAAAATCCAGTTGGCAATTTCCCTTATTGAACGAAAATGATATTAAGTTTTTTAAAACTGTGTTATATAAAAACCGTGTAATATTAAGTTCAAGTTTTGTGCCATGTAATATCGAATCCGTGTTATAATAATCGCAAATTTTTTACCGTGTAATATCGAAACCGTATTTATAAGTACCATGTTATACGAGGGATGCCTGTATATGATAAAAGACGTTTTCATGATAACTGGAAGTATATTAAAGTGCTATATAAAGCGAAAGCATATTTCCATAGGTATTTTCTCCGTAAATAAATAATTTGTTGAATATTTATTAAAAAAACAAAATAAGAACAAGTTCAATGCCTTAAATTACTTATATATATATATATAATGCAGTTCTTTTTATTACATAAATGATTCTAAGTTATTTTTGTTCTTTGAATGCTCTGGGTTTTTTTAACCCTTTAACTGCCGAGGAATATTTACGAACCCCCAGTGCCACTGTTTTTTCCTCAGGTGGGCGTTGTTAAGCGATTTATTGGGAAGTAAGAAAAGACTCGTTTTTAAACCTAAAAATTGTTTACTTTCACTTTAAAAAAGAAAGGAAAAATAATAAAATGAAAATGAAAGATTTAATTTCTAGTTACAATATAATAAAAATTAAAGTATAACTTATTTGTTCTTTGATATATCCTGAAATATGGTTGAACACATAAACCAGCATGACATTCAGTGTCTCATTCGTACAAAAAATTAAGAAGCACCTATCACACACAGTAAGCAAAAATGACAGCAAATGAAGAATAGGAAAAGAGCACACTCAAACGAAAAAGCATGAAAAACTGCTTAGGTATGAATTTTATCGTTCCTGGAATATATTACCCTTTCAAATCCTTTACCCACCTCAGAAATAAGTAAATTCTTTAGACTGTCAGAATGTTATTTTATTGTATTCCCCAAAGCCGTGGGACTAGTTTTAAACAGAGTAGCACAATATAAAAATTCCTCCTTTGGAAGGACGTGTATACACGTCCGGGGCACTAAACGCACCAGCTCTGCAGGACGTGTATATACGCCCGTGGCACTTAAGGGGTTAATAAAAATGAAAATAAGTATCAAAGCATTCTCAATTTACCACTAAAATTATTTTAAAGTATTAAAATTTTGATAGCTTTTAAATTTTTAATACTTTTAAACCAAAGTTTTCTGCATTTTTTTATTTTGAATAATTATAAAAAGCACATATATTGGGCTTTAGAAATTTTTATAGCATTCTAATGGATGCTATATTTAAAACTGATTTAAGCATTTTGTTATTTGTATGCTTTTTGAATTATAATTAGTAAATCTAGATTACACGAATATTAAATTGTTAGAAAACAGTTCTAAAATGCTTAGTTTTGACAAAAATAAATAGAAATGATTCGTATTCAGAGTAATTTTCTATTAACCTTTTAACGGAGATTACCTTGGCATGGCATTAGTGCTCTAAAATGTTACGCCTGAATTTTATGTAGGGTAATGTTTTTGAGCGTATCTTATTGTTATACCCGAATACAACATATTACATTTTCAGAATTTAGAATCCAAGCTGTGGAAGAGCTTTTTTTTTTATAAATATGATGATGCAGCTTCTGGACAAAAGAATCCTGGCAGACCACCTACAGTAGTGGACGACATTTTATGTCCCATATTCCTCCTACTCCCATGAAATGTGAGCCTACAAGACATTGTAAAGTTTGTTGTTAAAAAAATATGCAAATGGAAAAAAGATAAGGAAGCAAACAAAATTCTGGTGTAATGATTGGGGAGTTAGTTTGAGCTTGGAAAAGGGTTTCCACAGTTATACTACATAAAACTGAATTATTGAACTACTAACACGTATTCAAATTTATTTATTTTTATTTAACTTTTTTTAAAAAACAATTCTCCATTTGAAACGAACTTTACCACTGCCACGCTGTGCGGCTACCACCTCAAGCAAATATGTAGTTGCTACAAAATCTTAAAACTTTTTATGCATGTAATTTAAAATATAATCTTTAACTACTAAGTATATTTTATTTTGTACTAAACATTTGATTTTTGCAAAAGAAAATTTGACAATTTATGTACCCAAATCATCAAATAACTTTACAGATAAATAGTTAACTAACTATTAATGACTTTCTTCCGAATAATTTGTTACCCATTTATTTCACCGAGTAAATAAAATCGTTATATAAATAACGTTTGTTGATAACAACGATATATTGATGAAAACAATTTTAATAACCAATAAATCATTTGGACTCTAGTAACAAATTTTCCCAACCCAAAGGCTCTTTAACAAAACAATGAAATTATTTTCTACAACCTCTAGAAATTCTCTTACAAAAATTTAACCTTCTACTCAAAATGAACCAACACATGTGAATTCACAATTTTCATGCTAAATTAACTTTCGTGTTCAAGTTACATCACCACTAATTGAATACAGGGATCGTAAAAATATTTCGAACGAGGTACACCGTAACAATGACCGTATTAAATTACTATATTCTATCTTAAGTCCCTTTTATGAGACCTCAATGTGTACCGCATACGTACGAGGACGACTTAAAACTCTAATTACTTAGAAACAATATACAGGAGTACATAAAAAAAGCGAGAACCAATTAGAGCCTTTGAGTGGCTGTTTTCACCGACATCATTCGCTGATTCGGTAATTTGGAGCTCTTCCATTACTGAAAAGCTTGGCTCTTCCCTTTTGCTAAGCTTCTTTTGTTTTTCTCACCGTCACCTGAGCTAAAAACAAAACAGCTCATCGTTCTACACGAACGTACGTGTTGAACGTTATCGATTTTATGGTTTACCTCAAGAGTGTCCCTCAAAACTTACGTGTTGATTTCTTTCATCTATGAAATCAAACATGTATGATGGATATTTGTTTAAAGATGATGGGAAGTTTGTTTTTCTGACTTGAGGGATTCCATAAACTTTTCTAAACTTTAAAGCAATATATATTGTAGCACATTCCCCCTCGCTCTCTTTGAGCTCATTATTAATGGATTTTCTTTTCCATGTTGAAATATTTGCGTTACAAATTACAAGTATTTGATGAAAATAGAAATTCATACGAATTTTTAATCTTTGAGATTAATTGCCGTGCTTGGAACTTACATGTTACACTATTTTTACGAAAATTCTTGGAAAAAGGCATTGAAGACTTCATTTACTTATGAAAACTGAAAAAAAGGAACTGAAATTTTTGTATCTCATTTTAATACTTCTGCAGATGCACCGGCATAATAATTTAAAAAGTATAATTTGAATATAACACTCAGAATCAATGTAAATTTCAATCGTTTTTAACTAATTTTTTCAAGTTGAGAAAGGTTTTTTCGATGTATTATTCACACTCCCCCCACACACATATGAGTTTTTATGAGGTTTCTAAAATTATATTAGACTTTATTTATATATTTTAAATACAATGATTTAAAATTTCTTAAATTTTTATAATTCTTTCGAAAACTTGAAGTAAATCATATCCTTGAAGTGTTATGAAACACTAATCGTGTTTCCTTTATAGTATATTTTTGTTAAGATTTATTTCATTCACTTGATGACACCAATGGTATCATCAAGTTCGACCCCAAAGATCTACATCACTAAAGACACACCGTATAGTAAAGTTAATGAAAATCAAATCTGTCGAGGGTCAAAGTTCTCCGATGGGCGTGGTGAGGAAGTTTCAGAGTTGGGTGCCAGCTCAGGTGTCGTTCTCATCCCTTAAACGGGGTTCAAAATTACAAAGTCCTCTTTCAATAATCTGAATAGTCTTGTTTGTTCTGAGTGAGTGAGTGAATATTAACGTCGCTCTGTTCAGCTACACGAGGACTTTTGGAGACGGACCTCGTAATTCTAAGCCATGGTCAAGTGACAAGGACGACACCTGAGCTGGCACCCATTCTCCTAACTACCACACCTCACCAATGAGAGAACGTTTAAGCTCTCTACAGATTTAACGTGCATCGCTTCCCCTAAGTGGCGGGTCTTCAGTGGTACTAGGCTCGAACTCATGACACGCGGGCCATGAGTCTGTTTCTTTGACCACTAAGCTATTGCGGTCACCTTGTTTGTTCTGAAAAAGGCATTAATCAGTAAAATAAAACAATTAATCAGTAAAAGTCAAATAATTATGAGATTTTATTATATCATTTCTTACTATGTGCTACTTAAAGGTAAGTACAAGGTGGTCTAGTGACTATGGTCATGAACTCGGACCCGGCGTGTCCCAGGCTCGATTCCTGGTACCACTAAAGACTCGCCGTGTAGAGGAGATTGCTGCACGTTAAATCTATTGAAGTTCATTGTTCTCTATTTGGTGTGGTAGTAAGTAGAGAAGGTGCCAGATCAAGTGTCGTCCTCATCACTTAACTAAGGTTCGAAGTTACGAGGTTTTGAGTCGCCAATAGCTTTATAGAGCGTGTGTGTGTATATGATTTCAATAAAACTCTCTCTCACTCAGAAATAAGTTTTAAAAGATCTTATGTATTAATAGTAGACAAACTGTATTCAAATTCTTCTAAAATATTTCTTCGCGTTACTCAAATATAATTAGTTGTACTATTCTCTAATTACTATCAATTTCGATTCTTTGTCTTACAAATTTCTTTTGTCTTCATTGTCTTACCGTTGCAAAGTCCTTTATTATGGAACGTATATGCGTTATTTCTTTTTAATTATACCGTGGCACTTTCTTTTGGTATTCTTCTAGATAATCATCATGGTCCTATAATATTGCTTCAATGGTTTTAGAATAAAAAATCTGCTAATGTTTCAAAATACTCTTGTCATTATCTTATGTAAATTACAAATTTTTAAATGAAATAAACATGCTTATAGTTGTTGTGTGTGTTTTACTCATTCATATTAGTAAAGTTGGAAATGGTTAAAATTATTAAAGAGTCAAATAAAAGTCTAATTCAAAAAAATATTTCTCCATCATTTTTTTAATTTTAAAATTGAGAGATACACAGAAGGTATATCGTTAGTAACTCTTATTGATGCAGACCTAATAATTACTTTGTATTTTAAAACTGATTAAATAGACGTCAGCCTGTAGATCTCTATGATTATAGATACGAATTTCGAATTTATTTTTTGTACTGATGAAAAATGTCACCCTCCCCTTGATTTTAGCAATAAAAAAAGTAAACATTTATTTTAAAGAACACAAACATTTTATCAAAAGCAATTCAAATAGTATTTTTTTTTTATTTATAATGGGCTGCGGATTGGTGTTTTACTGTTGTAGGTCTAGTACATTCTTCGGGAGATGGTATTTCTTTTTATTACAGTACCATATAGGCGGATACCAATCGCCGCTGGTAATTTCGACGCTCAGTTTTCTCCCCAGAGGGAGACACTTGAGCTCTTGCGATGCGAAAATGTTTTTAGGATTTTAATTTTGCAGAGAGCACCCAAGCCAAACAGGTACTTGAGGGATTTTTTACATGCCACATAATCACACGACATGGACGCTGTCGATTTTCTGCATCATGAAAATTCACCGACTTGGGCTGGGGTTGAATCAGCAACCTTAGTTGCAGAAGGCCAGCGACAAACCAACCACGACACCCAGCCGGCACAATTCAAATAGTGGTTTTCGTTTGATATTCGAAGAGAAATTTATTTTAATGCTGTATTATTGAAACGGACCGGAGTTCGTGTTAGTTTGGGGATAAATAATCAAACGGTATCATTATAAAACTCACCAACTTTTATTCAATCTAAAACCTTAATATACTAATATCTTATTGGTCAGGGCTTAAGGGGTCACAGGACGCTTTACCGATATCAGTGCGCTCGAAAAAAACATCCTTCTTCAAACCAATGTAACTTAGCAATAAAACAAAGCAATAATTTGAAATTTTTACTACATGATAATCATATATATTTAAATTATCTCTCAAATTTTCAGAGAATTTGAAAAAGAATTTAAAAAGTTATAAAAAGAAATATAAATTGGACAATTTTTTAAAAATATGAAAATCAGTATTTTACACCGCGCAGGATTCTAAAGTACAAAATTGATAAAAATTTACAAAATTAGTTTTACTTGGTATAAAAATGTTCACTTTTGAAGTTATACTAACTTTTAAGAAATTTAGAGACAAAAAAACCTTAAATACAATTACAACGGAAATTTTAAAATTATATAAAAAAAATAATTAAAATTCAAATAAAAAAAATTCTAATAAAATTTATTTTGAAAATTGATGTACAAGTTACGAAGAGCTTTATTTTGAACACGTGTATGAAATTTCAAACTAATATCATAAATAGTTTCTGAGAAATCCTGCGCGGAAGCTAAAATGTTTTGTTTTGAGAAAAAGGAAGTTAAAGATATAAGAAAGAGATAAGGTTTTTGCTTAAGTTTCAATAGTTATTTCTCAATAACTTTGGAAGTTTTCACAGTATCGACACAATTTTGGAATCAAAATGCTCAGAAATATTGAGGATTCAACATATATCTTTTTCAAAAAATTGAAATTTAAGAGTCCTGTGAGCCTTCATAGAAACGAAATAAATATCGAATTCTAGCCAATAATAATAAGGGCTCCTTTCACTGTCTTGGAAGCTTTGAATCAGTTTTTCATGAAATGTTTCATTTAATCATGCAATATTTTTCTAAGTATGAGAGAAATTCTTTTAAGATACATGGAACATTCTTCACAGCACAGAGAAATTGTTCTTATAATAAGTAATACATTTTTTTAAAAGTCAATTCCTACTAAGGTCAACAAAGAAAAACTTTATTTTAGTTAATTAAATTTGATTAATGAATCAATATTTGAAAAACTGTATTAACACCAAGTGCCATCCACTGCAAATTCAAAAGAATATATTTGAAGCCAAGAGCAAGTTTGTTAGGAAAACTTACTGGCGCCATCTGTTGGCACTAGTTCTAACTTCGTCAGAAATCACGCAGAATAAATTTAAAATTAAAAAAATTAATTAAGGAATTAATATTTGAAAAAACTGTACTAACATCAAGTGCCATCCTCTACAAGTTTAAAAAAATGTATTTGAACTTCAGTGGATGAATAAAAAGTATTTTATTAACGATTGAAAATTTGAACAAGATATTTCACAATTATAAAATAATAAAAATAGCGTGAAAACTATAAAATTGAAAATTAAAATAAAATTCTTTCATCTTTACATTCTGTTATATAAGTATTATGCTCAGTTACATGCAACAAAACATGTGTCCTTTTTAGAATACTTCGGACAAAAAGTTAACCATTTAACTGGTTGAATAGCAAACTCATCCTGCATATATCACAGTTCCTTCACAAAGCGAGGTTCTCAAATCAATAAAAAAAAATGGATATAATAGATTTCCCTAGAGATTAGTTTGAAAACGCGTTGATAACCCTCTACAATAAGTAATGAAAAGTTCAGATAAAAATTTCTTTTAACAACTAAGGCATTCCTTAACGAAAGCTTGTTTTGGTATATTTTTCATCTAATCAATATAATAAAAACAAGCAAAAAAAAGAGAGAGAGAGAGTAAATTTTATGCAATTTTAAATACCAAATTATTGTATCATTTCATTTAAGTATATATCAATTAAGATATGAATAAAATGTAATGCGTTACATATCTTTTAGCATTTTTAGAGATATTTTTCATACTGAATGATTGATTTGTGAATTAGAACTAGTGACGAATATAAAGTTAATTTTACTATTATTTTAATAATTTATTTATTTTTCATTCATGCAGTTATTAATTAAATCCACTGAAATTTGGGATTGAAAATGCAAGTCACAATTCCGTTATAGATCTTTTATAATGCGATTTTGACGATATAATAAAGGATAATTGCAAAAATAAAAACTATTTTATGTTTCATTTTTTATGAATAAAACTGTAAAATATTATCGTAATATTGTATATTTATTTCCTTTTTTTATTCAGAATTTTTACTATATTTGGTACTTAATATAATATAGGTCAGCAGTTTGCTGCAAACTGAAGTTAACATACAGTCGAACCTCTATATAACGAACTTCTATATTGCGAATTTTTTATATAGCGAACTTTTTCCTGGAACCTTCAACATTTCGCGATTTTCTTCGTAAAATAACCTCTGTATAGCGAAGTGCATTTTCTATATAGTGAACTTTTTCTTTTGTGATTCAATTTTTCCCCTTTTTTGAAAGTATTTCTGAACATTTCAAGCTATTCTCACTTTTAATATATTTTATGGTGGTTGTAAATCTTGAACTGGTTTCATTAGATCCTAACTTACCGAGAGCAATAGAGTTCTGGACGTTTCATCCAAGAAGTGCAACCTTTAACCCCCATTGTCCAGGTCCCTAGAAACATCTTCGATATCCCCTTTTACCCTCAGTGGAGTTGTCCCGTGTCTCCATGTTCTAATTATAAAATAATGTTTGTTTAATATTACTTGTATGCCTTAGAGATTAGAGAGAGAGAGAAAATGTCTTTAAAATTCAATAATTTTAGTATAAAATTATTTTCTTAATATTGAAAATACATTGAATTCTTGGACATCCTTTTTTCTTGTTTTCCTTGTAGTTTATCTTTCTTTCTTTTTGATGGGTAAGATATTTAAAATAAGCATTTATTAATTTAAAAAAAAAGTGTGAATAATTACTTTTTTAAATATATTGTGTTTATGAATTTAAAATTTGTTTTATGTGGTTTATAAAGTATATTAAAAGATGAATCTCTATATAACAAATTTTCCGTATCACGAACCTTTTTCCGGGATTTAGCGACTTCGTTATATAGAGGTCCGACTGTAATTCCATTTCAGGTAATCCAAGAAAGCAATTTACAATTAGATAAAATATGAATCATAATTTGTGTTTTAATTAAAATTAAATATCCTAAATTTACTAATTAAATTATATTAATCAACAAATATTTTTTTCATTGAAAATATCATTTCAATGCATTAAATATATTTTTATTCTTAAGGTTTTCTGGCGTGGCGTGACAAAAGTACGTTAAAAATGACCTCATAATGTATGAAAAATGTTTTGTTAATCCTCGTTAGATACCTCTTAAGACACGATAACGTCTTTTCACAGTATGACTTGAATAGCATATTAGAAACAGTCAATCGATATCGTAAACTTCTGGTCAAGCTAGTTCAATTATTTAGGGTATTTTAGGAAAATGAGGATATTAGTTAAAAAGAGAATAAGACTGTTTTTGTTTCATTGTAATCGATATTTACCTTAGGTAATTACCAAAATTAAATGGAATTAAAAAAACATTTTGCGTCGCATTTTTCTTGTGTAAGTGCTCCGTTTGAAATTTGTCTATCCTTAGTGTTGAAGAACATAAAATGAACAAACGCGTTTACATAGAAAAAGATTACATTAATGTATGTTTGTGTAGTTATAATACTTATATTTATGCAAATTAATTTTGTTCCTTTAAAATCCATATATTAAAATTTATACTATTCTACTGTATTCTTAAAATTTAAATAGTTTCAATACGGACAATTTTCTTTCTTACATATAAAGTTGAAAATATATTGGCATTGAATTATTACGAATGCAATATAGAATATATACATGATGCCAATCGGAAAGTATGGGTGGATTCTATCAATAGCTTGCAGCATATATTAAAAAATTTCTAACTCCTGTATTATCAAAAAGACAGAATATGTTATTATTGGAATTTTTTTTGTCTGAAAAAGTATTTAGATTTTATTAAACGAAGACAGCTTTTAATAATTTTTGAAGAAAATGTACTGAAAGAGAGATAAACGATTTGAATTCATGAATTGATGCAAGTCTTTGAAATGTGTACCATTTGTCAAACGTATTTAGCTTGAATCGATTTGAACAAGTATTGCTTTCAGATAATACATAAAATATACAATGACATTTTTTTTTACTATATCAGTTCCCAGGTATTGATTCTTTAGGAATATGCCAAAGGCATAGTTGATTATTTTTCTGGGGGATTATATTTTATAGATTTCTGACTAATCACAATACATAAAAACATACATATGTCTTATGCACACAATTCTTAAGAAATAAAATTCTAGAAAAAACTTTCCTTTAAAATAATTATAAGAAAGGATATTTCTTCCATTGTCCTATATATAGAAATGCACACATTTTATAACCAATATGTCAGTTAAAACTGCTCTGGATCTGTAGATTTATAATTATGTACGAATGGATTAGTTAAACTGAAATTTCATGGATTCCTTCTTGCATTTTTACCCATTTATCATGGAGAAACCTATTTTTTTGTGTGGAAAATTATTATAGTATTAATCTTAAGAAATCTACATGTAACATACAAAATTTACTTCTAAAACAGTTATTCGAAAATTAACGTTTGATTAACCGTATTAAATGCGATTTTATTTGATAAAAATTAACCAGTGATGATGTTTTTTAAAACAAATTAAACAGGCTTATATTTTACAGAAATCAAACTTATTTGTATTTTTACAATCTGATAAAAACTAATAATTATATTTATCGCAAGTTTTATTACGTACATTGATATTCAAAATTAAGAGAATTTTTTTTTTATTTAGTCCAATTTATATCGAAAAAGTACTTAACAAAAGGTAAATCTGATGCTTCCAAGCAAATGTGCAATTTTTTATGGAAAATACGCGAGTGTAGTTAATAAGAGAAACTCTCTCTATCAACATTTGAATGAAGAAAGAGATGGTGAACTGTCGTGAGACTTGAAGCATGGCAGTCTCAAGTGCAGATTGCTAGAGCTTTTATCAAAACTCCCAATGTTGCACGCAACATATGGAGACAGTTGAATGAGATCAGACCCAAAGAGATAGAAAGCTTATTTAGGTCATCCAGGAGCCTCGATGAGTGATAAAGATCGAGTATTGTCTCTAACAGCGAGGCTTAACAGGAATGCAACAGCTTCTTGGATGTCTCGTGAACTTCATACAGCCACAAGAATTCAAGTTTCAAGGGTTACTATTTCAAAATCTACGTGTGATATCTATCTTAAAAAAGGCCGAGTTTTTGCATTCTACTCACTTCTAAACATAAGCCAGTTCATTTAGCATGGTGCAGAGAACATTGGCATTGGAGCAGTGTTCAATGACAGACTGTTTCATTTATTAAGGAATGATTCTTGATTCCTTCATATGATCTGTTTCATTTACTAAGGAATGATTCTTGATTCCTTCATCTATATATATATATAATCTGTTCCATTTACTGATTCTTGTTGCACCTTCATCAGGAGGGAAACCAAAGATTAACTACATGTCCTTCTACGTCCATAAAATAAATTGGTATGGCAATGGGAGTTTTATGATGTGGGAGGGCATCATGTTGGACTGGCGTACAAATCTCCATGTTTTTGGCAGAGGTTCTGTGAGAGCTGAGAGATATAGGAATGAAATTTTGGAGCCCTACGCCGCCTTTTCAGAGATACACTTGACCCCGATTTCATTTTTATGGATGGCAAAGCTTGCCCAGATAAGGCTGAGCTATGACAACCATTGAAGATCTGAAATGAACTTTATAGGAGGATAAGAACCACATGGAAGAACTACACATTCTTTCTGGAAATCTCGCTTCCAGAAAGAATTCACGTTATAAAAGCTGGTTTACTGATGAGAAAGGACTATACTTGCTATATTAGCCCCTTTTTTGTTCTATCTTACAATCTCCCTTTTAAACTTTCCTACGCTAATGAGCCTAATAAATGATGCATAAGAAGGTATTCGTTTTTAAGATGAAAAAAAAAATGATTCAGATAACAACATGTTTATGTTATGTAGTGAAATTAATATATAAATTAATAATTTCGTAAATTTTCTTAAACTTGTTCATAATTAAACTACTCATTAAATAACCAAATAATTTTTAAATAAAAGAAATCTTGAAATTAATCGTTATACTAAAAAACTATCTTATGTTTGATTATGTTTTTTAATCTTCCAACTACAGTCAATTTTCTTATTTTTTTCTTAAAAGAGTTGACTTTTTTATTCGCTGTTTATAAAGATTACGAGGATTGCATTAATGGAAAATGTATATATATATAAAGAAATGAAAATGTATGCAGTATAATAGCATGAGCCACACGAAATTATATAGAAAAAGTTAAACGTGATACATATAATCGTTGCCTGCGATTAAAAGGTTAATATGCTTGCATATAACTTAGATATGAAACAAAATATTGTCTCGTATTAAATAATTAAATGAACAGAAGAAAAATTACATAAAGAAAATAAAAACTAAAAATTTTGATATTTATAGTTTTTTTTATTTAATATACTTACTTATGTTAAAGATGTTTTTCATAGCTTATAAAAATGTTCCATTACTTTTTAATGAATACTTAAGTGTAATTTATTAATCTATCTGATAAAAAAATGTGTCCTGTTTATAACCACAAAATTCCCCCCTCCTCTCCAAATGGAAAAAAATTCTTTTCCTTTCACGTTGACTCCAAAATCCAGATTCGAATTCACTTTTTCAAGTGCTTCATAAATATTTAATCTTTCGGATAATGGACAAAAATCACCCTCTATATTCTTCTAAAAGACGTTAGTCTTTGTCGAATTTATTCATCCAATTGCTTGAATGAATTTATTTCGTTTTGAAAAGGCTGCCCAACTCCCAATACAATGCTTTGTAGTAGACGGTTAGAGTTATTCAAATTGTGCTCTTTGCATACTTCATGGCTATATTTTTCTTGTTCATAATATGTGGTACTCTTGGAAAATAATTTTTTTTTTAAACTTCCTACCAAAAATGCTGTGATATCTTTACGGTTAAGGCCGCTAGTATCATAGCTGGTGACGTGTAAGTCTAGATCCTGACTCTACGAATGAATTTACCGATTTGAGGTACGAAATAAAAAAAAAATAGACCAGGTGAAAGACTGAAATGGTATGGAATTCAGAGGAGGGAAAGCTTACACACTAGGGATACTTTTTTAAAATTCGATAGCGTTTAAAATTGGGAGATTGGCAATATCCCTTTTGACAGGGCTCTGCCTTCTGTGCTCAATTTACTTTTGACTAATACATTTGAAAGACAACTTAATGTTTAGCCACGTACGTACGTAGTTTTAACAATTAAATTTACAAATAAATTGGATTACTAATTTTTCAGAGCTTATTCTCTAAAAAAAAATCTTTTTATAAATGCTACACATAAAAGGCAAGTTACGATTGTTTCATTCTTTCAATTTCTGAATTTTTTAAGCACTTTTTGTTCAAAATTTCGAATTTAAAGTGAACAAAAACAAAATTTTTTGAGATATTTTTAAAAAACCAATGCCTAATTTAACAAACTTATGCAACTTTAATGCCAAAAACGTCTCAATTTAAAACACACAATATAGCTATGTGACCATACATTGGTGTTTAGACATTTTTTCCAGTTTTGAAAGAAATATTTGACGAAACATTTAATAATTTTATAACTTTTGGCATATAAAACATATTTGAACTCCCACTTTCAATGCAGTTTCTCTGACTTGAGTATTTAGAAGATACCGGACATGTTAAATAAAGGGAAAAAATTTTTTTATATTCCTATATCATAAAAAGCTGGGAATAATTTGTCACTATCACAAAATATTTAATAAGAAACTTTTAATATTAGCATGAATTTTTTTAAAAAAAAAACATTTGTGTACATGAAAATATACTTTTTCCTTAAAAAAATCTTAAAAATTTTTTAAAATAATTTTTTTAATATTCGGATTATATATGAGATCACATTTTACAAAGTCTACTTCACTATTAACAACGTATAATAAGTAACTTCAAAGTGCGAAGTTAAAACGATATATCAATCGACAACATTCAAGAGAAATATTGCACTGAAATTTAAAATGGAAAGTATAGACATTCGATGAAATATGAAAGTGTAAAAAATAATTTTTTACTGCACTAGCGCAAAAGATATCAATACTTTTCTTTTATATTCTTATGTTCAATATTATAGGACAACTTACATAAAAAATTCAGTAGAATGAAGAAGTTTCAAATCAATATAGATTGATATAGTGATCCACGTATTTGTTACTCTCTAGACGTACATTTCCCACGAAATGATATTTTTTAAATCGCAAGGTACAGAATGGTTAAATGATAAAATTTACTGATTCTCAAAAATAGATCTGTATTATAATGTATTTATCTATATTAATATACTTCATAAACTCAAAATTTGACTTGTTCCTTTGATTTAAAATTACACTGGGAATCTCCTTACCAAGAAGTTACTTTCAAAAAGTAGCAGAAATGAAACTTACTATATCTTCTATATCTTTTTGTATTTTCACGATATTTTTGATTTCTTAAAAAATTAAGATGTTTTATATTATTGAATACAAAATATTATATATATATATATATTGTGTGTATGTTTCAGATAATTTTAGATTTTAAAAATTAAGATTTTTATCTTAGTACAATTAACTTATTTTTCATTTCATCTTCAAGGTATCAAACTTTCGCCTAATTATTTCTTCCTAACATATGGCCTAGCCAATATACATGTCTAATTCCAGATCGTTATATTTAATAGCCCCATACGTCAGCATTAACTTTCAATGTGCTCACATGAAATCCGCGATCGGCGTCTTAAGTGTTAACCCACTTAAGATTTTCGGTAGCGTTCGTTTCTCTCTCTGCCTCTTAGGTCAAATATGTCTGGCTTTCGTCAAATAAAGATCCTTTTTAAAAACTAAGTCTGTTTCTGACTCCAAAAATCATGTCATATATATATATCGTTCATTTATGCGAAAAATAATTTCTCTAAATATTTAGTTCTTTTGATGACAGATAATTCTCTCATTTTAAATTTCAATATAAAAATTCTATTATAAAGAGTGCAGCACATTTTGAGACATTTAGTAGCAAATTCTGGATTCTACAAGCAAAAACATTTGACAAAAATTATAATTTTTTTTTAAAGAAACGTTTACATTTTCTTGAGCACTGGAACTATTTTAATGAAAATCTGTATAAAACATTAAAAATAACTTATTAAGCATTTTGTGAAAGTGGCAAATTATTTTCAGCTCTTTATGCAACAGGGAAATCAAAAATATTTCCCCCTTCTTTAATTTGTTGGTGGTCCTATAAATCAGTGCATTCCAGCCTTTTTATCGCCGCGGACTGGTCAACGTTTGATAATTTTACCACGGCCCAATGGGGGGATGTTGATTGTTTATATTTTGTATTTTTTAACTTAATAATTTTAATTTAATTGTATTTAAACACGCCTTCAGATAAATACAATTACAGTAAAAAATGAATATAAAGTGAGACTGATTTCACATGGAATATAGAGAAATTTCCATAAAAAGGCCCACTCACACAAAACTGAAAATATTATACCACAATAAATAAATTGGAAATAATTTAATGTTCCTTGCACGGCCCTGTACTATTTGAATCATGGACCGGTAAGGATCTGTGGCCCAGGGGCTGGGGACCACTGCTCTAAATGGTCAAGTTGGTAAAACTTATTTTTAAAGTATGATTTCAAGAATGTTCTTCCCAGGACCAAAGTTATAAAATCAAATATTTGTATCAAATATTTGTCTAGGATTTGGTAGAAATGTCTGAAATCAAAAGTGCCCGGTAACATTTGGCTGTATACTGTATTTATACTCCATCCTCCTCGTATTTATTTTTATGATATTACACTTCGTAGAAGTTTATTTATGTTTAGAAAAAAATACTTTTTTAATATTTTCACTATTTGCGAATAATTCTTACAATTAGAATAAAGTTTAACGTTAATATTTTTTGTGGAGTATTTATTACATTTTATTTACATTAAATATGTCTACTTTATAGTAATGGAACATTCCTGGTCTTTTCTTCTTGTGGCCATTTTTGATTTTTGATAACCTTTTATCATAATACAAATAGAAGTCTTATTTTTTTGTGGTATTATCTCTCTGGTAAGCACAAAAACAGTGGGAAGCATTAACCTACATTCTATTCCTAATGAAAGTAATATTTGTACTGCCATAAAAGTTTTTTCACCATAATAAAATATAAAAGATTTTTGGATATAGATTTGTGTTCTTTGTAGTGGCTTTCTATCTTAACAAAATGTGGCTAAATAGAGCTATAAGAATTGCTAGTCGAAGATCTTCCATGAACATCTTATATTTAAGGGAATACTTTTTCTAGAATTCTAGAAAGAAAACATTTTTCTTTGAAATACTTATAGAAAGTATATTTCTTCTACTCTACTGTCCTGAAATCTGGATCTATTCTCAAATCACACACACACACACACGCACGCACGCACCTCCACACACAGCAAAGACTTTTTTGTAAATAACATTGTGTGTTCATATTCTCAACAAATAGTCTGTGCAATAAGTCATGCGTGTGCATAGGTCTTAACATATTGTACAAAAGAAACTCAGTACTGTCTTGGAATCTAATTTCCTTTACTGCCAGAAAATTACTGACTAAACATGTATTTATGCATATAGTAAATGTAACCTAACTATTACTATTCTTTTCATGTTTTTTAAGAAAGTTCATTCAACTTCATTAAAAGAAATTTAAATATATTTAATGCATAAACTTAAAAGAAAATGCAGAAGTTATTCCGTTCATCAAACAGATATAACTTTTATGGAATGAGTTCCACAGAGCAGGGATTTTCTATTCATAAATTATAATAGTTTTTAGAATTTATGACATTGTATCTCTCGCTTACAATTTTTTTCAAAATATGTAAGTGTATTTTTATCAAAACCTGTAAATTGCACTATTTTCTTTTTTGTATTTCGTAAATAGTTAAACTTATAAGCCATATTGAAAAACTTTCACGCTTTGTAAACCTGGACTTTTTAACTAAACATTTGTTACTGAACACTAATAAATAATGCTGATGAATTTATCATATAAATGCGAATCATTTTTTTGTTATTTGCTCACTCTATTTGAAAGATATTAACCATAAAATACATCAAAACTTTTCAGCAATTACTTCTTTTTATCTACGAAAGAAAAGAATTTTTTAAAAAAATCTGATTTTTAGCACATAAAATAATAAATAAATATATTTTTCACAGTTATTCATGGCGAATAAAATGTAAGATTTTACTTTAAGATCATCAATAAAACTGTAGAAACAATAGAGTCTAGCTCGCCGTGAAAAGTATGATTCTGTATCGAATACAAAATGATAACTGTGCAATAAGAGCTGTCATTTGTTGCAGATGAAACAGATGTATCTACAATTTTCCAACCATTGACATGGTGAGAAACACTTGTGGAAATATTTTGTTTTTGTGGTTTTGAATCACAGTTAGGAAAATGTCATTTTACTCATAGACAAGCTTCGATTGTTGAAAAAGTATTTCGTTTAGTTAAAATGTTTTCGTGTGAAATTTGGTTCCCTTTTGAATTTAAAAAGATATTTCAGAATAAAGCGTTTCAAACTAAAATGAAATTAATTTCGTATAATTAAAATTTGGTAGCCGAAATCTATGTTGATTGTTTAACGACTTATGTTCCTCACAAATTTTATTGTACAGTATTTCAATCAAAAATATATTGCTATGCGAGACACCATAAATGTAGAATGACCTGTAAATGATTTATTCTAAAGTTAAGCAATTTTAATTTGATAAATATAAATTTGTTGTTAAAACCAAGTAATTGCTTTGGTTTAGTTTGTATTAGATGCTGAATTTATTATTTCACCTGTTAAGAAAGTAACATTAGCTGAAATGTGGAAATTTGATAAGAGAAATATTTTTAACAACTCGAGAAATATAATTATGTGAATAAAATGTAGCAATAACGAAAACCCATTTAAAGTCTTTTTTAACACGCTTTCATATAAGCTTCACTTGTTAATTTCCCTTTGGTGTTGCAGCCCACACATAAGCAAATTATCGCTACGTTATTATTAATTACTTTCTAGATTATGTTCATCAGGTTTATTCTTGACAAACTGCATCTGTTAATAAAAAAAGTTGTTGGAACCGTACATTTTATGTCCTAGGTATGATTGCTGACATATTTCGTTTTAGAATAAGGAGCTATGATTGTTATGATTATGAACTAACATGGGACACGATAATTGCTTCCTAGTTGTAGGAGTGAATACGCAGGATTTATTCGCGTGTATAATGACTATTACTAATGTTTTTGAAATCCCTGTGGAAAGGCAACTCTTTTATAGTGCGTGGGATTTTTTTCCAAAACACTATTAGTATTCTTGTTAGAATTTTAATGTTACCTTTCTCGGAACTTCATGAGTTCACGATTGACACAAACGGAGAAAACTGGCAGAGACAAGAGAAAAAGATCCCTTGAGAAATATCCTTTCAGAGAAAATCTAAAATACTTGTTAAAATTCCACATACAAAATAGCAGAATAGACTTGTTTTTACACTACCTGGCCCAAAGTATCCGGATACCCGCCTAAAGAAGTAGATTTGGCAGGTGACATAATTTGATGCGTAACTGAAAGCTATAAAAGTATTGTTACTGGCTTATCAGGTCATATGTATGGTTTGTGAGACAATGAGTAAGTCAAAGGTGCTTAGAGTGACTTTAATCGTGGTATTATAGCGAGATGCTATTTTTGTGGGAAATCAGTACATAAAATTTTGGTGATTCTACAGAATTCAAAATCTACTGTGAGTAATATAATTGTGAAGTAGAAAGAAACGAGCGCGCGCGCATCGTTGTGCAGTGAAACTGCAGAAAAACGAAGTGGCAGGCATAAAAAAATTAATGCTCCCCGCCCAGAAAATGGTAGTGAAATAAAATCTTAAGTTCTCGTTGAACAAAATTTCTCAGGGGTTCAAAAGTTCATCAGGCAATGCCAGCAGCAGGATTGTTCGTAGTGAGATAGAAACTTGGGACTCCATGGTCGTACGGCAGTTCTCAAGTCGAACATCTCACTCCCCTTCTCCAGAATGTGGAGCGTTAATTGCAATGGGGCAAAGCTCACCTTCAGTGGATTCTGAACATGTGGGAAAATGTTCTTTGGAGTGAGGAATCTCGATTTACGATCTGGCAGTCCTATCAATGCTTCTGAGTTTGGCGAATGTCCTACAAGCGCTTCTTAAGTGATTGTATTGTACCAACTGTAAAGTTTGGTGGTGGCAGCAATATTATAACGTGGGGGCGTTTTTCATGGTTTGTCATTGTTTCTTAGTTCTTTTGGTTGGAAACATGAGATGTGTGTGGGCATTCTGGACAATGTTGCTTTCCCCACTTTATGACAGTATTTCAGGGAAAACCTCGAAGAAGGGATATTTTTCTCCTTTGCAGGATAATTGCTCCATTCACACACATATAAAGACTTGCGCAGCCATGATTTGACAAAATGGGTGTTCAAAAACTGGACTGGTCTTCTCAGAGCCTCGATCTTAATCCTATAGAACAGTGTTCCGCAACCTTTTTGTCGCCGCGGACCGGTCAACGTTTGTTAATTTTACCGCGGCCCGCTGAGAGGGAGGACGTTGATTGTTTATATTTTAGATTGTTTTGATTTAATAATTTAATTGTATATAATCGTGACTTCAGAATAAGATATAGTTACACCACAGAAATAAATATAAAGGGATTTAACAAGGAATATAATGTGATTTTCATAAAAAGTAGCCCAAACCCAAGGAAAATATACCACAGTAAATGAAAGGGAAATAATTTAATATTTCTTGTGCGGACCGGTAGCATTTGATCCACGGACCGGTCTATAGAACACCTTTAGGAGGAATTTGAACTCCTCACTGCTGGAACTCCCTTTAGCTGTAATGGACGCCTCAGAGGTCAATTCCTACGGCCATCTATCAAAAACTGGTGAAAAGTCTCTCTTGGTTGCCTTTGATACAAAAGTGGGAATCAACATCATATTAATATATATCTCAGGAATCTCCGAGTCCTTACCACTGGGTGTCCAGATACTTTTATCCTGACAGTGTATTAGGTTTATCTAATTAGGATAATCCAGTAGGTGGTTATTGACTATGGACTTCGCAATTTCGAAGCATTGCCACGTAAAGAGAACATAACACCTCTCAGCTGTTATTTCACTCTCCTAAATTCTACACTACGCAGAAGGGTTCTGTCATTTGGTAAATCAAAATTTTAAAGGGAAACAATTTGATTTGTGCCACGTGTGTCAACCCTTTCTGTTCAGAATACTGGTCTTTGGGGATGAATTCGATTCTTATTTCACTGATAATGTTGCTCGCATCACTAACATTGGGTTGCCGAAGTCTTTTCTTTAGCTTGGGAACAGTAGATGGTACTGCGGTCGATTTTTTATTTTTATAAATAGCTATTAGACAAAGTAAATGTTTGAATTCATATTGGCGAACAGGCTTATAATAGGATAGTAGTTATTTTTTTTTATCTGAAGGTTTAATATTTTCTCAATTGTGCTACGAATTCTGAAGCAGTTTTTTACTGAGGTTCATTAAAGGCTTTTACAAAATATGCGGAACTTAAGCCTATTACATTGATTACGTGGGACGTAAATCAAAATCAAATTCAATTTATCTGAAGATTTTATGTGGGTTGCTTAAAAAATAACAATCATAATAAATGATTCACGGTCACTGCAAAGCAAAAAGAAAAAAAATCAACTAAAATCTCGTTTATCAAATATAATTGATTGTCCAATAGTTTAAGAATACACTTCTGCAAAGAAAATCTCTCAAGTCGAAAATTTTACGGAAGAATTGGTTCAGAACCGGAATAATTTCTTTAAGAAATGCAATAAATAAGCCTCTGTAACTGTTCCGAAATTTCCGAATCGGGGAACGTAATTCAAATAATTGATCCGAGTAATGTCTTGAAGCCCCAGCTTTTCAAAGAGCTTCGTTCATTCCGCCCCAAGTATCTGGAATTCTGTTTGAAGTAGTTTACGAAGTAGTTTAAAGCCTAATTACGGTTTCTAAAACTCTCATTGTGCGTCTATACAATTTTCTAAAGTGCAATTGCCAGTAATGCTCGCCTAGATTAAATTTTCGTAGCTATTCGACTTAACGACTCAAAACGGAGTCAGACAGTTGAATGACCGCGATGTAGTTTATGTTGGCTTTGATTCGGTATGGTATTAGAAAGCAAGGGATTTTGTTGTTTGAAGAACTGCTCTTGTTTACGCTTCAAATTGAAGATTTATTTATTATTCCAGATGAGCACTTGCCGCCTTTGGGCTCTGAGATTCATTGGAATCCTTTTAAGAGAAAAGTTCTTGAAACTTGTTCTACTAATTGTGATCGAAATCTCTGAATTTTTCAGTAATGAGCATCGCTGACTAAATATTTGCTTTTTCAACCTGTGTCTGAAAGAGCTCAATTTATTAGGAGGCCATTATAGTTAATTGATAAACTGTTATTTCTGTCTTAATAGCTCGAGAGTAAACTAGATTCTTCTTTTCAATATTAATGTATTTTTTTCTTTTACTGTTTCGCTGATACATTTCTAATTAGTGTGACAAGTCTTTATACTAAGAGTTCCAATGTATTCAAAATAGCTAATTCGGTACCTGAAAGAAATGTCATAAAAGTAAGTTAGCGTAAGAACGCAATTAATTATGCAAGAGAATATTACAATGTTAAAATATAAACCAAAACTATGTTTATCATTTTAACTACGCAACGCTACTAAAGGATTTATTTTGGTTAACCAGTTAGTTTCCCATTTTAACGAAATATGAAGATAATTTTCTCTCAAAAGTAATTTTAAAATGTAAAATATGATATATAATGATAGTTACGTAATTTGTACGTATGAGACTTCTGCTGTATAGAATTCGATCTAATGAGTAAAATTATTGATAGGTTTGAAAGTTGAAGATAATTTTAACGTTCTTTCTGTAATTTTTAAAAACTATTTACGTTAAATACTAAGCACTGGGTTGTTCTTTAATGTTTCTCCAGACATCAGTTAATTGTCTTTGTATCATCTGTAAGGCAGTTTTTCTAGTTTGCTTCTTGTATATGTTAATTTCTCTAGCGAAATTTCTTTAAATGAGTTCATTCCCTTTGTTTGATTACTTTAAAATCGCGAATGCCTTCCAGATAATTTCCAAAGGCTCTCAGCGTTCTTTGAAAGTACTGTATAATCCGGCGTTTAGCGCGCACCGGTGTATAACGCGCACCTACATTTTCAAGCTGCAGTTTTTGATTGTTAGAGATATTCGCCGTATAACGCGCACCTCATTTTTACAAAGAATCCTGAAACGTATTTGTGCAATGCTCTTGTGTTTTGAAGTCATTTATTCAAGATATTATTTCAAAAATTTTAGCCTACAGCCCTTTAAGTTCATAAGGAATATATTTTCGTTTTTATTAAAGGTATTTCGATATATATAGAAGTGTAATATTTCTGTATGTTTATCTCTTTCTTTATTTTAAAAGCTCCCGTTTTCATACCCGGCGCACGCGCACTCCTAACTTTCGATCTTATTTCTTGTGTTCAAAGTGCGCGTTATACGCCGGATTTTACGGTATATATTCTATATAACACTGCATATTAACCACATGCAACGTAGATCTAATTTAACCCCGTACCACGCAGAATGTTTTATGATGTTTATCGTATTGTAGAATTAATATTAAACAAAAAAAGAATAGGAAAGAAATTGCTTTAATCTCAATTTGCATTGTATAGAGCTGAAAAAATCACTTGGAAATAATATATAAATATGGAAATATATTATTCCTTATGTCTAAAGCTTTATTTTTCAAAGCGTTTTCTCATCTAATCCTAAAACATTCACATTGTTTTCGCAAAATATTATTATAAAGGGAATAGAATATGCAGCGTTATAAAACGAACATGCATAGTTTTTTAGTTATAGTTCCGAATGTAATCAAATGTTTTATAGTTAGAGAAATGTAATCACAAGCTATTTCAATCCACACACACACAAAAATGCAAAATTAATTAATTCGTAAAATGAAACGTTTCTTTTTTTTCAAACAAATTATTTTTTTTTTATACATTCGATATTAATTCTCATACCTAAGTGTAATGAGTGATAGCATGTTTTTGACTTCACAAAATAATATTTTGTGTGATGAAACGTATTATAACATATGTGTAAAATTTTTAATCTCATTTTATTTATTAAATTATTTGGGTGAAAATATTCCAGTGTAACTTTTCCAGTTCCTGTTTTATTTCTTGATTCTACTAGTATATGTTTATATAAAACTCATCCTACTTTTTAAAATAAAAAAATTGTGGTTGTCTATATACCGGAAACAATTTTTTTCGATAAATTTTCACTCCTAGTTTCATTTTTAAAGTTACAAAATCCCACCATTGAATAATTTTTGAAAGCCTTATGCATCTCTACAACACCTGCTTAATCACATTCACAGTATAATTCTTGACTTCGTACCTATCTTATAAATGCCAGTTTAAAAATATATGAAAAAATAAAAGATTTCCGAGGATTGTAATAATTTGAACTGAACTGAAAAGAGCGTAGCTGTGCGCTTAATGATTCATAAAAACATTTGCCTTCAGATTGGTACTACTAAAAATAAGACTGAAAGGATTAAAAGGAGGGAAGTGGCAATTGTTTTTTTTATCAGCATACACGTCAAAATGACGTACACTAATATTCTGGGGTTAAGTAAAAATAACCTTCACAAAACCTTTCAGCTACAGAATGCAATTAAAATTAGTGCTAGCAGAAAATAATGCTGCAAAGAGTAATAGCATTAATTTCAGTATTGTAGTTTTATCAGGAGAGAGTTAATTAAATCAAGAAACATTCTTTGATGATTATATTCATCTTTTTCAGGTAATAAGTTTTTATATTTGGCTCCGCAGTTACTACTGTTACTGTTTTATTTCTATTATTTAAATAAGAAATCAATGCAACAAGAAATTATTAATTTGAAAATAAAACCATTTTTCCTTGTTTAACTCGCAATTATGTGATATAAAAAGGTTGATAAATTCTATCTCTCTCTTTTTGTATATATTTAATTTCTCAATCTCCTTACGATATTTTTTCAAAAAAATTAAATCTGCCCGTTTTTTGATAACTTATTTTTTGTCTGAGCAAAATGTTTAAGGAAATGACTTTATAATTTTCTGTTCAGATGAGTAAAAACGAGAGAGCCTCAGAAGTCATAATCTTTATCTAATTTTTTTTATTAAAAATATCCTATTATGACTTTTTAACGCGTGAAAGTTTTTTGTCTTTAGTATTCTATGATAATACAAATTTAAGAGAAGTTTTACTATTTAGACGTTTTTAAAAATTCCCTCGTGAATACATTTTTTTCTGGAAATAAGCATATCGACGCATTCTAAAAGCTAATTTTCAGGAAAAACATTCCATTTTCCAAGCATATAATCATTTTTAAGTGAATTTTAGTTTTGAGAGAAATATAAAGGTAAGTGTGTGTTGTACATGAGCATTTTTATCACTCAGTATTTACTTCCTCTATAAACATTCATTTTAGTAATATCGACTGAAAACCCTTTAAACTAGAGTAAATTATATTTAAGACTAAGTTTAAGTTAATTATATTTGAGTTTTATTTAGAAATTGATTAATATTCTTTAAATTGTTGAATAAAGCTACAAAATGTCGTTTATTATAGTGATGCTCAAAAGGAAATTACTAATACTTTCCTCTCCACACTTTCCCAAGACACTAAATGAGACTTAATTGATTTGCAAGCCATCTTATTACACTAGTCTTCAAAATTTAGCTTAAAATCAGTTTGTTGTTGTTGCTAATCCTTCAGTGTCTGACAAAGATCAATTAAATTATTGACTCTCAAAAAGCCCAGCACAAGAAGGGGATCAGAATAGATATCTTTGCTTTTGAGATCCGTGAAACGCATTATGTGTTTGTGCGGAAAGCCTGGTGATCTTGACACCTTGCACATATGGAGAAGATCCTTTTGTTCGCTGAGAATGAGAGGCACTTGATGTGACCACTAGCAAGACGAGAGAGTGTAGTCTGAGAGCATCTGTCACACTTGAGGGCTAGGGCCAGACCGGGTCTATTACCTGCATATCAGTGGTGAGAGGGAGGCACCCTCCCCTCCATTAAATTTTGAGATTTTTTTAACGAGTAATCAGTTTTTTGACGCTTACTAATAAATAGAGAAAAATATAAATAAGAAATATAGTTTATACTTGTAAAATTAAGCAAGTAACTTACGAAATCTTTAAGAAATAATTATACCCACCACTATTTTTTTAAAAAAATTTGAATACTTATCTATAACAGTCGAAGGAAATTTTGAGCATTTTACTTTTGAAATTTGTGTGGAATTTTTTAATTCTATGTGTTATTGATTTTGAATTGGCTTTGTAATTTATTGGACTGAGGGAAATGGAGTTATTACAAACAGATTCTTCTGGGCATTTTAATGTGTCTCAATGTTGTATTAACATTCTGGAATCAATCTGAATCCAAAAATTCAGTATCAAGATAAGATCTCTTAGAGGCGCCTCAATGGTTACAATCCCTGCTCAATATCACTTTCTTGGTCTTTCGATCTTTGGAGATGGAATATTCTTGTGTTTCATTCACATATCATTTCTAAGCAAGATCTGCTTGTACAGAGTAAAGACATCTTCAAAATCAAGAACTCTGGACTCTGTGGAAAACCTTATGTGACAATACCTTATTGATACCTTATAATGATACCTTATGTGTCTGTTGCCATTTACATTGTACAAGATAGCATACTACCTGCTGAACTCTTCACAGATGAATCCCAGTTTTTTTGTGGGGAATGATTCTTATAATGTGTTCATCTGGAAAGAACGAGGCACGAAATATGTAGCTGGTCATTAAAATTGCAACAAAGGAAGGAAAGCGAATAATAAAACCTTACTTATTGTGTGTATGCAGCATAACAGGAAGAAAATCAGATGAAATTTTAGATTTTGGTGCATACAGAGTCCAAAATTAGGGCATACAACTGCCGCCTCTGGCACTTAAAACAGTTCTAATTCGGTTAGGCATCAAGTCGAAATTGTTTCGATTACGGATACAAGAAAATCATTTCATGCTGCTTCAAGTCTATGCCATACTTCATCAATCGTATCGACTGCAGAGTGGTGGTGACCCAGTCTCTAGCAACTCATGATCAAATGTTTTCAATGTGAGATAGATCAGGGAAACTTTCTGGCCAAGCCCATAGTTCTTCACACTTTGTGTCGAGGTACGTCAGGACACGACGGGAAACATGCGAACTTGAGTTATATTGTTGAAAGATGACGTCTTCAAGCCCTCGAACATAGGGCACAGCCACCCGCTTAAGATCTGATGGTACACTGGCTATTCAGAATACGGACGAAGTGAACAAAAGGAGTTCTTGTCATGTACCCAATGACTACCCGTACTTATATATTACACGAGGTGAAGGACCCTTATGATGATATCGAATGCAATAAGGTCCCGTGCGTTTTCCTCGGTGCCTCCAAACACGGATATGTCCAACATGATGCTTCAAGCAGATCTGGGATTCGTTGGTTACGTAGTACGACTCCTGTATCCATTTCTGTCATTGGGCACATTATTCCTAATATGCATGTTTATGTTTTAGAGTCAAGGGAAGCCTCGGTAATGGTTGTTGTTTGCTGTTGTTTTTCATGCCACCTAATCTCGACTGTGTCAGATCTAGGCGGATGAAATTCATCATGTCAAGGGGTTATATGTATTCCTGTTGTTAGTCGTAGCCTTGAGAACCCTGCAGGTGAATGTACGATTTAGAGAGGACTTGCGGCTCGACAGCCATTTCGAGTACCCCCATGCCGCAAAGACACAAAACATTTACAAGCATTCATGCCTTCTCCGGGATACAAACCCAGGCCCTATGGCACAGCAGTCAGATTCGCTAACCACTATAATGGATGGGCGACTCAAGTAATGGTAGCAGAGCAGATAGTCCGTGTTGCTCCAGATGTCACCGCATTTTCCGTGTGGATACTCGTGTTGCCAACAAGTCCACTTCCTGACTCAAAGTCCATGACATGGCGGTATGATCCTGCAAGACTGACCTGACTATATGCTTGTTCTCTCGAGAATAAGTAGTAGGAGGCCGTTGAGATCTCGCATGGGGTTAGGTAGGATCCTTCCAAACCCATCGGTTCCATATTCGCATAGCAGTCGTTAGATTCCGATCAGTGCGGCTAGCAGTATTATGGAAACGATAAAGAGCTCTTTCGATTGACCACGATCCTGCTACGAATTATACACCTGCTAATAGCCATTTTTCCAGATTAAAATACGTCTTGAATCAGTGTTCGGACTATGTATGGACGCGTCCTCAAAAATATACTTCCTAATATTCTTGTCTCCGTTAAACATGACAACGGCAGCAGTTTAAACGGGAAGCTGGAGCGAGTGGGACACATACCATTGGTTTCTCGCATACAGTCTACCCTCGTTAAGCTTTAGTGCAGAAGTAGAACGGTTAATTCGTGTTCCTGTGTCAGCTTGAATGTCTAAAACCAAATCTCTTGTAGTCGTTTCGCGGTTTCATCGAGCTGACATAACAGAAAATGGTCTTCGGATGCAATTATTACTCTTATTTGGCCTTGCATTCGTTGTCCATCAACTTATCCAGTACTTAAAAAGCGTCTCCAAACTCTAGATGTGACACTTTGAGAAATATTCATCTCATGGGCGACCTCCATTAGTGTGTTTGACATCCCTCGATTCTACCAATTACTTGTTACTTTTGATCAAGACTCAAATGATGCCTTTGAGCCATAACTAATGAATACTGATCACTCTCAAAATTATATTCACTTAAGGTATCCGACTACGTTCAAAACCGTGATTTTGCAAAAGCGTATAAATGAATATATTTATGATATTTAGTGTCACTTAGATTATAAAATGTATATAAAATTGTTTTAAGAATAGTATTACAATAAAAAATTATTTAAATACAATATTTTGACAAAAAATGAACATAGAATGAGCAATTTTCAAAATATTCTTCCTTTTGTGAAAAATGCTTCTATTATAATTATATTTTGCCTGTACATAGCTCAGACCTCTTTACAGAGGCTTAACTAGAATTTTTGAAATATATAACTTAGAAGTGGGTTTATCCATGTTTTACGACAACAGAGGGGAGAAATTTTAAGAAAAAAAACGCCGATAATTACTTCAGTTGGTTGTAACTCTGAAAATAATGTGAATTTTCAAAAATCATAGTTGAGCCTCTGTACAGAGGTCTGAACTATATACAAGCAACATATTATTATAATAGAAGCATTTTTCACAAAAGGAGAACATTTTGAAAAAAGTTTATTCTAAGTTAATTTTTTGCCGAAATATTGTATTTAAATAATTTTTTTGTCAAAATGTCCTTAAAACAATTTTATACATGTATTCTAATCTAAGTGACACTAAATATCATGAACGTAATCCATTTATGCGCTTTTTTAAAATCGCGGTTCCGAATGTAGTCGGATATCTTAAACAATACTGCAGACGTCCATTGCACATCACATCATCAGTCACCGAATTTGCCTACATGTATACATGGAAGTGTATACAATTTGTATACATGGAAGTGTAATTTTGTGTTCAATAGTATTTCATTAACATTAATAATTGCGGCATTGGGCATTAGTTGTAAAATTAAGCATATTTTTTTCATCTTTTAATTTTGACGACCAATTTATATATATATGACATGTTTTATGAGCCAAAAAAAGACTTAATTTATAAAAGAACTTTATTTGATGAAACTTAGACATCATCTGACGCTAAGAGGCAGAGAGAGAAACGAACGCCACCGAAACTCTTAGTGGGTTAACACTTAAGACGCCAATCGTGGATTTCATGTGAGCACTTGAAAGTTAATGCTGACGTATGGGGATATTAAATATAACGATCTGGAATTAGATATGTTTATTGGCTAGGCCATATGTTCGAAAGAAATAAAAGGGTGCTTTGTTTGATACTTGAAGAGGTAATGAAAAATAAAAGTTAAGTGCTAGATAGGGAGTTTAATTTTTAATCTAATTTAATTATCGTTATATATATATATATACATAATCGCATACTAAATATACTAAATTGTCATAAATCTAACAAAACAAAGAAACAAGAAAAAATTCAATGATACTATATAGGTCAAAAATAAGATAGCCTAGTAATAATAATAGCAAACTCTTAGCCTATATATATATATATATATATATAATATATATATATATTACTAATCACTTATGTTTTAGCAAATAGAAAAACTGATTCGCTCAGTCGGAAAAAATTCGGTATTTAATATAACTGTAGTAAGAAAAAAAGGCTTTGCTGATTGGCATATAAAATACCTTTCACACAAATTTCATTTCTCTGCACTAAGTTCATAATCCGAACTCAAACATGATATCAAAAATTGTCAACTTTTTTTTTTTATAAACGTTTTAAAATCTGTTGACATATGAGGTATCTCAAACATACGAATGTTTGGTAAAAGATAAAGAATAGTTCGATCGATGAAAGAAAAAAACGCTGTGTATATTTTAAGACGGCTTTATTTATACAAAAAAAACCTTTTTTTAAAGTGATAGAGCAAAATAAATATTTGAAATGACAAAAGAAAAACTCATAAAAAAGTACTTCTTCAGCGATTAAGTTGTAAAGTTTTTCTCGCTACTCTCTCTCCACACATGCGAATATTTAATTTAGAGTACCTATAATAGATTTTTAAATCTTCCTCTTAGTAAAGTATAAGAATTTTCTTTTTAAAATTTCTTTATAGAAAATTACTCTTTTACTTAGAGACGTAAAATTTTAAATTTAAAAAAAAAACGTTTCTTTTGTATAAAGTTATTAAAATCGAAATTTATAGGTTTCTATTCTGCTTTTCAAGGATTTACAGATTATAATTCTTCAAAAATAAACAAGAAATGTGCCACTTAAGTGTAAATTATTAAATTATTATTACTAAATTATTAACGTGCTTGTTAAGGTATCCCAAAAATTCTCTACTAGATTAAGATTCAGAGATCAAATTGGACATCTCATTTGCTCAAAATCTTGACCTTCAAGATATTCATTACCAACATTAGATTGGTGAGGTTGAACATTATCAATCATCAGAATTAATTCATCTCCAATAGCACCAGCATATGATACGACATATGGAGCAAGGATTTCTCTCCTATATTTCACAGCGAATACTGATTTTATATAAATATGTCAGGCCCCAGGCCTGCTGGTAAAATGAGGAGGGCATCATTTCTATAATAACGTCTTTATTTTGCTTCAGTCATATAAAATCCAACATGGCGACCCTTTGGCGTGCAACCGAGTAGAACAATAGACAACAATTCGGCGAGGAGTCACCAGCTAAGCCTTTTCGAGTATGCGTTCTCCTTCGTCAGCGCTCTCTCCACCTTTAAATAGGCTTATTTACCCTCAAATCCTTACGCGATGGTAAAGAGTTTGCTCTATTTTCATTTGTTACTTACTTAATTTTGAAGCTAAACTTTTCAAACCTGACAATACCCCCTTCATCTGAAGCCTGGCACAGCCAAATTGGTCAACTCCTCAGAGGATAAAAATAATAATATTTCAATGATATCAAATTCCCCAAATGAAGTAAAAATCTAGAAGATATAATAATTGTGTAAAAGAGAGTGAGCTGGTGAATTCTGACATGTAAAAAAATAGCAATAATGAATAACAAAATATCAAACATTTGGTATACAGCATGGTGTTACATAGAATTATTTTCTGAAAAATATCACACATCCATCTAATTCTTTCACTATGACTATAATAATAATGAGGTTAAGAAAAAACAACGTAAGATAAAGATAATTCACATTAGACGATTTGCCTCTGTAAATTGCAACGTGTGCCCTCTTGGTAGCTCGGAGAATGACTTTGCAATATTCCAGTTCCCGCCAAGCGACCTTTAACATGTCTTCTGTTAAGTTGCCTGTTTCTTTGCAAATTTCTTACCCCGTCACTTTATCGATTTTGTATCAGGGCAATAATGCATCAGGACGTCCATAACAATGTCGAAATTTAAGATGAACATTAATGGGCAAATGCGTTTCGCGAGACCAAAGCATACATTAGGTTTTCCCTTGAATCGACGCCATTTCGGCCAAAAATAATGTCTTCCTTACAAATGTTTCCCCAAGTAACTCTTGAAGAAGCCCTTTCATCGTTTATTGCACACAAAAAATTACTATAACTGACCTATCCAGTGGTATAAAAGTTATATTGTTATATTAAACAATTGTTTTGTAATGTACTTTTGTAATCAGGGAAAGATTTTTGGTTTACTCTATATATTATAGCTTATTTCTTTTAATAATAATTAACTTTATTTTAAGGCATTATATACTGCTTATGTTAGGTTATACAAGTGAATCTCATTCGAGTTATTTTAAAATAGGTTTTGAGAGAAAGAAACTCACATTTTACTTTTTTTTTTACTTAAACACTTATTTATTTTGTGAAAAAATTTTTGCTAATTAAGACTAAAGACCATAGATGTCAATTTTTGTCCATTTAGGCTTTAAACAAACAATAACTGTCGCGAAATATATATTTATGTATAGAAATAACAAATATTTTCCAAATAAATTAGCAAGCAAAAGTTGGACCAGTTGATTATTTCATCTGATTTACGTGAAATTATATATTTTGAATTATTACCATAAAAAAAACCCAGATATTTTGAATTACCTGTATACAAATGTTTAAAGTTTTGCTGTAACTGCATATTCGTTTGAGATGGCTTGCCACACTGCGCGGCAGAGGCAAAGTTCTCATTTCTAGTGGAGCATTATTTTCTAAATAAAATAAAAATGAATAAAAATATATACCTTTTAATAGTTCAGTAATGCAATTTTGTGTTGCATAACTGGAAACACATTGCCAAGCACAAACCAACTCCGCAATCATTACACCAGAATCGTGTTTTCTTTCTTATCTTTTTTTTCCATTTGCATCCTATTTTGAACAAACTTTGCACTGTCTTGCAGGCTCACATTTTGCAGAGTGAGAGAGTGAATATTAACGTTGCACTGTTCAGCTACACGAAGGCTTTTGGCGACGGACCACGTCATTTTGAACCATGGTCAAGGGACTTGGACGACATCTGAGCTGGTACCCCCTCTCCTAACTACCATACCACACCAACGGGAGGACGTTTCAGCTCTCGACATATTTAGCGTGCATCGCTGCCCTACACGGCGGGTCTTTAATGGTACTGGGCTCGAACTCGTGACAAAGCCAGCCACGATTCGATACCTATACCACTCGGCTACCACGGCCGTCCCATTTTGCAGAAGTTGGAGGAATAAGGATTAAAAACTGTCATTTACTAAGACCAGCAAGGTTATCTACTGTAGGTGGTCTGCCAGGGTTCTTTTGTCCAAGAGCTGTATCATCATATTTATATAAAAGTCCTTCTACAACTTGGGTTTGAAATTCTAAAAATGCAATATGTTTCAGAACTACATTTTTATAGAGCAAAAATGAGCTTCACGATTCAGCATAAAAAGTTTTGCTTTGTGTGAATCTAAGTCCTATTATGTACATCGGTTTATTTATACAGGAAAAGGTACTCTTTTCGATGATGATTACCAGCATTTGTGCAAGTCTTCTCAAGTAGTGGTCACTCCTATGCAGCCACTGTTGAATAAATGATATTGCCTAACGACAGATAATTATTACACTTCACCAGAACTTGCGGATATACTTCTAAATTATCATACAGATATGTATGGAACACTGAAGCTTAACAGAAACGACGTCCCAAAAGAGTTGCAGTCAAAAAAAAAAAAAGGAGAAATATGTGCATACCAAAGAGGAAAGTATGCATCATCAAATGGATGGATAAAAGAGTCGTATCACTGTTATCAACGATACATAGCCCTGTGATGATAGAAGTGTCATCTTATAAGGATGAGGTTAGACGGAAACCACATGTAGTTTTGAAGTACAATAACACGATGAGAGGTGTTGGTAGAATAGATCAGCATCTCAAAAGTTAGCCAATAAAAAAAAAAGAGGCAAGAAATAATACACACAAAAAAAATATTCTTCCATCTTATAGGTACACCATTGTGGAATGTTTTCGTTTTATATCAAAAACTAGGAGGAAAATTATCTCTCTCTCTCTCTCATCTAAATTTCAGACTTGATATTATAGATCACCGTATTGAAAGACATGGGGCGGTATATAAGAAAAAAAGCCGACCAGAAATTTTACCACGTCCGTTACAACTGACTGAAAGACACTTTTTAGAAGTGATTACTCCCACCGACAAAAAATTGAGACCAACAAGGCAATATTATGTGTGTTGTTTGAAAAAAAAAGGATTTTGGGAAACGGGTGAGAAATGAAACACGATATTTTTGTCCCGATTGCCATGTTAGACTATGTTTGTCTCCCTGTTTTAAAATTTACCACACAAAAAACTGAATTTTAAGAGAATATAATTAACTGTAATTACAATATTATCTTTTTAAACATAATATATAAATTTTTGTAACGTGTTCTTTTCAGTTCACTTATTTCTTAGGAAAAAAAGCCAACTCCAAGGAAAAATATGTTTTTTCAATGAAAATAAAGTCAGCATAATTCTTTAAATTCAATCTTTATAACATTTCTGTGACTGTTGATTTGAGTTTATATAATTGATTTAATCTTAAAATGTTTATAAAAATATGCTTACATATATGATATAAAAAAGGAACTGTTCAATGGTTAATAATATTTTTTCAAGCATTTTCAGATTGTCGGATGAAAGGATATTTCCTGATCACAGAAATCTACACCACCCTTAGTTAGAGTGTAGTCAAAAACAACCTTTGGCTTGAGTATATCTTCAGCTATTTTTATTTTTGAGCTTGTTTATAAAAGTAACATGGATACCGCTCATGAGAAACCATATATTGAATTGAGCCTAAATTATCTTTTCTCGGTGTAGATTAGGGTGTAACAACAAGGTGCACTAAAAGAAGTTACCCATACAATACTTGGGCGTGATATTTTAGAGCACTAGTTCCATGCCGAGATAATCTCGCGCATGGCAGTTAAAAAAAGATTTCAACTTGGTAATCATTAATCTCTACATAATTCGAAACTAACATTCACATTACTTTATAAAAATAATTAGCGTCTCTCTAAATAACATTCATATTTTAAAAATGTCCAAGAATGATAACGATTCTATTCATTTGATTTTACAAAATTCACGGTTCACAGTCAAAGATTTTCATGTCTTTATCCAATTTGAAAGCTTTCACACGTCATTAAATGTAAATTACCAGCTCCGTAATTGCATTATCTTAAAGTAATCTTATGAGTTGCTCTTTTAAACCAACCATTGCGTAGCAGTTAGTAAATGTCCGGATAAATGTTTCGACAATTGTTAAAAATAAAAAATCTCTTTAATAAAATTTTTGATGTCTTATAGCAGGGGTGGGAAGACTTTTCCAGGCTACGGTCTACTTCTAATTTTTTTCAAAGTGCCACGGTTCACCCAGTGACGTAGGAGTCATGAACTAAAAAAAGGGTCTACAATGTTTACTATTCAAGGTGTGTTTGTCGCCACAAAAATAAATTAAACTTAAGAGCTAAAGTATCACATGAATATCAGAACACTTCAGCTCTGTTTATTGCTTGCTTCCATCTGCATGACCATTTGGTCGGAAAAGCTATTACTATATTTCCTTCCCCCCTTTGAAAAAAAAAAGTTTATTGCTTTTCTTTCTTCGGCAAATTCCATGTTCTCATAATTATAGCAAAATAGTAGAAAAATATAGCTAAAAAAGTTTTTAAAAAGAAAATGAAAATTCAAGCTACCACATTTATTGGAATACAAGCCGCACAATTTTCTAATGTTTTTGATACTAAAAATCGAGTGCGGCTTCGAATCGAAGATGGAAAAATTCATTGGATGGGGGAAATTGAGCTTGATACTGACAGTTAGAGCAAATAGATTCAAGCAATTACTTAAAAATTATTAATATTGGTAAAATAAATTAATTATACATTTCTTATTAGTCCTCATTTGTTTATTATTTTTTTTTTAAAATTTTGTAAATATCGGATTTTAATAAATTATACTTAACACTACTTTTTATTTTTTCACAAAAACATGTGGAGAGTTTGAGGTGTAGCTTAAATTAAAACAAATACGGTAATTGCTATTAACAGATTGGTAATATTTTGATGATCGTGTCTCCTTTGACGATATTACGTCACTTAAAAATAAAAGCTTTCACTTCATAAGCTCTCTCATTAGATATCTTTGATCCAATAACCAGATCAAAAGGCATTTTGTTTGATTTTCAGAAGCACATACAACCCTGCAATAAGGTTTTTTTTGTTACGTTTTCTTTTTAAACCTAAAGTACTACTCTCATAGAGACAAAACAACTCAGACCTAGAATCTAATACGATTCTAGGGAGATAAAAAAATTCATCACTGTTATTATTATTGAAATTGCAAAAAGGAAGACACTATTCACTCTTTATTGAGGCAGCAAAAAATATTTGCTGATCATCTGTTTGGCCTTCGAATTTGCTGGCATCGTTAGAGTTCCCTCCCCCTCTACTTATATGTTTTCATCCTCATTTAGATATGTCGTAAATAAACTATTTCTGTTAAGCTTTTTTTTCTCTTGTAAAAGTATTAAGGTATTTGGAAAAGCACAGAGAGCATTTTAAAGGATTACTTGGGCAAGATTTACATTTGAGTCTTCTCAAACATATATAACACACACATGAGAAATGTTTTACAAAATTCTTTTTAGAACTGACACTTAAAAAAATAGTCTCCTTACAATTCAGCTGTTATATCAAGAATAATATTTGAAAAAAATAACTCGTTGCCAAGAGCTCGTTACTTCAGTTAGTCCTAAATACGGAATATGTACTTACCTACATAATTACAATAAAGAAAACTCTTTTTAAGCCACGTTTAAAGCAAAATGCAAGATACAAACATTTGCGCAATAGCGACAAATGTAATATAATTAAATGATGCATTAACTATCAAACTATTCAAAATACATAAAAAAAAGTCATTTTTACCTTAAGTTAGTTCTAACAGTTATAGTTAGTAGAGGACTTAGTCTGCATACTGTCCGTCAAACTTGAATATCGATGTATATAGTTACTGACTGCTAATCTTGCACTGGATTCTAAGTGGTCGTCTGACGGGACCGACATGTATTCTTAAGGTATCCGACTACGTTCGGAACCGTGATTTTGCAAAAGCGTATAAATGGGTAATATTTATGATATTTAGTGTCACTTAGATTAGAAAATGTATATAAGTTGTTTTAAGAATAGTATTACAGTAAAAAAATTATTTTATACAATATTTTGACAAAAAATGAACGTAGAATGACCCATTTTCAAAATATTCTCCTTTTTTGAAAAATGATTATATTATAATAATAATTTGCCTGTTTATAGTTCAGACCTATGTACAGAGGTTCAACTAGAGAATTTTTGAAATATATAACTTAGAAGTAGGTTTATCCATGTTTACGACAACATAGGGGAGAAATTTTAAGAAAAAAACGGCGATAATTATTTCAATGGGTTGTAATTCTGAAGATAATCTGAATTTTTCAGGCAAAATATTACTGTAATAGAAGCATTTTTATCAAAAGAACATTTTGAAAAAAGGTTATTCTAAGTTAATTTTTTGCCGAAATATTGTATTTAAATAATTTTTTTTTGTCAAAATTTTTCCCTAAAACAATTTTATACATGTATTTTAATCTGAGTGACACTAAATATCATGAAAATTATCCATTTATGCGCTTTTTTAAAATCACCGTTCCGAACGTATTCGGGTACCTTAATTCGGATATCGTTGAAAATGCTGATTCGCACAGGCAGGTAGAGCCAAAGAACGATGTTAAATGGACTGCAACTTTTTTAAAATTAGGAATATTTACTTCGTCCATTAGGTTTCAAAAGTTATTCTTAGGTTCTGAGCTACGTGCTTTTAAAATTATGTCATTTTGAAAGAGAAGAACTTCGTTTTCCTCAAGAGATAAAGATAATATATAATTCATATATTTTAGATTATGTCTTCCACATGAATATTGTCAAATGTGAGTAACACATGAATGTAACAATTGATTTTAGATTAGTGAATTCTTGAAATGTGTCTCTCAAATTTTGAGTGAAGTTTTAGTATTTCATCATAATATTTCTCCTTATTTAATGTACCCCCGTTTTTCGACAACTCATCAGAAATATTTTTAAAATTTTTTAGTTCATTCTTCATTAGCTGGGAAGAGAATAGCTTTAATTTATTTTTGAAAGTATTAACATATCCTATGAGTTCTACTATTGTTTGATTTTTTCCTTGCAATTGTAAGTTCAATTCATTAAGATGGCTTGTTATATCAACAACAAAAGCTAAATCCATCAACCAAATTTTACCACTGAGTTCGATGTACATTTCATCTTTTGATTCCAAAAAAATCTTTTACCCTGATCTTTGAGGTCCCTGAATCTTTGTAAAAATATACTCCGACTTAGCCAACAGACATCAACATGATATAACAATTCCTCGTAATCAGATTCGTTTTCTTCTAGTTGGGATCGAAACATTCTCTGAAGACTTCCTCGAAATGATTTCACGATTTTCATGCAGATTCCCATAACATGACGCATATTCAGAATTTTGCAACATAGGGCCTGTTGGTGAATAATGCAATGATAAGAAAAGAAATGCGGAAAGTCATCGTCTCTCATACACATAGCCAAAAATCCATTGACTGTACCGGTCATTGATGGTGCCCAGTGGCGCGCACAAGAGGGGTCCTGGGGTCTAGACCCCCCAAAGCCTTTGATTTTTTTCCGATTGATTATAATTCTAAGTATATAGTACGTAAAATTTAATTAAGTATTTGTTATTAATGATTAATTTTATTAATTAATGCTAATTATTTATCCAATAATTAGTTTTTTACTGTGTTTTGTTCCCGAAAATCGACAAAATCCAAAGGAGCATGATACAAGAATGGTGAACTTTCGACCCCGACCCCCCCTTGAAAAGTTTCTGTGTGCGCTACTGATGGTGCCCCATCAGTTGTCATCGATACAACTTTATAAATTGGGATATTTTTCTCTTCTATGTATTTTTTGAAGGCGCAGTAAACATCTCCTCGTGTTTTCTTCTTTAGGGGTAATATTGTCAATAATTCTTCTTTTATACTCATATCCTGAAAAACCATTCTTAGGAAGATACAAGGTTGAGAAACATCAACCACGTCCTCAGATTCGTCAAACCGCAAAGAGAAGCAAATGCAGTTTGTGATATTTTGGTCAGCTGATCAGCCAGATCAGAATTCATCATTTCTATGTTTTGCTAACGGATGACTAACACGAAGAGATGCAAAGTTCGAGCTTTAGATAAAGTATTGGGTTTAACAAAAGATGACTGTTGTCCGATTAATTGCGATTTAAATTCTTTTAATTTTTGCTTACGCAATTCGCTTTTTAAAGGAAAATGTGTATCAAAACTTCCATGCATAGTTTTGAAATGTCTTTCAACGTTTAATTTTCCTTTCCTTTCCACACTTTCATGACATTTATAGCACACATATTTTGCATTCACCATCGTAAAGAAAAACTGTTCTTCCCACTCTGTATTAAAATTGTGGGTTTTTCTTTTTAATACTTGTTTCCGATATTATATGTGTTTTTTAATATATGACAGACTACTATTTTTACTATAAAAAAAAAAAAATCCACACAAGTAACATAAAATCTTCAAATTGAATGTTTGAACAACTATGAACGATTGCAAGATGGCATTTTTAAACAGAAACTTTAATTTTTTTCTTTATGGAACATACGAAATCGTATGTGAAAATCTTGGTTTGCTTATTTTTAATTCATTTTTGAAAGCGTAGCCATACTTTTCGTTTATATATATAAATATATGTCGAAAACTGGAGTGGTAAGGCTTTCTTCACTGATGATCATATGCAAATAATTGATGTTGTTATGGTTGTATTGAAGAGGCATCCTTTTGTTGATGATACTCCAATTTAATTTCATATATAGACACTTCACTGCGACATAAACACAAAGTAGAAGCGACATGGCACAAATAAGCAGCAAAAGACATCAGCGAAGCATTACGGCAAATAAAAGACGTGGCACACATTTTCCAGATCATCTCGGCTTTTATATGAAACACAGACCGGAAGTTCAAAAACTCACATGACTTCCTAAGACGTCTCTTCTGATTGGTCCAGATAATCGGATGAATCTCGTTATGCAATTCTTAATTTCAATACGCTGACTTCTCAGTTTTGAAGCGATAATTTTAGGATGACATCCCGCTAGGCGGATAACGAACAGTTACTTATTTAAGCGAAAGTCGTGGAGGGTCAAGACCATTAGAAATTAAAATCTGTTAAGATGAAATTAACGTGAAATATTACATATTTCTATATATGTATATAAAGATTATAACTTAACCAAAATTTTACTTCCCATTTAATCTTTGTTTTTCTGCTTTACATATTCTCATATAAAGTTCAATAGATAATATTTTCTTAGCGAAAATCCCCCGAACTTAAAATCCCAATCATGTTTTGTTTCCTTTTATAGTCATAGCCCGAACTTTCTCACACATTATCCTCCATTCGAAATCTATATTAAAATATTCTCTGAATTAGCAGAATTGAAATAACTATGCAGCCCAATCCTATGTCAAACACAGTTGTTGCCGATTTTCATTGCTGTGCAGACTTATTATGATAGGCTCACGGCTGTGACCACGAATAAATGAACTTCATATCTGAAGAGTCTCCACCCTACTTTCGCAATGTAACATTGCAGCATATATAATTGTGCGGGCGGGCGCGAGTGTGTGGGTAAAAGCGTAGGTTGTTCATTGATAATATCACAAAATTTCTTCGTATATTTTTAATGTAGTTGTGGCCAAGAAACATTCAGGAGGACATTTCGACAAAAAATATAAATTCATTTACGATAATATTTGATGACACATTATGCAAAAATTGTTCAATCTTGCACAATGTGAAAAGCTTATGATGAACAAAAACCTTCATTCTTTCGATCCAAAAGACTTCAGCTTATATACTTGTGAACGCTTCGAAATACGCTTCGAAAAATTTCTTTACTCATATGATTCCTTCATAGCACGCTAATTGGTCAGAACCGATAGCTGCAGATGTTGTAAATTAAATGTAAAATGAATAGATGGCGCTGAAAGTCTTCTGAGAGTTATACATTTTAGCTTGTAGAACCAGCAATGTAATGTTCTTCGTGCTGTGTACATGTCTTCTGTATAGTCTAAGGAAATAAATCAAAATGCCTAAAAGGATTGACATGAATTATTGGAACAAAATAAAAATATAATGGATATAATCATCTAACTGATCAATGGAATTAAAGATTTAGGGATTATAACAGCAGCAATGTTGCGTCAGCTCGCCACAAAATTTGACGACGCAGAACTTTTTTAGGAACTTCAGTTGCAGTTAAATTGTATTTCCGTCAGTTGGGTGAATAAAAAGAAGTTTCATACGACATACCGGAGGGTTCACGACCAAAATGAGTTAAGGAAAATCCCTCTCAAGAAAACTGAAAGAATCATTATACACATGTCATGTTTTCACTGGAATCAAACATGTTGCTGGGACATCTTGAACTGGTTGCAGTCAATTAATTAGCAGGGCCGTGTTTTTAATTTTGTTCCACATTTTACTGACGAAAATACAAACAAAAGCGAAAAGCAACGCAAACATACACGGACATATGAAATGGACAAATGCGTTATTTCTTACATTCCAGAGATCTCCTACTGGAAGTGACAAAAATGTTCGATAACCTTATAATTTCCGAGTTTTATACACAATCAGAATCAGTGATTGTTGGAATGTAGTGTCATCTCTTTTCGAAATATGTTGCAGTTTTTGAGCAGATAAATTTGTAGTTAAAATAATTGAATTTCTCGTTAGGTAAGTAAACAAAAAGAATTAATTATCATACGTCGTCTTGGAGAACACTATATATATATATATATACATATATATATATATATATATAATATATATATATATACTCATATATATATATATATATATATATATATATATATATATATATATATATATACAACATACATATATATATATATTTTTATCAATTACAACTAAATAATAATAAAATAATAACAATACATATATATAAACAAAAAAATCACATTTTACATTCCAAAACGAGAGATTATAATTTTTAAGGAACGTAAGAAAAGAAGTTTTGTAAATTGATCTATTGAAATGAATTAACGTGCTTCTGAAGGTATACGAAGTACATTACTTGGTAATTTCAGAAAAATAAATTCATTGTTCCATAAAATTGCCTTTGACAAATTGATCTGAATCGTATATCGACCATCATTTTTAAATGTCAATGTTTATTATCTGAATTTGAACTTTTTAGTTCATTTTAAATGTTTCAATAGGTAAGAAATTCCTTCCCCTTCTGAAAAGTTTCTTCAGTTTTTTTATCGTGTTTATTTAGATTTAATTGACTTTTATTACTCAATTTCCCTTCTTTCGAATTTGAATAAAAAAACAGAAGTTTTAATAGGGTTTTTTTAACTGATTGTATTGTACGTTTTTCTGCAACATCGGTTTCATCTGCAAAAAGTAATTCTTCGCGCGGAAAAAAAGCGTAAGAAAAAAATCTTACCTTTTGATTTTCCGCTTCCTTGATCCAAATTGATTGTACCTCGCTCAATTTTATCTCTATCGTTAGATTTTATGGGTCGTAAGCAATTAATTATAAAGATCTAAGATTATTAACGGATTACTTAATAAAAAAGTGAGCCCTAAATGAACTATGTCTAAATACCTGTAACTTGATATTTGAATTGAACTAAAAAAGAAGGTTATCGTCTATGATTCGTAATACGATAAAAATTTTTTCATTGTTACGTAACAACGTAATTCGCTTTTATTCGCCATCTTTCTTCATTTTCAAGTCTATGTTTCTTACGACTATCGTTCATCACCAGACTGTTAATGGTCGATTGGCCACAGCTGGCTTTTTTCCCTCGTGGTTTCTTTCATTTTTATTTCTTTAAGGGTCAAGGAAATACATTTATCTTTAGTTCTGTAAAAAAATTGGAAACTTTTTATCATTCTAGCTATTTTAAGTATATATTTTAGTTATTTGGTGAAATCTGTTCAACAGTTTCGAAAATATATATATATATAGATGAATTTAAAATCATATAAGTAAAAAACGATTCATTCACTTGCTCACTCATTCACTTATTCACTCACTCTTCTTGAGTTCTTCAAAACTGGTAGATCTACAGTCTTGAAATTTGTGAGTGATGATCCTTTTAATGAGTAGAAATCTTTCAAGAGAACGGGTTCTCTGAAAATCGACTTGTGGGGCGACATCGGTGGTTGTGGGGTGGCTATGGACAAAAACTCCCGTTTCTGAACTATTAGACCTACAGGTTTGAAACTTGGAAAGCATGTTTCTTTTATTGAGTAGAAATTCGACTACGAGGGGGACTACATGGGCGTAAATGATACATATACTTCTGTTTTAGAAATTCAAGTTCTGTCCTTTTTAAATCAAGAGACGAGTGCTGTAAGATAATTTTTCAATACAATCTAAGGTTTCGATAACAAAATACCAAGATAACAATAACCTAAAAGAAGATGGTATAGTCCAGGGATGGTGAACCAGTGGCACGCGTGCCATCAATGGCCCACACACAATTTTTTGGGCACGTGAGCGATCAAAATGGTTTGCATTTTATTTCAAAATAGCCTAGTTTACTATGAAGTATTACGAACAAACGCTAGTGATCAGTCGCAGGGCGGTGGGGGACACACGTTTGTTATTGTCTTACCTTAGTTACGTCGTGGACTTCAGTAGTTGCTTATGATACAAAACTTATGATGCTTATGAAAATTGCTTATGATGAAAAGTTTGTCTATGCATAATTTAGTCAATTTCATTGACACAACTGTATTTTAAAGTTTATTTGCGTTATATTTACGATTTTTAACTGTTATTCACACATGGCTTGTTCGCAGAACAAAAAGTGCAAGATAGTAAGTTTAACAGAGAATTTCAAACTCGACAAAGCATTGCGTGGTTTATGTTCTGGAACAGTGGTGTGCATAACATCCTCTGTAAAACACCATTTTGAAACAAATTTCAAATTCTCTTGTTAAAAAGCGAACCACAGTAAAAATAATTAATTTCTTAGAAACCATTTGGCAGATGACTCCAATTTAGCATGCATTCTACTAAAAGTAACATCTTACAATCTTAATATAAGTTATTTGTCATCCGCACAATCTGCAAAAACAGAAGTCACACTAATGTTACTTAAATTTGAATTACACGTATAACTAAAACATTTTCAACTATACAGTACAAGAGGTATTTTCTTGTAGTAAATAAAGGTTTTGATTTGTTAGTATTTAGTTTTATTATTTTCTCAATAGTCACAAGTCAAAATTATTTGAAGGCACGTCTACACCTCATCAAACATTTCTTAAGAAAAAATGGCACGCTGATCCATAAAGGTTCGCCACCCCTGGTATAGTCTTACAATGTCATGAAATACCCAGTAAAGCGGGTGGGTAACGGCTAGTATTGTATTGTATTGTATTAAAACAGCCTTATTCAATATTCGCTATGTCAAACCTTCTTCTGAGATAGAAATCTATATAACTACACTTTTTTTTAAAAAGAGAAACCATTTTTCTTAAAAGAAATATATTATAGTCAAGAAGTTCTTAACAATTTAAAATCTCAAAATATAAAAACAGAAACGCAATAAAAATTACATTGAGTAAACCCAAGACTGTTTATAATCTTACCAATTCCAAAGAACCAATTGTTTTAAATTATTATTAGTGGTCATTACCTGCGAAAGTAAATTTATGCGAATAATACAAACGTTTTCTTAGAGATTTAGTTTTCAAATAATATTGAGCTGAAATTTCAAATCTGCAAACTATTTCAAGATTTTAATATTATGGAAATATATTTAAAGGAGGAGGAGGAGGAGAGAGAGAGAGAGAGAAGTGGTTTATGAGAATTTTATAATTATGAAAGAATATTTTATATTTATGCCTATCTATCATATTTTAAAAAATGTATCCCTCATATGTAATCGAAATCTTAAGGTATCCAACTACGTTCGGAATCGTGACCTTAAAAAAGCACAAAAATGGATAATTTTCATGATATTTAGCATCACCTAGATTGAAATACATGTATAAAATTGTTTTAAGGACATTTTGACAATTTTTTTTTATTTAAATACAATATTTTGGAAAAAAATTAACTTAGAATAACCTTTTTCAAATGTTCTCATTTTATAAAAAATGCTTCTAAAATAATAATATTTTGTGTGCTTATATAAAGTAAAGACTTCTCCAGAGAGTCTGAACCAAGATTTTTGAACTCCCATTTGAAATAATTTTTATCGACGTATTTTTCTTAAAATTTCTTCCCTCTGTTGTCATAAAATATGGATAAATCCACTTCTAAGTTATATATTCCAAAATTCTAGTTCAGACTCTGTACAGAGGTCTGAGCTATAGACAGGCAAAATATCATTATAATAGAATCATTTTTCACAAAAGGAGAATGTTTTGAAAATGGGTCATTCTATGTTCATTTTTTGTCAAAATATTGTACTTAAATAATTTTTTTATTGTAATACTATTCTTAAAACAATTTTATATACATTTTCTAATCTAAGTGACATTAAATATCATAAATATTATCCATTTATATGCTTTTGCAAAATCACGGTTCGAACGTAGTCGGATACCTTAAGAAACAGAGATTTTATATATATATTGAAGAGCTCATTACGTAGATTATAAAACATTAAAAGGATTATAGACCCATCAAAAGATTATTACTTTAAGTAACTGATTAAGCTTTTAAGGTATTCAGAAAAATTTAAGATAAATAACAAAGGTTGCTCTAGGCTTTATATATATTACTGTTGCACTTCTGAAGAGCTTTGTTTTCCTTCGCATAATTTGGATGTAATTCAAGGACCCTACAAGAAAAATTATTCTTACGCTAGTGTTCATTGCTGTAATTGCTGTTTTGAATAATTTCTATCCGATCAAAGTTTATCTAGCTGTTCAGTTATAAAATTATCCCTTAAAAATAAAAAATAAAATAAATCTTTTTATTCATGTAATCAAGTGAATTCTTTTTGATAAAGATATTCAGAATTGTATCTGAATGTGGAGTTGTGAACGAAGTGACAACGAGTGCACTTATGTTGTATTTCTAACTCAAACAACGTTGCCATACAGAGTACAATAGGTCAGAAATTGTAATATTAAATTAAACTTCTATTGTTAATTGTTAGAAATAAAATAAAATTGTTTTTAAAATAAAGACGTGGAAAATCACGAGTAGTCTTGATCTCTTCGAGCTAGGTTTGTTGAAATCTTTATGATTAATATATGGAGCCGACAGAATAGAACAGAACTCTATTTCCAGACTTGGATCTATTAGAACATCTTTGGGATAACTTCTACAGATTGATGACTCTTCCTCTTCTGAGTTCGTTAAATGAGTTGAAAGACGAGCAAGGGGCGCTTTACGAGAAATACAATTCTTTATTTGTAAACTATGATGAATGTTAATATTATGTGTAAAATTGGATAAACAACTGTTTTTAAAGCCGTAAAAACAACCGTTTTCTATTTTAATGTTTTCACATGAATTATATGGGATCACAAAATCCGTATCATTTCAACACAAAAAAATCGAGCTAAGGAGTCGGTAGAAGTAATATAGGCACAACAATAATATGTTAAATAAATTAATTCAAAGCTTTTTGAGTTACCATAGTCTTTTTCAACAATTCTACGATTTTAAAATGTTGTTAGAATTCCAGTTTTCAATTTTGAATCTTTTCATTGCAATCAAATTTTTTTTCTAGTGCGTTTCGGAAGAGATATTTTTTTATTTCGATATTCATGTTACACAGCATACTTCAGTTTTAAGTAGTTAAGTTTATTAAATTAGACACATTTTTAATCACAAAAGCACAAGATTTTTTTTATGTATTCATTTTTACGTTATTACTTTCACTGAAATTTATATGTGTTTTATTCTTGAAAATGTGACAATTTATTCTTTTCAAGGTGCCATTTTTTTGGTACTATGAAATGCGTGTCGGAATCTAGAAAACTCAACAATAACCCTTTTCTTTTTTTCTTAGCGCTTTAAGTTATACGCTTTATTATATACTCCGTTGTTTTTATTTTGCTTTTTTAAACTGTAAGAAAATAAAAAAATTATAATCATTTTATTCTAATGAATTCATCTATTACAATTATTTTAAAAAAGCATTTTATAAATAAAGAATTCATTTAAGTTTTTCAAATAAATCTCTCATATATAAGCATAAATTCAAAATAAAGAGCGATTATTGAATATTATTGTTTAATAATTCATATGTAAAAACTTTAATATAAATATTTTTCTAAGTAAAAAATCTAAACGCTAAATTAATCCCAGCTATGATACCTAAGATACAGAAAAATACATTAATGAATAGAAACCGCTTGCAATAGTTATTTAGCAACTCTAGTAAAGTGATTGAAAACATATATAACTGTTATTAGATATCGAGAAATCATCAATGCAGTTAACTCCACTTATCATTGCATTATCTAAATAAATGATCAATAAATCAATAACCATTTACCATGCATTATCATTATATGAAACTTAGTAAGTGGTTCATATTGACAGAAACACCGATAACAGTTCCTACTGATCTTTCCTATGAGTATAAATAAATAAGTACAGGTAACTTTTAAATATAAATAATTTTAAATGAGGTTAATATAGTTGTAGTTAATTTTCACTATGATTATAAATAAACTAAGCAAAAATGCAGTTCTCTATATTAAAAATAATTTAACAATTTTTTAACTTAAATATAAGGTAGTTACTGGTGTAATTAATAAATGTACATGGAAATTCGATTAAAAGGGAAGAAGTCTGATTATTATATATAAGCCTACATATATATAACACTAATTTTCTATTTATTTATAGATAAAATCAATAATTCAGAAATAAATAAGGACAGATAATCTATGAATCAACAGAAAACTAACAGTTGTAATCAATAATCACTAAGGTTTAATATTTTTCACAACAATATTTTTATGAATAGCTATTAATATTCAGTTTATAATATAAAGCTGAAATGAAATTAATTACAAAAATATATTGTACTGATTTGATTTGTTATATAACTAGTAAAAAAAATAGCATTTGGATGTAAAATTTGCAATTGATAGCTGTAGGAATTATACAATAAACCTTGAATAACTGAAATGTCATGTATTTTTTTTATAAAACTTAGAATTGAGAAGTAAACCCCACTTTATTGCACGGTTACACACACACACACACACACACACACACACACACACACACACACACACACACACACACACACACACACACACACACACACACACACACACACACACACACACACACACACACACACACACATGATTGCCTTGAAAACACTAATTCAAAGCAGTTCGTGATACAGAATGTAAAGAACTTTTTAAAATAGTGTATAATATATTTCAACAGTAGGTGACTTATGAATTTTTATCGAAATTCATGATAGAAAAATATAAAAATTGAAAAATACAAATGCTCTAAGAAGCATTATACTTCTCACGTATCTTATTTAATGATCACACACGATTGTGACATCTATTTACAGAAAAGAAGATATAATCATATTGTCAGATATTCAACACAAAATCTTAGAGAAGCAACTTCTTCGCAATTATTCAAGCACAATTCCTGGAATAATGAGTATAAAATGTTGCATGTGCCTGAATATTTCTTCTCGGATTATGTTGTTGTTGTTTCTAATCCCAGATGTGTAGCTACGTTATACCATCTCCATGAAGCTTAAGATCTCCACGAAATCCAAAAATAAAATAGTCTTTTAAACCCCATAAACAGTGTCGGATTATTCAGTATCACAATTAATTATAGATTCTCTCTCCCTAACATTTCATATATATTTATAATCCCCTAGTAAGGTAGTTCATGTTTGAACGAGAGTTTTAGATATTTTCACCATCTTAATATTATCTTGTGCCATTATTTTAGGGAATATGGGAATGGTAGCTTACTTGTATGTTTGATATTTACGTGGTAGAGTTATATTTTTTAAATACGTAAAAAATGTTTTCTTAAGGAGTTAAGGAAAAGGATTTTGATTAATTTATTTTCTTAACGTTATGTTTTGAAAAAGGTGTTCTGCTTTTATAAAAGCTTTAATTTTTTACCTGAGAATCTAAAATAAAAATTTATTCATACTTATAGATACATTTTTAAATACGTGAAAGTCGAAACATTTCAGCTATAAACCTGAAACGGGTTTCTGAAAAAAAAACCATTGAAATTTTTGAGTAATTTGTCATTAGCGACTTTTAAAATTTATTTTTAATAAAAAAAAGTTATTTCGCTTTTTCATTTTTCATGAACAATTGCTTTAGAATATTTTGCGTATTATATTAAGTGGAACAAGGGTTTCAGAAACATCATTGGATAAGAGAATTAATTGTTTTTATTATTATTATTACTGGTTGTAATCCAAATGGTATATCATAAAGTTATTTTGGCAACTTAAGAGAGAAAGATATCATTTTTTGTAACATTACATTTTGCAAGGAGATACAAGAAATTTTCTCATCAAAATTCATAAATTGGAAAGGAAGTTTTTTTAAAATGAAATGTGGGAAAATGTTATTTAAAATGTAAAAAAGAATTTAAATTAGTTCAAAGGGCAACTCTTCCAGTTATTATCTAATAGAAAAATAAGTTATTTTAAATGTAAAAGAGCGCATTAAAACAGGGAATTTTTATAAATTATCATTTAAGAGACTGAATTTGTAAAAAATCATCTCGAATATTAAATAAATAAAATTATTCTTAAAAGCTAAGATATAAACTCAATGTAAATTAATTACAAAAAAATGTACTTAGATACAAAACCAGGACAAACTTATTTCTTATACTTACTTTCTTATTAAGTCTAATTTGCATAAAGAATGCACGCTGTCATTTGCATCAAATTATCTGAACGTAGATGGAGCAAAAATAGAAAATATGTGAATTATGAATATTATAAGACAGTTCATTATTTTCCTGACGTCAAATTTTTTTTTGTTGCAAGCAAGCTAATTATAATTGATTATTCTGTGAAATGAAAGACACATGTTTTAACATAAAAAAAAGATTCTTTAACTCAAAAATGGCAAAAAATTGATTTATTCAAGCTACGAGAAAAGTTACAGGAAAAGACATAAAACAGATGGGAGGCTCTCAGATTTAAATATTTAGAATTAAATTATTTTACCTTAATGTAAAACATTATAGTGTAAATTTTGATAATTTTTTTGTTAATAATTTGTGTTGCATTATATATGTAAAATATTGTCAAAATTTCTCAGTATACTTGCATTTTCTATCAGTATAATTAAATGTATTTCGATAGGGAGCCTTTTTTTTTTTGCTACAAAACAGTTATTAATAAAGATTCCGGCAACTTTTGAGTGTCAATAAAATAAAATGAAACTCCTGAGATATTGGGTCATTCTCTGTATACTTACCCCTATTTCCCATAAGAGGTTTAGTTTTTAAATCCCGTCGTGTACGAAAGAAATCCGTTTTCTTACATTTTTAACATTTTCAGATTGCCTATTTTTGCTCGATACAATGTCCACCAACAGCAGTCAATAAGTCTCTTTTATTGGTCAGATGATGAAATCGACACTTCATTTTCCACACCCCGTCCACGCCGACAAAAGGATTTTGAATCCTGACAGCTGCTTTAATTACAGCATCCTCTCTACATACTGAACCTTTCATGGAATCGGAAGGTCGCGGTAGCCGAGTGGTCAAAGTATCGGATCGTGGCAGGCCTTATTACGAGATCGAGCTCAGTACCAATAAAGACCCGCTGGGTAGGGGGATGCACGTTAAATCTGTCGAGAGCTGAAACGTCCTCCCGTTGGTGTGGTAGTTAGGAGAGGGTTGCCAGCTCAGGTGTCGTCCACGTCACTTGACCCTGGTTCAAAATTACGTGGCCCGTCGCCAAAAGCCCTCGTGTAGCTTAACAGTACGAAGTATATTAATATTCACTCATTCATTCATGGAATAGGGACTCAGGTATATCGGTTGACTGAAACATCATTGACCATTTCTTTCTTTTAAATAGACTGCTGTTTGACAGATAAGCCTTTTCAGACACAGCAGATCCCCAAGTGTGAGAATCATTTCATTGGTGATACCATCTTGTGGTGGCTTCCACTACCAAATTTTTGACGCTTGAATTTATTCAATTTGAGCTGTCGTCGGATGCTAAATATTGTCGTGGTTTAATTTTGCCGTGAGTACTAGAGGCAAATTGATACTCAAGGAATCTTTTACAAGCCACATAATCATATAACATGCATGCCTACCATTTTCGCATCCAAAAAATCCATCGACTCCAACCGGGGTCGAACCCGCAACCTTGGGCTTACGCGGCGGGGGTACGCTCCCTCTAAACCACCGAGCCGGCATACACATCGTAAACCATGAAGTCAAGGACATGACCACTCAGCTAATGTGGTCTCTCTGTGATTCTGTTTTGCGATCTTTAGTGTATCTCGAACCCATACTGATTAATTAATTTACCAATGTATTATTGACACTGCATCCTGTAAAGTGAGTGAGTGAGTGAATATTGTCGCACTATTCGGCTACTCGAGGGCTATTGGCGAGTGGTGAGTGAGTGAATATTACTGTCGCATTGTTCAGCTATACGAGGAGGGCTATTAGCGACGGACTTCGTAATTTTGAACCATGGTCTGGTGATGAGGACGACACTTGAACTGGCACCTCCCATCACCTAACTTCCACACTACACCAACCGGAAGACCCTTGTGAGCCTCGACAGATTTAACATACTTCGGTCCGTTATACGGCGTTATTGTACAGAGAGTTAAAAAATTAATTATTTCAATTTTCACTTCCAGTGATCTTGAACTTCACAGTTTTAGGTGAAATTTTTTTTGTTGTGTGTGTGGATGCTCTAAATTATAAAGTAACACTCGGGATATTGGCGATGGACTTCATAATTTTGAACCTCAGTTAAATGATGAGAATGATACCTGAGCTGGCACCCCTTCTCCTAGCTTCCACACTGCACCAACCGAAGGACGATTGAGCCTCAACAATCTTTAACGTGCATTGACCCCCACTGCAAGGCGAGTATTCAGAGGTTCTTGGCTCGAACTCTCGACACGCAGTCCACGAGTCCATTTCCTTGACTACTAAGCTACCACGGCCCTACCGCATGCTGTAACTATGAATCACGGTCAAGTGCTAATGGGGATACTTGAATTGACACATCCTTACGACTCCAGTGTGAAGATTTTGAGAACACCGACAAATTCCGCTTCAATAATCTCCTTTACATGATGGTTTGGGGAAGTACCGAAATATGAGCTCACTATCAAAATCATTTATGAGTCTGCTGTTGTACTAATTAGGCTATTGCGGCTTTGTTTCGACCTTTCTCGTTAACGGAGCTTTGAATCTATCAGGCAGCCACAACTCTTTATTTCAAGAATAGATATAGAGTAACGCTGTGGTTTGAATTCGAGTTGATGTTAAAATTTCTTTTCAGCATTAGGATATTACGAAGGATTATCATATTTAGTAAAACTCCCGATATATTTATCAGTAATAAGATTATTATCAGAAATACATATTAGAAATATTAAAGTAATTTATTTTGTCCAAAATTAGGTCTAACAGGTTAAGACAAAATATATAATACAGAACATGCTTTTTTTAGCATATGTGTTTACAGTTATTTAATCAAACAGAATAAAAAATTTGTACAGATTTTCCCATAGATATGAGATATAGCTATTAACAGTGTAATTGTGGAGGTATACAGATTTTTCTTAAATATTCTCTAGTATTGTGTAAAAAATATTTTTACAATATACTGTCTTAGATCTTTTTTCATGCATTCAAAGTAAATAGTAACTTAGTTTTTAAATGCTTAATATAAATCTGAAATAGTATCAAACAAAAACTCTTTCTTTTATTATGCACATTTATCTCTCTGTATATAAAAAAGTTTTTAGTAATGCTGTAATAAATTTATTACGTACTATCGCAACAATATTAACGTTCAAGATAAATCGCCTAGTTGGTAATCCTGATTTGGTATGTGGCATTCGCTCTGAATTGGCAACCATGTGCTTTGTTTCATAGAATATCGCGCCAATACGTTTGTGATAGTACATTATTGCAAGCTCTCACAGAAAAAGATCGCAACGATTGCTAAGGCTGGAATCGATGCGTGAGAAGAAAGGCAGTGTCTCATATACGAAGGCTTATTAAGAATCCTATCCAAAGCAAAATTTCCTTGCAATTTTCAATTTTCCTTTCTATATAGGGTGTTAGACTATTATTTTTGTTTGTTACTATATATATATATATATATATATATATATATATATATTCATTATATATAATTATAAATTCAATTATTCTAATAAAATAGTGTAGTAAAAAGTAAATCCCGTTCTCAGAAATTAGGCCATCCCAGGTGGGATTCGAACCCACGACCTTTTGTTAGAAGTCTAGCGTGCTATCTATTGCGCTACAGGGACACAACCAGTGATTTTCTTTTTTATATATGGTGTTGGACTATTATTTTTGTTTGTTACTATTTAATCATTAATTAAATAGAATTAATGGATTAATGTTTGAAAAAACTGTATCACAACATCAAGTGTCATCCACTACAAGTTTTAAAAAATGTATTTGAACTTGAGTGGATCAATAAAAAGTATTTTATTAACGATTGAAAATTTGAACATATATATATATATTTATATATATCTTGTTCAAATTTTCATATATATATATATATATTTATATATATATCTTGTTCAAATTTTCATATATATATATATATATATATATTATATATATTTCTCCTATATATATATAGGGAGAGTGTGAACAAATAGTAATTAAAAAAGAACTATGGATATAGATTTTGTGTAATTTCAATAATATGTTAAAATCGTTATGCATGTCATTAGTAATACAGTTGTATTACAACGATTACACCATGAAATTAAGTAAAAGCTAGAAATCGTACTAAATCCTAGCAATTAAATAAAAAGCTTTTAAAAATTATTTTTCATGGCTGAATGAAAACACTCTAATGAAGTTTTCTAGATAAAAGCTTCTAATCACAATAAGAATAATCTCGCAAGCAACTCTAATACGCTCCAAATTTTTCAAAAGCTTAGTAAAAAACCGCAAGATATAAAAAAAAGCCCCATCAAATTTCAAATATAATTACTTAATGAAAATGTTGCAGATCTAAATGTTTGAAGAAAATGCGTAGTTTATGGTCTGAATCTAGGTGCTAAAGACACCAAGAAATTACCTGGGAAAGTAGGAAAGTGCTGGATACGTAAGATGTGTAGCCCGCTTAAGCTCTGTCATTTTCTGCAGTAATTCAGACTTGTCAGATATGATTTATAACCTCAATAAGAATGCTAAAGGAATGGGAAAGCAATGAATCCGCTCTGATGGATGGGAAGGGAAGCGATCTTAAGCGTTTGAGGAAAGAGAAGCTGCAGCGAAAGAAACTGGAATTTATTTGGTTCGAAATAATATGAATAAATTAACAAGAAATTAATTAATTAATTGCAAACTATGCTGAATTTAAATTCTTCGTTTAAATGTTTCTCAGTTTGGTTGAATTAATGTATGATAGAAATTATATAGATAAGTTTTTTTTTATTGCATTTCAGTTAGGGATTAATGTATTTCAATATATTATAAATAGGCCAACTTGAAATTAGATTTCATGAGACAGTAATAAGACATAGCATTTCGTTGATTTAAGTGAATGAGTGCGTAATAACTTTTTCTATTATTCTCCTCAATACTTCGCAACACTGTACGTTGCGTTAAAACTAACATAATTATTTCTTTTCACAATGCAACCAAACCACAAACAAACACAGTTAGTCACTCTCAAAGAAAAAAAACACGAAATTGTCTTTGCTTAATCCAGCAAAACCTAGCCTAGTTCTTCGGGCTAAAACAAAACAAAACAAAAAAAAATCTTTCCTTTATACAAATTTCAGTCCAGAGCTTTGCGTTCACCAAAAACACAAGGGACTCACCTTTTCTCTGTCCGTCCCTTTCCAACAACCTTTACTTTCCAAAATAGCAACCACCCTCGCACAGGTGCGGAGAATAGTGTCAAACACTCAGTAATCTACCTCCAGCAGTACTAACACTACAGAGTGCCTATTAATGTCGTACTATAAAGCAACAATGGTCTTTGTAATTTTGAACCACAATCAAATGTGGAGGATAAATTACGTGTGCAGCCTTCAGTAGCCCTCGTGTTGTTTCTTTTTGTGTGACGTTAACATAACTCTCACTCAAGTGACGAGGATGACACACACCTGAGCTTTCACCCTACTCTCCTAACTTCTACAGCATGCCAACGCGAGGACTTTGAGGTACGATATATTTAACGGAGATCCTAACATGCCAGCCACGAGTCCGTGACCAGGACCACTAGGCTACTTCGGCAGTCTTTTGATTTAAGAGAAATGCTTCAACGAAAATTTGTTTTTTAGTTTAATGTATATGTATTCAAAATAATCTTTAGCGAAAAAAAGAGGTAAGATAAGTACTTATGTTTTATGTTCAATTAAGCGCTTAGATAAAATGTGTCTGCTTTCCCTGGTTTTTCAGTGCTTATTTCTTGTGATTCCTTCATTGTTTTTTAGTTTGTATGTCTCTAAATAATTAGCTCTCTCTTTATCACACACACATCCTCAGCCTGGTATGTTTTTTGTCTTTTGGTGTTTCTGCTTCCTGAGAATTTTCGACTAATAAGAGGATTTTTCTAATTATTTACCTGTGATCAATCTTAAATAACAGAGGGAGAGATTGTCTGAAATTTTATATGATAAATGCAGAGTGTTGTCGAATTCGGAAGAAAATGTCAGAGGGGTGATAGAAGGCATCATGAGAATGACAAATCAACATAGAACATGGGATCACAAAAAACGTTTAGTTGGTGAAAATCGTAATAATAGTAGTAGCCGTCTGGAGGAAGATGAGCCAGACGAGGAGGGGGCTAAACGAATGAGGGAATTTGGAGCACCGTGGTAGGGTTGAAGAAACCTGCACGTATGCAAATTTCCCACTTCTCCCGGGGTCGTTGCAGGGAGTACCGGCTATCAGAACTTGTGGTATATGCATGATGGTATCCCAACACATTTTTCGATTGCTGTGTGTAACCATCCCCATGCTACATATCCCGGGAGGTGGATTGGACGCAGTGGATATGTTACGAGGGCTGTTCAATAAGTAATAAGACTAAAACTATATTAAAAAAAAGAACACCTTTAATCGTCATCATTTACATGGTCTTTTTCAAAATAACTTCTGCGGCACGTAATGCATTTAACCCAACGTTCCGTCCACTTCTTAAAAACATGTAAAAGTCCGTTTTCTGAGAGCTTTATCAAAATCGCTTCCGCAGCCTTTATATATACTTTGTTGCTTCAAAACGTTTGCCTCGTAAGGTTTTCTTAAGTTGAGGAAACAGCCAGACATCGCATGGAGTTTTATCAGGACAGTATGGAGGGTAAAATCTCTACGTTATTCTGTTGTGAAACATCCAGTACGCAACCAGAAATATGTGGCCTGTCATTGTCATGGTGCAATACAGGAAGCCTTTTCGGAGCAATGGAGGTTTCCTTTTAGCGTGCTGTACCATTGTTCATATGACATTCTGCGTAGTACGAGCCGTTTACGGTAGTACCGGGTTCGACAGCGTATTGTTACACAATTTCTTCATAATCAAAAAATGGTCATAACTTTACCAGCCAATTTCACAGTTTTTTTTCTTGGAAGAAGGTGAAGATGGATGTTTCCAATCACTGCTTTGTTGTTTTATGGTTGTATCAGTGATACAACCAAGCTTTGTCTGCTGTGATGAAGCGTTTTAAGATATTGTAGCCTTCTTGTTTCAGTTTTTAATCACATCGTATCATATTAAAGGTCTCCAATGCTGCTTTTTGCAGATTTTTGCTTCCCTTTCGACAACTGGCTGCGTCTCGTAGGCGCCCGCAAACACGCTTCAGCTCGAGCACGTGATACTCAAGAACATGAGTCTATACACGCCATCTATCGGCAGCTTTTGTTAATACAGACAACAAACTTTTCTTATGCCATAGAAATTAACATTCGGATGAGTGGTTTCGCGGCAGTAAAATTAGTCTTATTACTTATTGAACAACCTACGTACTTGGACTTCACACTCCCCGAACTTCAATCCTTAGGATTTTTTCTTTTGGGGCCTCTGAAATCGCTTGTGCTTGAGGTGCCTGTATCTGTAGCAGAGGATCTCATGGCAAGGATTGTTGCAGCTTCAGAAGACTCAACAGCACACCGGATTTGTTTAAACGCGTCCGATAATCTTTCGTCCGTCGATGTCGGCTTTTCTATGACCTACATGGCCGCAGTTTCATACAATTCTTGTGACAATCACTTGTCGTTGCATTTCTGATGTCGAGCTGTGATGCATTGTTCGTGTTGTAAACATGCTTTATGTCTAATAAAAGTATTTCGCACCTCTTATTGTCCCTTTTCATTCCATTCGACATCACACCCATCATAACTGTTTTTGCGAATTACTCCGACTAAATGTAGTTTGCGATCCCATGTTTTATGGTGATTTGTCGTCCCAATGCTATCTACTATCACCTCTTTGAATTTGTCGGTCGAATTCGGCAACCCCTCTGTATATGCTTAATAATTCGCTTAAACTTACTCTCGAGGGATTTTAATTCATAATGGTCTTGAGCCCTCCAAGACTGCACATGATAACTAATTTTTAGTTTACCCACCTAACGAGAGATAATCACAATCTCATCTCTAAGAAAATTGAAAGGGTAGTGTTTTTAATGCAGGTTGATGCAATATTGCATTAACCGGAATTTGGACCAACCAGAAAAGTCTTTACCGAAAATTATATGATTTTAATAGCTTCCGGTTGATCAAGACTATAAACAGTGGGGATCTCAGGAGCGAAAAATTTATGCTTTTTTTGTAAAGCTGTCGTGTCCGAGTTGTTGTTTGTTATGTTTATGATGTGTTTTTCGTGTCACTGTTTTACCTGTGTGTAAAATAAAATGTGAATTTTAAAAGAGCAATATGACTCTCCTCAAACCATTCAACGACTGCAACAAACTAATTGATTTCATCACACAAAATGTCAAATTACAAGTGGAATCTTCACATATATAGTGAAGGGCTCATGGGATGGTAGCATCTGCTGGCGCCATGATACGTGACTGAGCGTGCTTCACAGGAATGCGTGCTGAAATGCTCAGAGATAGAGAGGGAGGAGAGCGAGCAAGCCAGACAAAAGGAAACGATGAGAGCAAGTACCTAAAAAGAACTTTAGCCACGTGACAATGACGCGCGTTTAATTGTCTTAGTTTAGTATTTGTGTAGTTTCCGTCTCCAGGTTTTTGTTAAAATAACTTTACTAGCTTAACGAAACACACATCAAAAATTACATATATGCAAATATATCTAAAATAGACGATGTCTTACATTTTAAAATTGAGAGCTTATAAAATTACGTGTTATTTTCAAGATATGTAAGTAAAAACGAAAACGGGGCCTTGAATATTTTCCTTACATTTACATTATTTAACCTTTTTTGAGTTTCAAAACATCTTGTTCAGAATTGAACCACCTCTAATTTGTAGGAAAATTTGAGCTTTAAAAGGTTCTGGTTCGAATAATTTCAACATCTTTCAATACTTTCCATTGTATTAAAATTTAAATATATTTACTAGTAACACTAGGCAAGAGAACTGAAATACATTTAGAAAGCATCGTTAGTTTAAGTGCATATAGTACCAAATTATTAATTTTTTCTCAGAATAATGTATTTTCCACACAGAGCATAGTTATTATTTAATATCAAGAGGTGAGTTCAGAAATATCTTTGAAGATAAAGGAATTTGAATACGTTACACAATATGTATATGAAAATGGTGTCCTACTTTTCAATAATGCCACCTTAAAAGCTTGTTTGATTTGCAACATCAAATAAGAGTACAAAATGCTCAGTCTGTTTCAAATGAAATTAGCAAAGAAAAAAAAATTCTTTTTTATTATATTTCCATTTCTATAAAACTACTTTCTTTTTATCTAAATTATTTACACCGTTTAAATTTCCTTACGTACAAAAAATGATAGATGAATGTTTTACATCAGTAAAATAAAAAAAAGGTCATATCTCCTCAAAAAAAGAAAGATCCCGATTTAATAAAATTTAATTTTTGAAAATTTGATTCAAAATTTAACTGACATGAGCAGAGAGAGAGAGAAAAAGAATTGACTTGAAAATATTCATTGCATTTCGTATAAAATTTGCAAATTTTATAAAATTTTTTGCTTACATTACATTTTGATGCGTTTGAGGGTAAATATATTTAAGAAAGCGTTATCAAGTTTGGGCCAATAGGATTATTGCAAGACCTTTTAAGGATTATTTTCTCAGTACATCATTACAATCTTCTGGGAATATATGTGAATATTTTAATACTAAAATCTACTTCCCTTATTTCGAATAAATATATATGCTTTAATACCGAAAACTACTTCACTTACTTGTGCATAAATATATGCTTTATTACTGATAACCTTTTCACTCTTCAACGGGATTTGATTATAAAATAAACCTTTCTCATGTTGACATTACATGAGTGCATAGCAGGTTAATTTAACAATAAATAATAAAGTAAGGATTTATAAATAAGTATTCTGCTGAAAACAATTTAATTAATCTTCGTTTCGAGTTTTATAAACTTAGACTATTTAATTTTAAGATTTACTTCAATTATACTAACATTTTTCGTGTGCTCCACAATGCTTTCTACGGAAATATATTAGCTCTTTGATTAAAGAGAGTTTCGTGTCTGACGACGTCCAAGTTAAATTGTGGTATCAGAGTCCTGATTATATCATAGATCATTTTGAGGAATAATGTAGACTGCTGCACTTAAACGTAACTGGCTTACTAAGTCCTAACGCAAGGTGTCATGTGGAAATTAAAAAAGTCAGTATCATCTCAGTGACTGTAGTTTAAAATTTACAGGTCCTCATAATAACTTTTGAATAGCTCTACAAAATAATCCCACACCGTGACACATTCTTGAGTATATTTGTCTGATAAAATTTTATATTATAAAATATTGTCTACAATAAGTTGTAGTATGAAACTTTATATGGTTTTAATTTCATTAAATAAAGTAAAGAAGGTTTTGTCTACCCTTAATTTACTTAATTATGTGCATATGTTTTGTTCATTGACTATTTAAATTTTAAAATACAAGAAGAATATTAATTAACAGTTGTTGATACCATTAAAAACAAAATCAGATGTTTTTTAAAAAGATATTTTAACCTGAAATAATAATAAAAGATAGAGTTTTGTTAAATGAAGAGCAACCAGATGTATTTAAAGTAAAAGCTAAACAATCGTATAGTTTCAATGACTAGAAGCTCTATTATTGTGAAAATTTGGTTATATATATTTCTATTTTCAAAAAAATCTGGAAAAACAATATTCCTTTTCTTTTCTTTATTACTTACATACAGTAAAGAATAAATATATTGTGGATATAATCACCAATAGACATTCAATTGTCGTTGCATTCGACCGTATGGTTTGAAAGTCTTTAATACTATAGCAAAGGGTCTTAGTTGAAAAAGTTCTTTCTCCACTTAAAACTGCAATGAAAGTTCAATTAAAGAGTGCTGAATTCATTTGAATAAAATATTTATATATAAAATAAAGTATGTGTTTATATTCTTTACATTTTCAACTTCCATTAAAGTATTATTCGCTTTGTTTTAAGAATAAGTTTTAAGTTAAGTTTTTAAGTTTTTTCTTTTCGTTTTGCTCTTACTTTTATTTCATTCGTAAAAAGAACTGCTCACATGCTTACAAAATATTCTCTCCTGATTTTTTTAAAAATTGTAATGCCATTCAATATCGAATTTTCACGAGCAACTATTTTAAATGCAATACCTCACTTATTTTAAAAGAAAAGAAAAACGCACATTTTTTGCAAAAAAGGGGCATTAGATAAGCACAGTCGAATTCCTTATTCTTTACTACGTCCCGATTCAACTTTAATTCTTTTCTTTTAAAGCTAATGTAAGAGGTTTTATTTTAATCTTACGGTGAAAATTCAAAGCCATTCTCCAATTCTTCATTCGATTCTGAGGTGCAACACGTGTTACATCTGAACAATCTTGAATTTCAACTGCAAACTGGAAAAAAAATACAAGTTACTTTCTGGGAAAAATTCTTGGAAAAAGTTAGAGAAGATTATGGTTACTTAAAGTCTGAAGTAAACGAGAATAGTTTGATTTTTTGAAAAAGGAACGGAATTTAAAGTGCGATGTTTTTAATCCAGGTTGTTAAACGCGTTAAATTATACATGAGAATAGGCTTGCTTAAATTAAAAGGGTACCAAACATCTTAGGTGTTTTTAAAAGGTAAATATTAAAACATGTTTAACTCGGTAATAAAAAATTTCATGATAATGGAGATCATGTTAGGAATAAAGAATTTCCTAAGATGATTATTAAGTTCTTTTTGAGTGAGTGAGGAATGTTGGGTTTAGTGGCGCAAGAGCCATTTTTGGCTATACTGCGCCTAAGTTCTTTTTGAAAAGATAGACCTGTGCATTGATAGCAAATTTTTTAACTCAGAATATATAAATGCTTTTTGCATGATTTTTTTCTTTTTTTGTGAAATAAATCAGAGTGGTATAATTCATGCTTTAGATAAAAGGAAAAATGTTTAAAGAAATTCTAGTATAAATATATAATATAAAATAATTAAAAAACAGTATTGCTGGAAATACTCATCAAACACGCAAAACACAAGACTTTTTTCCACTCTTTATCGCTTTTATTAGCAAAAATTCTCAGGTTAGTTATAAAAAACATTTAAGAGAAATAACACGTTTCTTTCAACCACAACAAACGGTGGAATGACAAGTTCAAATCCGCTATAATGATTATCAGATTTGATTTTTTTGACAGCTACCTTCCTTATTACGCAACAGTCGTGAAAAAAAAGTTGCTAGAAACAACCAATTTTAGGGTACACTTGTTCTGAGTACAATTTTTTGTTCACTAAATATTGTAAGGGAAATTTCCATCATCATGCAAAGAAGGGTTAACATCATTATTTTCACTTAATAAAAGTTTATACTACAGGTAAACATTCCATTATTATAAACACAAAAATTAGACAAAAATTAAAATACACATAAAAATGATTAAATATGAACCCATGATACCCACGCACAAAGATAGCAAAAGAAAATTATAATGGATACACATCTTAGCGAAGAATTAAACTTTTAGCAAACTGTGTTTAATCGAATCAGATTCAAAATAATGTCCAAAGAATTTAGTTTATTAATATTAGATTAAAAATAATATAACGAAAAAATTTAAAAACAAATGTATTTCATAAAAGTATTGGAGAATGTCTTGATAGAGAGAGAGAGAGAGCGGAATAAACAGCTTGGAGAGTTAAAACTAATTTCTTTTCAGGAATCTAGAAAAATCAAATATTTGACTTAAAACTATGGAAAAATTCCCCATAATAACAAAAACATATTTCATCAATCTAAAAATTTTTTTTTATATAAAATAATGTACATATCAACTCATAGTATCTTTTTAAATCTGTATGAAAATATAAAATAATTGTATCTGAAACAAGGTTTCAAAGAGTAATAAAACTAGCATATGCGTTTAGGGATAAAAACCAAAAACTTTTTGAAAATAAAATTTGCTTAGCATTGAATATTTTTTTATTGCTAGATATGTAAACATTATATATATAATGCAGATATTAATAAATTTAAACTCTTTAAAATAAGCATATTTAATGTATTATAAAAACAATCAATTGGTATGGGGAAAATAAAACCTAAGTGATTTACAAATAAGTCTATAAAACCTCGGATAATATATTTCGGATAATATATATTTTGGATAATATATTTCAACATAAAAGAGAGAGAGAAAAAGTTAACTTAGAAGCAAATAAATGATAAATTAAATAAATGATATTTTTGTAGAAATAATAATTAAAAAATAATTTTTAATCAGTTTTATGCATATTGCGTTATAAGCAGTGTGTTTTTGTTTATATGAAAAGAATAATACCTATATTAATGTATGCACAAGCTTGATAGTTTTTACACCTTCACTTTATTATTCACGTAGAAAAAATATTCACAAACATAGAACACAAAGTAATACACAAACACACGTGGTTTACAAGACAATCACCAGAAGCACAGATTTTGTTCTTTCCAGAAATCTCTCTAATTATACTAGGGGTGTCAGCCCAAATATCTTACGAACCACTTCGAAAAAACATTATCTCCCGCGGGCCGCACATAAAAATTTATATCTTTATATTATATTGGGAACCATTGCAAACAATTATTAGACTGAATATTTAAAACAGAATGTGTGGACTATTATTATTATTTTCATAATTTTTCATGTATACAAATATAGGTAATATAATAATAAAAATGCGATGATCAAATAACGTCTAATTTATTTAATTAGTGAGATATTTGTTTTTCAATTCTTTCACTTAGTTTTTGCAAGTCGATCACAATACGCGTACTTTGCACATCGTAAACGATGTTGCAGGTTTTCGTCTGTTAAGCTTCAGCTCGATTTATGTTCGATAAATTTCATATTTGACTTCAGATTTTATTTATTACAAAACTAGACTAAAAACAAAAATATTGCACAAAATAATCGTATTTTGTAAAGTTGTAATGAATCTCGCGGGTTGGCCTTCCCTGATTTATATAGATGGACAACCGGAAGCTCCTAAAATCATGCGACTTCCGTTAAGGCATCCGACTACGTTCGGAACCGTGATTTTGAATAGTGTATAAATGGATAATATTTATGAAATTTAGTGTCACTTAGATTAGAATACATATATAAAATTGTTTTAAGAGAGAGAATATTATTTAAATGCAATATTTTGGCAAAAAATTAACTTAGAATGACCTATTTTCAAAAGTTCTCCTTTTATGAAAAATGCTTCTATAATAATAATATTTTGCTTATATAAAGTAAAGACTTCTACAGAGAGTCTGAATTAGGATTTTTGAAATATATAAATTAGAAGTGGATTTATTCATATTTTAATACCCCTGACGGGATAAATTTTAAGGAAAAAAAAACCACCGATAATTTTTTTCAATTGGTAGTAATTCCGAAAATAATGTGAATTTTTCAAAAATCCTTGTTCAGGCGCTCTAGAGACGTTTATACTTTATGTAAGCAAAATATTATTATTAAAAAAGAATTTTTCATAAAAGAAGAACTTTTTGAAAATAGGTAATTCAAAGTTAGTTTTTTGCCAAAATATTGCATTTAAATAATTTTTTATTGTAATAATATTCTTAAAAGAATTTTATTCGTGTATTCTAATCAAAGTGACATTAAATATCACGAAAGTTATCCATTTATGTGCTAATTTAAAATCCCGGTTCCGAATGCAGTCGGACACCTTACAAGCTTTAAAAAAGCTGAACTTTTAGTTTCAAAGAGATAAAGTTATGGGAAAATCTCCCATTGGGTAAATAAACTAGAAATTGATTTTTACGCGAAGTCCTGGAGAGCTCAGGACCATTATGAATTATAAGCCTTCAAGAGAAAATTAAAGTGAATTATTTCACACACGCGCGCGCACACACACGGGCGCACATAGACACATATATATAATTGCATCTCTATTTAACGAAGTCGCTAAATCCCGAAAAAAAATATCTTACATGGAAAATTTGTTACATTGAAATGCTGTTCGCTATTGGAAGGCTATTTTATGAAGAAAATCGTGAAATGTTATTGGTTCCAGGGAAAAGTTCGCAATACAGAAAAATCCGCATTATAGAGGTTCGTTATATGTAGGTTCGACTGTATGAAATGTTTTTCTCACTAGTTTTTAAATCCAATTGTAATTTTCAGAGTCTTCGTAAAATAAAATAAGTTTATGAAATTATATATGAATCCTTGACATCATTTTATTTGGGTCAAAGAGACATTTGAACAATTTACTAACTTATTCGAAACATTACCTAGAATACTTTTTACTAAAAAAGGAAACGGATGATTGAAAATCTAACTAATGACGCATACGTATGTGTTTATGTGTATAAGTAATTTACGTGAACTCTCTAACAAAAAGATTTGTTCCTCTCATCTTTGTCTATTTTCATATGACGAAAGTTATTTATCCATCAAATGGAAAAACTTAGTAAATCTTTTAATCAAAACTTTTACGTTACTGCTTCTGTTAAAGCCATCATAGAATAAAGACAGGAAGCTGAGAGAGATAGAGGGGGAAAAAGAGAGAGAGAATGAGTCCATTTCTATCAATTGACTGTCGCGAGATGTTGAACACATACACATATGTGCAGTCGTTTCAAAAAGAAGTGGTACTTTAACTTGGTGAGGGATGATGTGATAAGGTTCTTTCGTGCTCTAGTTTTGGCGAAACAAATAAAAAATACATCTGTTCAGATACACACAACCTACCTACTTCATTGGATGCTTGCGTGGAGAAACGAGGAGCTTGATGCAAGTTTTTCCTCACTGTCTTACTAACTTCACCTAACACTCTTTTAAGAATGACGTGACATGTATCACAAGCTGGAATATACACCAGATGTTCTGCATTTTAAGGATTAATATAATGAGAATTATTATACTTCAAAAAGAAAAAAAAAATATTAAAGTATTCTAAAAAACTACATTAATTGCTTAAAAATTTTTACGTAAATTTGATGTAGTAAAGAAAAAAGTACGCGTATTTAATTCCCACCCAAATTTAATACTTGTTTGTAATTAATAATTGTGCTTTGAATAAATGACACTCGCCTAGGCTCTCTGATTTTATATTTAGGACATCCTATTAGGTTTGGAGACCAATTTTTTAAAAATTGATTTTCAGAAGGATTTTTTTCAGAACATAATAGGTTTAAAAAGTCATAATTATTAAATAAATCTCATGTTTCCCTCCACCCCCCCCCTTGTTTTTGAAAAAAATATTTTTATAAAGTTTTAGCAAAATTTTCAATGTGTTAAAAACAGCATAGAATAAAATACATTGGACACAATATAATTTTAATTTCATTGATACACTTCTTGATCCATCAGAAGTGTCACAAACCACACGATAAAAATATTTTATGAAATGAATTTTTTATAAACATTCAAGAGAGAATTTGACGCCAATTATTTTTCATCAAAATTACTATATGTTCCAAGCTAAAAGGGCTTTAAAATATGATTACATGTAACTATCTTAAAACTTGCGGTTTGTTGCACTCTAAAGGACTTATCGCAAAAGTGTTATACAAATTTCATTGAGTTTTATTGGATTGTTTTGGACATATCCCATTTTTCATGCACAAATTTTTGTGATAGTGTTATTCTTCAAACAACACGTTTAAAAGAATATTTTTATAAGTTAGATAAAGTAAATGTAAAAAAACAACAGTTTAAGCTTCTTCGGTTTTATATGTTATTCCTTCTTCTTCCTCAATACTTATATTTCTTTTTTTTTCTAATAATCCTTACACCTAATAAACACCTTTTCAACCAAATCAGATACCTTAAAACTTTTTTCCGAAACTTCTCAGAAATCATTTTGAGTATTTTATTTATATTGGCATTGAAATACTCAGATTAAAATAAAGACTATTATATCATTTCATTCATTAAAATTTTTAATCTAGAGCTATATTTTTTTTAAAAAAAAATCACATGGAGCATATTTTTGCTTCCTAAAAATTTCATTACAGATATTTTTTATGAACATATTTAACATATTTCTGGACACAATAACGAATGTTAACGCTAAAACTTCACGGAAAATTCATGGGAAGTTTTTTCAAGAGCTCATTAAATTTAGAACAATTCTTACCTCTAATACACTCTGCTTGCTCATATCCTCTCCCTGGCTTAGCTGAATATTTTTTTATATGCTATTTGATTATTTATTGCTTTTAAGTTATTGATACCTAATATCTATCTCAGTAGTGTTCAGCTTTTGATTGTATCGAAAAACATTCATAACCCTCTCCTCTTGATTTAAAAAGGATAGGACTTGAATTTCTAACACGAAATTATAATTATCTTTTACGGTCCTGTATATATATAACCTTCCCCTCTCTCCCAAAAATTTATTTCTGTAAAACTCATTCTTAGCGGATATCTTCTCAACAAAAGAAACATGCTTACCAAATTTCACATCTGTACATATAATAGTTCAAAAATAGAAACATTTAATTATAACGACCCCAAATCTCATCCAACATCTTGGAAGTAAATCTTCTTAAGGCCTGGTCTTAGTGGATTTCTACTCAACAAAAGAAACATGCTTACCAAATTTCAAGCCTGTAGGTTTCATAGTTCCGGAGATCTCTTGAGAAGTGAGTGAATTGCCTTTCTCCTTTATATACATAGATTATTTTGCTTGATAATTAGTAGTATTATCGATAGATTTTAATTGTTATGAAACCAATATAACATTCTAGAATTGAAGCACAGATGTATTCATTCTAGATCTGGGGTGGGCATTGTCGATCTCGATCGACCGGTGAACAAACAAGATACTTTTGGGTGACCACCTGAAGATTAACAGTTAGTAATTATGAATCGAAATATTCAAGATTAGCTGATAGTATGTAGACTAAGTCTTCTCTACTGACTATAGCTACGAGAACTAACTTTAGAAAAAAATGTTTTATTTTTCAACGTATTTCAAACTGTTTGATAATAACTGCATCATTTGATATTATTATATCTGTGGCTATTATTATTATGTTTGCATCTTGCGTTTTGCCTTAAACTTGGTCTTAAAAGAATAAGTTTTTTTATTGTAGTTATGTAGGGGTAAGCACATATTCTGTATTTATTATTATAAGTTATAATAAATATTATAGACCTTTTTCTTAGCTTCACCACACCTACGCCACTGGGTAGACCGCAACACCTTGAAAAATTAGAAGTAGCCTATTCTCTGGAAAAACTTGCACATCCCTGTTCTAGATTCTTTGAAAATACATAATAATAATAATAATTCATTATTTAGTTAATTTGAAACTTAAATATTTTAGAGTGTTTTAAAGTTTTTTTTATGAATGTCAATATACTCAAAGTGCAAAATAGAAAAAAAATTTTTAGTAAGATAATCAGTTTTTCTCTTGTAATTAAATTTACTCGAAAATGCTTTGAGGAGCTGCTTTCTCACAGTATTAAATTTTATTACATATCAAATATCAAATACTTTGGAAAAATACAGTAATATTATTGAGTTACTCTATTCAATTTACAAGGAAAATTGTATCCTTTATTTTTCTCCCTTAAGCAGACATAATACACAAATAGGATTATAAAATCGTCGTAAAACAAATATTCATTAATTTAGAGAAATCAGTAAATAACACAAGTTAATTAAAATTTGTACATCGTTGCTTACGGAAGGATTATTTTCAAGAGAAGATCAAAACTATTCTTCCAATTTACATGAACGGAAAAATTTATTATTTTAAAAGAAAATCTCCTTCAAGAAATACATATATTCTAAAAATTAATACAGCAGTCTGTATTTATCAATGCGTAAATCTCCATTTTAATTCAGCCCTTTGTAAGAAATATATTGCGTTCTCAGAATAATTGCAAATTTAACTGTTACATTGTCTACATTTGTACATGCCTTTAAAATTAAAAAAACTATCTAAATAATAACCGATATTTTTTTTCTCCTCTGATGCCTATAAATTATTACATTGATATAACGGTATTAGTTTTGTACTGAATGTAAAAATTGATTTAAAAACAAGTAATATAGGGGAAAAAAATTAAAGTAAATTCCTACCTAGGTCAACAAAGAAAATTTTTATTTTAGCTACTTTTTATTAAATAATTACAATTAATATAAATATATATATATATATATATATGACAGAATCACAACATTAAGCGGCAAAATAGAAAGTGCTTTTCCTTTCTATATATGGTATTGAACTATTATTTTTGCTTGTTACTATTTATTCATTCATAAACCACATTCTCAGAAATTAGGCCATCCTATGTAGGATACAAACCCATGACCTTTGAACTATCCATTGTGCTACAGGGACACAACGAGCGATTTTCCTTTTAATATATGGTGTCGGACTATTATTTTTGTTTGTTACTATTTATTCATTAATTAAGTTTAACTAATGAATTAATATTTGAAAAAACTGTTGTAACATCAAGTGTTTTCCACTACAAGTTTTAAAAAATGTATTTGAACTTGAATGGATGAATAGAAAGTATTTTATTAACGACTGAAAATCTGAACAAGATATATATATATATATAGTGTAAATTCTCTACTAATGAGAGATGAACATTATAGATATATAGGGATATTGTGAACTAATAGTAGGAATTGAATTAAGAGAGTTTCTAAAATAATGATGCAATTACGATAATAAACTGGAACAATGACATTTTATTTTTCAGTAAACATTTAAAAAAGACTCATTACCACTACTTTCAAAAATGTAGAATTTCCTTCTAATAAGAAAGTAGAAATCCCAGTGGGAACAACAACAATATCCGCCTAGGAGCTATTCTAGAGAAGCCTCTTGAAGAGAAAGGCAGCCAGTAAAGAATGATTCGCTCCCTCTTTGATTTCGAGTGCGTACTTAAGTTAATTGAAGGAAATTAAATGTACTTGGCTTTTCTAGATAAGTCGGGGAAGTCGATTGCGAGTTGTGTTGACGGCCAGATTTACTCATCAGCATCGTATTTCGTACATATTTTAAGGGATTATAAACGAAAGTGTTACAGAGTGGCAATTGGAAAATAGGGTCAAAGATTCATAAAATCTGTATAAATTGTTAAATTTTCCTTTTTATTAAAAAAAGAATAAAAGATACTGATAACGAAAATTTAAAAAAAACACGCACACACACTCGCAAAATCTGTATATAGATTTTTAGGAGAAACATCATAGTATCATAAAGGAAAAATATATTCCTGACTCATTTTGAGACTCATGATTAATTATTTATTACCATGCACTCTAAAGTAGTGCTCTGCAACATTTTTATCGCTGCGGACCGGTCAACGTTTGATAATTTTACAGCGGCCCGCTGAGGGTGGGACTCGTTGATTGTTTTATTTTAGATTGTTTTGATTTAACAATTTTAATTTAGTTACATTTAAATATGCCTTCAGAATAAAATATAGTTACACCAAAAATGAATAAAAGTGATTTATAACGTGGAATATAAAGTTATTTGTGTGGAAAGTTTCGCACATCAGAGAGAAATGCACTACTTTAAATAAAATGGCAATAGTTTAATGTTCTTTAGGCGGCCCGGCACCAATTGATCCACGGACCGGGGGCTGCGAATCACTGCTCTAAAGCAACACGAGGGCTACTGACGACGGACCTCTTAATTTTAAACCTTCGTTAAGCAAAAGAGGATGACATTTGAGGCAGAACTCTTCTCTCCAAACTTCCAACGTCAGGCATTTGAGCCTCTATGGACCTCTATGCATCAGCCTCCTCAACACGGCTTGTCTCAAGGTGCTAATTTTTGGATAATAATACTTCGAATCATCACACACACATGCTAAAATTTTTTTATAATTTGATGTTATCATGTTTATAAATCACATCTCTGTCTCTTTTTCAATTCCTACTATTAGCTTACTCTCTCTATATTTATTTTTATCTTGTTCAAATTTTCAACCGTTAATAAAATACTTTCTATTCGTCCAATCAAATTCAAATAAATTTTTTAAAACTAGTAGTGGATGACACTTGATGTTAATATAGTTTTTTTTCAAATATTAATTTATTAATTAAATTAAATTAAATTAATTATCGGTTTTTGACGCCAACTTAATTGTCTCTATTGTTGTAACAATGTAACTGTTAAAACAAAGACAAAAGTTTGCGTCGAAAACCTGTTTTTCAGCTAACCCGGCGTGCATTGTTACAACAATGCCAACAAATCATGCTCTTTTTTCAATTCCTACTAATAGTTCACTCTCTCCCTATATATATTTATTTATTTATATGTCCTATTTCCAATTTTCAATCATTAATAATATACTTTCTATTCATCCATTCAAATCATCCATTCATCAAATGATAGTAAAATAATTCGTAGAACTTTGTAGCGTGCTTTCTTTCTTTCGTTTATTAGGAATAATGTAGAACTTTTCTTTTCTTTTTTATCTTAATTTTACACATTAGCGTAAAAATACCGCAATCTGATAATTTTTGTCAAAGAGAGAATTTTCTTTAATTGTGGCTGATATAAAAGTTTTTCTATACAAAAACTTAATATTTAAGTGATAATAATAAAATAAAGGGAAATAATCCCCTTAAGTATTTTAACTCATCTCAAATTTGTGATAGCTAGATATATTTTACTAGGTAAGGAATTTTATTCATTTACATGTTTAACTTAAATATTATTTCTCATCTGTATGTTTAAGAACAGTAAAAACATTCGAAAAAAAATAACCTAAATTATTTTGAAAATAATCTAGAATTATTATTCTCTGTTGCTCCCACTTTGATCCTTATTTTGTATCTAGGAATTTTCTATTTATTGTTTTTTTTTCAACAAAGATCGGAGCCAAGTGAGAGCGTATGTTTTGAAAAACAAAAGTTAATCGAAAATCTTATTCCTTTTCCTATTGAAGATAAACTAGTGAAGAAAAACTTACTTTAAACCTTTTGTTGTAAGTTTTGCTTCAGAAGCATTTATTTTTCATTCCATGGGGAAATAGAAAACAGAAAATATACTAAATTAAAAATATGCAAAAAATATTTTGGAAAAATGTAGCCAAGAAATAATTTTTCGAAAAAATACCTTTTCTCAGGTAAGACATCGACAGCAGTGAAAGTGAATCAAGTTTTAATTTAACAGAATACAAGGAAAATAAATCTTTATATAAACTTTTATAGCAACTTTATTGAAGAGAATTTTATAAAACGCCCCAAAGAAGTCATTCAATACAATACATTATAATACAATACAGTTTTATATTCATAATAAGAAATAAATTCTCGTATTTCGAGCCTGAAATTAGTTTTTAGGAGCACTAAAAATTTCTTAACCCTTTATGTACCGACGGTACTTATAAGTACCACTCACTTTAAAATTACATAGAATAACCATTTTTACCAATATGCTGACGATACTTATAGCAAGAATATTCTTTAAAATCCACTCTTCCAATATATATGGCAGCACGGGTTCTATGATGAGTATTTTAGCGGGAAATGCGAATAGTTTTATAGCAGAAATTGGGTTTTCAGCTGACGGCGTTTTCAGTGGATTGCGAAGATTATCATTTTTGTTCCGAAAAAAGAGTTAATTTCAAAATTTTAGTGTCTCATTTTTTTCGAATGTTAATGAAGATCTTAGAAAACGATTTGACTATTTATTTTAAGTGAACAGTGTATATAATTAATTTTACATTTGAATATTTTTAATTAATTAATTAGCTCTAACGGATTAAGTTTTCCAAAGTTGAGTATTTTGTCTATGTATATCCCTTAATTTTCAATGTAGTGAACCAAAAAAAAAAAAATTATTCCAAGAAAAAAACTGCAGTAAATCATAATGCGGTACATAAAGGGTTAAAGTGTAATTCATATTTTATTGGATCTACTGAACGTTCTAAGTAAAACAGTATTTAACTGCATTTGATATAATTACTGTTCATCTTATTTTTTTAACTGTTTGGAAATTTCCATAGCAGTTCAAAAGATCCAGTTTAATCGATAAAGAATATAACTAATAATTATTAAAACATTATAAGAAAAACATAATTTTGTTAAAGTGTCTTAAATCACTTTTTAGGCACACGATATAAATCACGAATTAAATCTAGACTCTTTTTATGTGTTAGACTCTTGTTGTTATACATCTAAAAATTAACGGGATTGTTACTTATTGGCCGTTTTAAAAATTTTAAATTATATTTCTAAAGATATGTGAAAGATTTCTGAGAACGTAAGAATTATTTTGAAAAAAATGCCAAACCAAATCCATTATAAAATTTCCCCTAGAATGATCTCTGAAATCTATTAATCAGATAAAAGATTAAGACTCTAAAGCTCATTTAAATAAAAACAATTAGTGAAGTTATACTAGTATATAGTTCTCTAGTAACAGAGAGAGTAACATTCTGTAGCAAAATATTTTTCAAGAATTGTTGACACAATATTGGAAGTGCCCTTTACGAATTTGTTTTGATTTTTTTATTAACATCGCACTCTGAAGCAACTCGACGACTGTTGGTGACGTGTCTCGCAATTTTGAGGCTTGATCAAGTGAGAAAGACGATACATGTGTTGACGCCTGCTCCCCAAAAACTTATACATTACTCAAACGTGAGGATTTTGAGTCTGACAGATATAGCGAGCATCAGCCACTTTACACGGAGGATCTTCAGAAGCATCAGGATCATCCGAACCCACGGCTTGACAACGCAAGACTTGAGTTAACGATAATGACCACTAAGCTATCGTCATCACGTCTCTATGAGTACTACCTCTTCTTCAATAGCCCTCGGGGGCCCTGGCCTTCTCCAGAAGTCTTTTCCACAGGCATCCTTACTTTTAGAAACTTTTTTCCAATTTTTGACCTTTAAAATTTTTAGGTCCTTCTCAACTCAGTCAATCCATCTTAACGGTGTGACGAAGCCAATCTCTTCCCCCTATTTGCTAACAGATCCCTTGCGCCTTGCCGACAGACGTTGCGAAAATTCCATTCATTTCCCTAATTGCTGGGAAAGAATTTCGTAACTGGGTGGTCAAAGTTTCGGAACCTTTTTCCCAGGCTGACCGGACTGTCAAAAAGAGGCGCCTTAAAATTGTGTTTTCATTTTCCCAAGATTCGGTGATGACGGCGCGTCTGAAAACGTACAAATGTGCACCCAGCCATCGGCACCCCTTGGGTAAGAGATCAAGGAAACCGAGACCGGGTGGTGGCAAAAGAACAAGAGGGGTTGAGTCCGACAAAGAGATCAGAGAAGGATGATTAGGAGAGATAGAGATGATATAAGGAGGACGACAGAGTCCGGACTGGAGACTGGATTTTGAAGGGAGCCGTTTGGACGTCCCTTGAGCGATAGAAAAATGCGATAACGAGCCCACGAAGTACGGCGAATTTGGAGCCAGCGAACTCACTCAGACTCGGTGTGGAATTACCGAAAGTGAACCCTTTTTACTCACGATTTGAATAGGACTTTTATCTAGCGGGCGAAGTTATGCCCTTATTTTATGTGAAAGAGACTCGAAATCATTACGGACTTTTTTGCTATTGAATTGTAAAAGAATATACTAATTTTAATTTTTTGATGATTTTCATACTGAAATAAATAGTTTATCCAAGAGCTGTGTGAAATCATTACAACGGGGATCTGCCTCGAGGTCTATTTCCCATGGGCTTTGCCAGAAAGATTTTCTTGCAGCAACGATCTTCATTCATTCTAGCCAGATAACCAGCCCATTTAAGTCTCTGTAATTTGGCAAATTTTACAATATCAGGTTGTTTATATATAAATTTTTGTAGAGTTCTAAGTTATATATCTCCTTCTCCACATGATCCATTCACTTGGATCCCATCAAGAATGCAGGGTAAGAACTTTCTTCCGAAAATTCCCAAGGCTTCCTGATCACGTAAAGTCAATGGCCAAGTCTCTGATGCATAAGTAAGGAACAGATCTTATAAGACTTTTGTAAAGAAGCAATTTAGTTCTTAATTTGAGAAAACTGGATTTTAAATAACTCTTTAAGGCATAAAAACATCTATTTGTAGCAATGATTCTTTTATAAATTTCTGGAGCCAGCTCATTTTTATTATTTATATCTCCGTTGTCAAATAAGTAACACTGTTTTAACTTTTTTAAATTTATAATTGCTAATTTCTTTGTGACTAAGTGGTAAGTTGGACTTAAGGTAAATATTTAGTTTTATTCTCATTTAGAGATAAGTTAATTCTTTTAGTACTTTGTTCTAATGCCTGTTTAAGAGATGATGCTGTTCGGGCAATAATGCCAGAACTGAATGCTATACTAATTATTAATTCGACAAAAATAACACATAAAACAAACCTAGAAAAACATACATTGGGAGAAAAAGATTTTTATAATTATTTCACGTAATATGTTACCGATTTTAAACTTAATCGCAATTATTATTTAAAAAAATAGGAGACGATTCAAATATTTCGTCAATGATAATCGATGAAAATTGGAAAAATCAAGCATACTTATGTTAAAATGATTAATTCTGAGATAACAAACCCAACTACGAAACTAGTTCAGTTGTCAAAATTTATCCATATCATACCAATCAATATCTATAATCTTTAAAAATTTTATAATCGTAGATACAAGACTCCAAAATTCATCAAAAACGTCTACGGAAAAAATTCTCGCCCTAAATCGCCATTCTCTTAATATAAGAATTTTTCTGATTTTTAATCATGAATCATCTTTAGTTTTTTTAATGGTGCACTGGGGAAAAAATGCAAAATTCAGAATAATATTCAACTGTAATATATATTCACTTAAATAACATCCCTTTAACTCATTTATGGTATTTGCTCAATCAGTTTTTTATGACGAATTGAAAACAAAAATAAAAGAATATTTAATGTTTTTGTCCAAGAAACTTGGGAATCATATCGATTTTCTTAAAATACACTATATATTTTTCCTATAAGCGCAATTCCCCTTCGCTTCCTATATTATCTCTCTTGAACAAAACAGTTTTTCTCTTTTAGATGGGCATTGGAACAACCTCAGAGGTATTTATATAAGGGAATTACGCTTCGGTCACGTGTCACAGCGTTAGTCCCATATCCCGATTCTCAATCATCCAAATGTTCCGCGGTGTCTGGAAGTTGTTTTTGATATGTCGGGTGGAAAGAATGAACAATAAGATAACAGAACTGACGAAGGGAAGAATTCTGTGCGGCTCCTGTGAACATCTGGTACAATGGAAGCAGATAGAAACATTTTTATTGCTTTATGGGTTTTTGTTGTGGCATTTTTTCGCTTACAGATGCACTTAAAAGCTAAGTCACGATTCACGAGGTAAAGGAATTCTAGAGATTTTCCTGTCTATGATTGACTGAAAAGACAAAATCGAAGGAAAGGGATCTTGTCATCATTTCAATAAAATTGTAATGTTTTCATGGAAATAAAAGATTTGGGAAAACCTTAGAAACATATCAAGAGCCCAGATAATTAACAAGTAATATAAAAAAATATGTATAAGTCAATTCTACTTAGGTCAACAAAGAAAATTTTTACTTTAGTTACTTTTTTATTAAATAATTACACAATTATTATAAATATGCATATACATATGACAGAATCTCAATATTAAGTGGCAAAATAAAAAGCAATTTTCCTTGCAGTTTTCCATTTTTCTTTCTATATAGGGTGTTGGACTATTATTTTTGTTAGTTACTATATCCATTGTGCTACAGGGACACAAAGAACGACTTTTCTTTTTATATATGGTGTTGTACTATCACTTTTGTTTGTTACTATTTATTCATTAATTAAATAGAATTGATGAATTAACATTTGAAAAAAAACTTTTATTAAATCATGTCATCCACTACAGTTGAAAAAAATGTATTTGTATTTGGGAGTGAATGAATGAAAAAGTTTATGATTAAAATGAAAAGTATTAATGATTAAATTTGAAAAGATATATAAAATATATATATATATATATATATATATATATATATATATATATATATATATATATATATATATATATATATATATAGGGAGAGTATGAACTAATAGCAGGAATGAACTAAATTCATGATAATCACGTGATAAAGGGAAACACTAGTTCTACATTGAATTCAAAACAAACATCAAACTAATTGTACTTGTTATCCTATTTGTAAAATTTGGATAAAATTTCGAGTTTCATAATTGAGTAAAGATGTCCAAGTGTTATAAAAAAAATTACACATTAAAAGGTATTTAAATTAAAAAAAAAACATACAATAACTCTTATTTTATACATGTATTTTTAAATCAAGTATATTTTGCTTATTTATAATTGTTGACAAATATGAACTTTTTAAAAGAAAGTTTCTACAAAAAAAAAAGTTGGCAGCAACGAAGAACTTTGAACCGATTGGCTAGAAACACATGATTGCATTTATTATGTGACTATGGCATCATATGAATTTACAAATTGATTGGCTATAAACACGTGTTTGTCATTTATCATGTGATTATGACGTCATATAAATTTAGCCATTGAAAGATAGACATACTTTTAAAGAAAACTGTCATTTAAGCATACTTACAGTTTTCGTGTTTTTTAAACATATTCTTCCTTTTAAATCCTTTTTTGAATGCATTTCAACTAAATATGTAAATTCTCAGTGTAAACATTTAAAAACCCGAAAAAGAATGACTTCTTTTCTTTTTTCTGATAACTTGAAAGGCTATAATTGAAACAGGCTGAAATATTTTCATTACTTAAATAAAATAAACGGGATTTTTAGAAGTATAATACACAGTGTAAAACAGAGGACTCATCAGCGAGATCAGGCTCAATTATTAACTGCTTGAAAGCTCTAGAGTCATTTGTTGAGCTAAATATATTTTGCTTGAAATCAATTAGGATTATTTTAATTTAAAAAAAAAAACTGTGCGTATCGGCTCCGATGCACGACTGGAGTTTACTCCTTAAGTACGGTTGTCCTTGATTATACAGTAGGCAGGGTACATAACAGGGTACATAAACGCATCTCATATAACACTGAAATCATGCATATATTTTCTTTATTCATACACATTTTTCATATTGATTCGGTAAAATAATATATATATAAAATAATATACCTCAATTATATTGCATAAATATATGTTACTCATAGCACATGAGTACATTGTTAAGAAGCTAGATTTACTTCACCATTAATATCACTGGGAGTATTAATTACATTCTCTCGACATTATTAATCAATGTGACAAGAGGCTTGTAGTAACTAAAGTATGATACGTGAACGTCGGTAGATACGTGATTTACGAATCGGGAAAACATCGCCTCAAGGGCTGTACCGTACCTAGTCATCCCCAGTGCTTTACCAGAAACAAAATCCAAATTAAGGTCTGGTTTTAAAAATTGTACTAATCTCAATCCCCTTCATCTTTATCGAAATCAATATTAAAATCACCACCAAGTATGAGTGGAAGTGCATGATACTGCTTCCCCAGTAGTTTAGAATCACCTTCTGTATATGATAATAATGTCTCGTGGATATAATCTATAACAGAGGGTGCCAAAGTGATGGTCCACGTGAAAATTTCGCTGGTCCCCAGAAAAATGTGTGGAACATATTTACTCATCACTTTAAACTATGTTTTAAGATGCATTGAAACATAATTCAATTCATTACAATAGGTGAAAAGTTATAAAAATGTTACTTCATAGAATAGCGCCACATTTCATAGGAATATATAATGCTAAAAGTTTGATATACTTAAGCCCTTTTTTAATTGTTTTGTTTTTTAAGTTTTTGTTTTTATATTATGGTTCATTAATGAAGCTTTCATAATTTGGTTACAATTAATAGCTTCATTTTATTAACTAGGTACATTTTATGTGTTCTTAGTCACAATTTTTTTTTAATAAATATATTTAACACTTAAAAATCCTATTAATGGTCCGCGGGATTTAAATTATGAATTTACTGGTCCGTGAGGTTAAAAAGTTGGCGATCGCTGATCTATAATGTCGGTAACATTCTGATTGACAGAAATACAAACTGTGACGACAACAATGGGGTTTTTGTTAGGTAAAGTATCTCGCGCGGGACATATATCTCTTACATTTATTTATTTAAAGTACGGGTTTTTCTTCTCACAAAATCATCATGATTGCTAATAAACTTATGTTGTGAATCGCGCACATTTTGATAGATGGCGACCCCGACCTCACGATTGATACTTGGTCGTCTACACTGTCTTATGCGGTTAAATTTTCATTCTCAACTAATTTCAGGAAGCATGTTATAAAACAAAATGTCTGCTTTTTGCACAATATTACCACGGAGATCACGTGCATGTCCCCGAAGACTTTGGCAGTTGAGAGAAAAGAGAACCATATCCCCTCCATTTATTTTATTGATCATTATTTGACCAATTGTAGTAAGATGAAAAGTAGGAAGCCATTTAAACTCATTTTGTAATGGAAGCATCACCTCGTTGTTCCGTCTGCCGTAGTAAAAACGTTGACGTCCATCAGTAGGTACAATATGTCCTTCTCCCTGACCCTGATAAGGCTGTGAACCGGTTTTGAACCCTTTACGTATTTGAAACAATTTCTTTAAATGTTCCTCCTTGTGATTGTGAATTGTCAGGGATTCCTGGTTTCAATCGGAAATGATTTCTCTTAGCATGAATCGGTCTATTTCGGTTGAGAGGAATTGTTGCAGATCTGCGGTTGATAGGAACCATTTCTCTAACGATTCCTTTTGCCTTTGCATAACCTGACACTTTTCCTCGTGTTTTAACACCAACGTTTTTTGGGAAATAGGACCCAAAACCCCGCAGAACTCTATTTTGATCACCCACAACATGTGACAATTTACCTACAGCCCCTTTGGGCTCCATCAGCAAAGTCGAAGTTTGAGTTATTAAAAAGTTTACCTACAACGAAAATAATTTCGTATGGAAAATCCCCCGGTGTCAATCGTACTGAGTTTGGGAAACTCTCTAGCAGCTCTTTTTTTTGCCGATCAGCTTCACATCCCACCCAAAATTTGGTGATTTTTGTTATTATAGTCAACTTTTTGTCAAAAAATTGGGATGAATAGTTTGGTCGAAAAAAGGTTTTTGATGCCAAAGTTTAAAATGCTAGTAAACGTAGTTTGATTTTTTTTAAGTTTTAATTTTTGTGAGGGCTTAGTTTTCAAAATATACTTTCCAAATTTCCCACATAGATATCAAATAACGGTAATTTTCATACAAAAAATGTAAGAAAGAAAACTGCATAAATGATTTCTTGTAAAAAGGGTATCAGACCAAAAACACAAACCTTTTTTAAATCCATAATTTATAAGGAATTTTTTTAATCTTTGAACAAAACACGGATAACAACATTTGACACTTGGAAAAAAGTTCCGTGTGATTATTTTTATAAGTAACGAAGATATTAAATGTTTAGTTAGAATTTTGAATATTTTTTAAAAATTCACAAAAAAATAAATAAATAAATAAATAAAATAAAAAAATAAAGTTTTAGCATTTTATATTTTAAATCACTGATTCTAAGGGAACAAAGTATGAACTTTTTAGTACACAATTTTGATACATTACAATGGTGAGAAATCCGTACAGAACGATTGAAAAATTCTTTTCATAAAAACGCATCAATATTGACTCATTTAAAAAAAAAATCCTAAAAAATACAAAATTTTGTTACTTTGTAAAAAAATTTATACCGTATCGTGGCGAAATAAGTGATCTTTCCAAGTAATTATTTTTTGTCTGATTTCGGTAAGAAAAGAATGATCGCAATTTTAAAAAAATACGAAAAAGTAGCCCTTCCATTCCGACAGCAACTTGGCGCATGCGCAGAACACAGCGTAACGCATTTTTGTTAACGCTTGCACAAAATTCACTCCTCATAATATTTCCATACCTTATATGAAAATAAATTCTTAAGGAATAAACCCCAAAAAGCATATAAATAAATATTTTTTAATAATAGATTAGAACATACATACAAAATTGCCTTAAAATAATTGTTACAATTAAAAAAATTGTAATGCGATTTTTCGACAAAAAAGGGGAAAGAAATATTTTCAAAATATTTTCTTTTAATGAGAAATGCTACTATAATAATAATAGTATTTTGTTTATATATAACTAAGACGTCTGTACAGAGTCTGAACTAGGATTTTTGAAATATGTAATTTAAAAGTGGATTTATATTCATATTTTAATATATCGTAGAGAAATCTTAACAGAAAACACTGGTTATTATTTCGATTGATAGTAACTCTGAAAACAGGGTAATTTTTAAATATTTATACTTTTATGTCCATTTTCGAAAAGCATTTTCTAGGATTTTTATTTGCAGGTGCATATTTGACTTCCTTAACAAATGTTTCACCATCTAAAATAATTTTTTTTTTTTTTTTCTTTTTGAAAAAAATCACTAGTTTCTTTTATCGCTGAATGATAGAAACAATTTAGATTATAAATCAATTAGGGAGAAACAATTTCAGCTAATTTCATTAAAACGAAATAAGACGTAAAGGTTTCACTCAGTAAATAAAATAAAAGCGAGAAATATTTCAAAAATTTGTATCTTTGTATTTATAGGGGAGGTATGATTCGATTAAAAAAACAAATATATTTATGTCTAAATAACGACAGATTTATTTAAAAATTTTCAAATTTATTTCTGATGAATTTCTCATGATTATAACAAACAATGAATTTCCTATGTTGAACTTGGGTAAGTTTTTTCAAGCCATTTTCCCCCCTAAGAATTCAATTCTTAAAAAAAATCAATCTGTCTCGCTATTTTAAATTAACATACATTTATCTATATTAATTTTGAACTGTGGCAAACCAATAAAACGTCGATAATTATGATGATAATTAAGCAAACAAACTTTGACGGTCTTCGTTATTTTTAGTTTGGATGATTAATTATGCACCCGATAATGTAACAAAAATATCAATAAACGCATAAATTGTAGATTATTCAAGACAGGTTCCTCGCGTTCGTATCACATCTTTTCTCTCGAGACGTTACAGTAAAAAAATTTCAATATTTGCCAGTATAATTAATTTCTATCCATTACTGAGAGAGAGAGAGATCTTTGGAAATTTTTTTCCCCCGTCTCTAAAGAATTAACGTTTCACGTTTTCCTGTCACATATATTTCTTAAGAGTTTCAATGAGATTAAAGAGGGAGTTTTGGTAAGGCTTCCGGATAATTTTGAGTAATTAAACTCCTCTTTGCTTCTACATTTTTTCAAAGATGGTAAATCTGAAATGTCATTTTTACTTCATGCTATAAATATTTTACTTACGCAAAGTGCATAAAATACGTCTCTCTTGAGTGTTAATAATTGCTATAATTAATATACACTGCTGGATATTAAAATTGCAACACCTTGGAGCACAAAAAAAACAAAAAAAAAAAAAAGATATTTATTGTACGTAAACAGCATGGCAGGAAGACAAAATGATTAAATTTGCGAGCAGTTTCGGGGTATGCAGAGATGCAAGATTAAGAAAACAAAAACCCCCCGGGAAATCACCCATCTTGATTCTACTAGGCCGAGACAGAGATTCCCTTCAAAATAAGTCACGGACCAAAGGAGGGACGATTTTCTCCATGTTAGACCAGTCTTCCATTAAAGCTTGGGATGTAAAATGGCTTTGCCCTTACCCGGTCAGGCAAGGAGTCGATCTGGGCTTGGATGACAGAAATGGGCTACTCATACCATACTGCTTCAAGTTTATGCCACACTTCATCAACTATATTAGCTGGAGAGGGTTGGCAGGCCAGTCTCTCAGCAACCCAAGACCAGATGTTTTTAACGGGTTACAGATCTCGAGACCATGCAGACCAGGGAACCAATCGAATATCCTATATCGAGGAAGGTCAGAACACGACGTGCAACTTGTTGTCTTGTATTATCTTGTTTGTATAGGACACATTTGGTAGGCCTTAATGATAGGGCACAACCACTGGACGTAAGATGTCAGAAATGTACCGATCTGCGTTCAAATTAACGTCGATCTGAACCAGTGATGTGCGTGTCGTTTACTCAATGGTTATCCGAAAAATGACACTAGGTGCAGGGACCTATGCCGTTTATAAATGCAAACAGGAACGAGTTGTCACCTCCGACACGTATACGGATCCAGAATACTGCACGCAGAACCGAGACTCGTCTGAAAAGACGACATTGTGCCTCTCCTGTATCCAGTTTTTTTTGTTTGGAGCACAAGAGTCACCGTCTCTCCAGGTTGATTTTTGGGAAGCCGGTAAAACGTGCTGATAGTTGTTTTTTTAAACGTCTTCGCATCGTACAAGTGAATACTAAGAGCGTTGCAAGCAATTCCATTTCCTGACCAATGGTCCGTGATGTGGTTGTGAAGTTTTACAAGGCCCACCTCACAATACGTCTGTCCTTTCGGGCGTTAGTTATGAGAGTGCGTAGAGATCCTGCATGCTCTGTTCAGTATGACCCTCAACAACCCATTGATTTCAAATTCGCATGGCAGGGTTTATTTACAAGGGGATGGGGGATATCAAACATAATACTTTTATATGCAAAAAACGCCTCTATGGAATTCCTGCACTTGCTGGCAAGCATTTTTTTTTCATGTCCGAGGCGAAACACGATATTCTGAACAAACTCCGACCTTACAAAGCGCTTTCCAAATGTAAAATCCACTAGACAACTTTTCTTTTATGTAGTGCTTCAGATGTTGTTTCCCCCTCCTACTAATACTTTTACCTTCTAATACCTGCTGAAATACTAATCATTTGCATGAGTGAGTGAATATTAACGCCGCCCTATTCAGCTGCTCGAGGGCTTTTGGTGACGGACCTCGTAATTTTTAATCATTTGCACATCCCAACCTCTGCTTCCTTTCGTGTGATTTTGACGTGCCTCAGATCATTCTTTTCTGGTGTTGCAATTCTAATGGCCAACAGCTTACTAAGCATTTCACAACCTGTTTTTATTACATACTTCTTCTGTGTGTCATTTCAGTTTTGTTTTCCTTGTAAAGACTCATGTCTTTTTTAATGACATAGCTTAAGAAGGTAATATTTTTTACGTTTCATGTTAAATTCTTCATTAAAACCAAAACCATTAAGAAATCCGATTCTTTCAAATTTAATTATTCAAATTTAAATATAAGGAAAGACTATTATTTTCATATTTCACACTAATAGATCATATTCGTTTTATCATTTTCGAATAATTAAATTATTTATTTACTACAAAAACAGGTTTGCCCGAATTATTTCACCAAAAATTTTTGGATTTAACTTAAAGATTTCTAGCGTATCACAAGAAACTGTTTCCCATGTTCAGAAATTCAATTGAATGGGATGTATTTTTTGAAGCATGGCACCAATGCGTAGTTCAATGTTCTTTCACTCGGTAAAAATGCTCTTGCCTCTTTCGTTATTTGCACTCTCTTTTTCACTCGTTTTCTGCTACATATTGTGCTTTATCTTACACTTTTATTTATTCCTTGAATTCTTGAAATAAATCCGACAAAATGGTATAAGTCGGAAAGAATTGTTCTCAAGAAAAATCCATTTTTCCTTTCTGTGAAATATGAACTATTCAAACTTTACATAAGTATATATGAGCTTCGAACCATATTTAATGCTTACGCAGTTACTTTTCCTGACCACCTAAACTTTATTTTTATTTTAACTGTATGAACCTTGAAGAAAATTTCAGAAAAGAATGAATTAAACTTATAAGTATTCGTTAATGCCAAAAAAAGAAACCAAAATTGTACAATTATATACATATAATAGTACAACCCTTTTTCGAAATGCGTCTCATTTCATCTTTTTCTAAAGAATTAAAAACACTATTTTGATTAATTTACTAGTGCTTTCTCGTTACAGAGATTAGACCTTGAATTTTTGATAGATTTAGGGTAATCATAGTAAGAAAAACTTAATGCCTTACACATGACTTACTAACCGGTTTGTTTAAATATTCCCTCAACAATGATAGGGTTTCTAATAATTCCCTTCTCTTGAACACGTGATTATATTTCGTATATTATGTTTTTCCCTGTTCTTCTTTGTATATAAAAATATGGAATTTGAATAATTCCCTCTCAGGTATTTAAACTCATTGAGCGAAGTGCACGCTCAAAAATATTCCCTGGGGCATAAGGGTGATTGGGTTGTGGATTTTTAATTTCCAACCAAGCATTTTAAACACCAAATCAAAATGAATACCATCCCAGTGATATATTTCCCCACACACATCATTCATCTAACTTTACTCAATACTACACAATACTATTCCTTTTTTTTTAATTGAAGATTTCTTCACGTCTTTAAAATCTTCTTATATCATATTTTTTCAATAAATTAAAATAATTGATCAGTTCACACATTTCCCCGATATTGCTTGGGATTTACGAAAATCTCGATAAATTATTTAAGTACAAAATACCGGTGATTTTGAATAAATGTCACTTGTGTTCACTTTTCTCATTTCAGCCTCATACCTCCCTTCTTTTTGAAAGAATATAACTAATTCGATATTGAAAAACTAAGCTATTATTTGAATCAATTATTCAAAAATTATTTATTTTCAAAACTGATTATTTTTTTTAATTCCTCATGCGATAGTTGTAAAACAAAATATGTTAACCGCAATATAATTTTTAAATCCCAATGACCATTTATATTTACCAAATTTTTAAAATTTTCGTAAGCCTCCGTTTTGATATAACAAATAATGCCAAAAAAAAAAAAAAACACTACACAAAATATACTGTTGATATCTGAATATATTCCAGATGTTCTTCACATCTACTAGATACTGAAAGACCCCACTAGACTAAAATACTTATCCCCAGCTTTGAAATTTTGCAACGTTTTTGGAATCAACAATGATCTCTATTCAATCCTTCTTTATCAAAACATTTTAGTTTCTTACCCACAGAATTTGATAAAATTTTTCAAAAGGCGGTTACTTTCGAAAACGTGATGTACCTATTTTAAAGGGAGTTCTTATTTTTCATGTATAAAAATCTTCAACTGTGGGACTTTTTTTGAATAATTTGAAGAATATTTTGATCAATAAAATAACAAAACATACTGAAATAGTTTTAAAAATTACAAACAAAAATATTACATGAAAACATTGACCTTAAAATATAGATTCTTTCCAAAAGTTTTGAATTTTAAGAGATTATAATTAAAAAAGCGTATCTTGAAAATATATATAAAAAATTAATTCAGAAATACAAAATTAACTTTCATTAATAAGCCCTCCATACAAAATGTTTGGAAATGAAGAACATTCTTTATGGCATCCGACTACGTTCGGGACTGTGATCTTGTAAAAGCGTACAAACGAATATTTTTTTTAACATTTAGTATCTATTAGATTAGAATATACGTATAGGAAATTGTATTAAGAATATTATTGAAATAAAAAGTTATTTAAATGTGATATTTTGGCAAAAAAGCAACTCAGAATTACCTATTTTCTAAGCATTCTCTTTTTATGAAAAATGTTTCTTTAATAATATTTGGCTTATGCATATCTCCGACCTCTGTACCGAGCTTGAACTAAGATTTCTGAAATATATAACTTAGAAGTGGATTTATCTATATTATAAAACATAAGAGTGAAAAAAAATGTTATAAAAAAAAGTACCGATTATTATTTTAATTGGCAGTAACTCTGAAAATAATGCGCATTTTTCAAAAATTTTAGTTCAGGCCCTCTGAAGAATTCTTAGCTATACATAGGCTAAATATTATTGTTATAGAAGCATTTTTCATAAATGAAGAATTTTTATATAAACAGGTAGTTCTAAGTTCCTTTTTGGCCAAAATATTGCGTTTAAATAATTTTTTATTTTAATAGTGTTCTGAAAAAAAATTTTATAGGTATTTTTTCAAGACTCTAAATTTTAAAAAAATACTCTTTAGTACGTTTTTTAAAATCACTTTTCCACATAGTCGGATACCTTAAGTTTAAAATTAAGTTACTCATAATCCTCAGTCAGTTAAAACTGTTGATTATGAATTACTAAATTTTTCATGAAACGTAAAATTTTAAAAAACCCATTTTTTTAGGTGAAATTGGTAAATGTGATATATTAAAATGACAAACGAGTGCTATTGTTTTAAACCGAGAGCATGAACATAGCTTAAAAGAAGTTGCAGAAATTTTTAGATATCCTCCTTCACATCTCAGTAGTGTCCATTTACAATGAAAAAAAATTTGTATTCATTCAATCTAAAAGGAGGAACTGCCAGCGAAAATCAATCAAGGTAATTGGCGTCGATGACATATGGAACGACTAGCAACGTCTCTAATCGGTACTTAAGTTGTCGGAAGAAACAATTCTCAGATATATAATTCTGAACCCAATTGATTCATTTAAGAAAGAACTCTTCGGCGAGAACTGCATGGATTGGGAATATTTAACAGCGTATTCTGTATACGTTCCAAATCAATAGCAATTAAAAAAATCGCCTAAAATGCATAAAAGAACATTGTCATTGAACTAATGAATGATGGGGGTGGATAATATGGTCTGATGAATCTAGTTTTTGTTATATTCTAATAACAGTCGCTCTAGAATCATGCTAGAGCCGCTGAACTAGACGTTTAGTTGAGGTACATAATGCAAGAATATGTAAGCTATTTGACATTTTCAGACAATGAGGTGGTGCCATATTTTTAATTTTTAAAAGTTGGAAAGCAAGTTATACATATACAATTTTAAATATGATGACTGTACTACTCATCGAGCAAGAATTGCACAAAATTGATTTGATGAACACGTGATTAATGTCCCAAATCTCTCACCTATACCACAAATTCATTAACAAAATTTGGGTCATGTTGAAATGTGGTGTGGAAGATAATATGAAAATTCATCAAATTTGACTCCATTTAAGAACCAATTAACTAAGAAGTGTGCTAAATATATGGATGTAATCCTAAATATTATTGATAAACATGCCTACGAAATTCTAAGCTAATATTTAAGCAGATGACGTAAAAGCTTATTAATGAGTTTAAAGAAGTATTCTATATTTTTTGTTCCGTGGGCTTGTGATTTATTAAGAAGGAAATGTGAAAAAACTTCTATTACTCTAATTTTTTTTCACCATAACAATTTATATTTAAAAACCAAATTAATTAATAATTTTACGAAGTAATTTATCTTGTTGTCCCGTTTCTTGATTAATTTTTCTAACAGCAATAATGATTTTCACTATGTACGAGTATCGTTTATTTTTTCATTGAAAAAAATATTTAGGAGTGTCTAAAATCTACCATAACACATCTGTTTTTAAGCTTATGGACAAAAGAAAGAAAGAGAAGAAAACAATATATACGTCAAATCTTTATTTTAAAATATGATTCATACTCAAAACAGAAAAACACGTGTCATCATCAAAATGGTTTTAAAATAGACAGTAACTGTTTCTTAACTTAGAAGTCAAAATATACACAACACCATTAAACAATTTCACGCTCCTTGAACTAAAAAGAGATTCGTTTAAAGCAAGGGTGTCAAACTCAAAGGCTAACTTGTGAGCCAAATCAACAAGATTTAACTTTAGGTAGGCCGCAAAAAAAAATAAATAAATAAAAACCATATTTATAGAAATCTAGGTTAATTTCGAATGTAATACATTGTAATAAACATATATAAAAGAATAAGAAAAGTTTAATGCTTACATTCTGACACTTAACATCTCTTCTTTGCTACTATCTTTCCTATTTCGGAAGAATTTTTTATTATTTTATCGTATATTATTGTGTGCCGATATATTGGCCGGGGCCCAAAAATGTTCACCGTGGGCTGCATGCGGCCCGTTAGCCGCGAGTTTGAAACCTATGGTTTAAAACCTTAGGACACAAGACTTTGATATCTAGTATAATATAAGAAACATTCTAATGCTGTGAATAAAATGGGCAGATACTTTAGAATCTCAACAAAGGTTTGGATGTTTTCTGGAATGGAAAGTTTTAAAATGTTTACCTATATAAAAGAAATAAAGTTGCCTAGAGACAGGCAACAAATAATATGAATTTTGATGCCCCAAACTGTCAAAAGTGTGTCAGAAGATTTTGAAGTCAATAGCCTTTCCTAAGAAGGAAAAGGACAGCAGAATGTACTCGCTTTAGATGCGGGCAGGTCATCAAGTCCATTTTGTACTAAAAACATGATTTTGATGTGCGAAAGCACTTAGGGACATTTCATGTTTCACTTTCCGTTGAAAGTTTTTTTTTTTTTTATTTTTATTCACCTGGAAAATTATTTTATTCTGTATATATATTTATGAGTTTCTTTTCCGTTTCAGAATTCTGACATTCTAGAAGGAAAAATATTTTTTGCTTTATGAAATAGACTAGAAATTTATAAAGAAAATTCTTGTATACACATTTTGTATGTACACATACATATATTGATAGATATATGTATGTATGCGTGTATATATTGCTGTCTTAAAGTATTTTTGAAGGGAAAAAACGTGGAAAAAGAAAAAAAAAATCCACAAATCCAACAATCTATACGAAACTGAAAAATCTTTATTTCAAACTTTTTCCAGAATTATAACTCTTGCAATTCGCTGTTTTATGTCTCCTATTTTTTGTGATTGCAGTCAATGACAGAATGAAGAAAGAGTTTTCCCCGAAAGAAGGATTTGCAGCTAATGTTTCCATTTGAATAATACTGAATATTGGACATTATTTCATGGAAAGCTATATGTTTTTATTTTTATTTTAAAGGAGAAATTCTGCATGGTTGAAATTTGTCCTTGCAGTTTTTGAATAGAAAATATCTGCTTTTGAAACTATTGCTACACACATTATTATAATGGAAAACTTCATTAAATTAATTAGTTCTTAATATATTAAAAATAAACTTTATTCAGAACATGTCGATAACATAAGAAAAATACAAGAAATATTAAGAATTATGAGACGATTTTTGATTTACATAAATGTATACTGTGTAACAAGATTTAATTGTATGTCAACGTTAAAAATTATTTTCTATCACGGGATACATTCCCTTGTCATATCATTACAATGCTGGGCATTTTGTAAATTGAATATGAATTTGGTAGACTTGGAAAAGGGGGAGAAACTGTTCCGAAAGGAAAATGCACAGACACAAAGTGAGTGTGGGAGAGAGAAATATATGTAACTAATGTGAGGATATATATAATTAATGTGATCATATAGAAATTACATCTTCCATTCTATATTTAACAGGCACTAATAAAGATTTAAAGCAGGGGTACTCAACCTTTTTTTTCTGCTGGGCCGCATACAAATGTTAATTATTTCATGTGGACCGCAACATGAGGATAAATGAGGGGGGAATGCTTTAAGATCAAGATAAATTTGGAAATTTAAAATGTGGAAAGTTGATTAAAATATTATAACTCCTGTTTTGTTTTCCTTTTTTACATTTTTTATTTTTGTCAACACTAAATTGGAAGCATTTAAGAAACCACATTTCCTGCATCAGTAAACAGTTTCATATGATTACCAATGAGATAACAAACTTCATGGTATGTCTTTGTTACCGCTGTAATATTGATACTGACAAAACACATTGTAGATGTTGTAAAGATTACTCAAGAAAGCCTATTTGTCCCCTCTTGAAAAGGATCTTCGAGGAAAAGTGTCATTGAATGATTCCTGTTTATTGGTATTTTTTGAATACAGCACTTTCGTGACAAATCAAACAATTACTGATCCATGTTTGTTTTTCACTACAAAATAGTCAACCTCCCAATCGTCTTGAAACGATATAATTTCTTCGGATATTCTTCGCTTGCAAGACATGAAAGATAGTTAAAAATTAGTTCCACCCATAAAATTGCCGCTACTCCACTGATGTCTTCCAAATAGAAAAAGAAAATTAATTTGTATCCGTACGACACCGACAGCAAAAAGAAAAATTGATATATTGGATTTCTTGACAAAGAATTTCCCACCAAATTTTTATTACAATGTAATGTTTTTAAATAAGTGAATTTCTCAGAGCAATGGGCCATGACCGGGCTACTTAAAAAGCTTCGGCGGGCCGCATGTTGAGTATATCTCGCTGATTTAAAGTGTAAACTTCAAATTGGATTTAAGACAAAAGTAACCCGGTTGGTTGAGCCGCAATTGATTGACCTGTTCCTTAAGGGATTTATGTTTATTTTAGTCGAAGTTTGTTCTGCGAAAAAAAATCACATTTAAATTAAACTAATCCTCAAAGTTCTTAATTTGTTGGGTGGGAAAATTAAAGAAAAGAAAACTCTAGCTCAACTGTTGTCTTTGTTACTTGACCTTGGTGCAGAAAGATAACGATTTATCTCCATTATCCTTCCTTATAGTTCCAGAATAACAATAATTCAAACCAGTCAAGCAGTAATTATAATAAACCTCAACGAGAGAAATGATTGATATAGTTCTAAGCAATAGAACAACTATTAATGAAAATAAAGTATCGTTAAGTTGATGTTTGCTTATTGGGTGATGCTATGAGAAAGGAATATATTCCAGAATATTTACGTTTGAGAGTAAACGGGGAGTTTTTGTAACAAACATAAAAAATTTACGATATGGTACAATTGAAATATTAGCAAAAAGACTTATCAGTAGAAAAATGATGGCTAGGTTCAGAAATATTTCTTAAGATTTTTACTATTTAAGGTATCCGACTACGTTCGGAACCGTAATTTTAAAAAAAGCGCATAAATGGATAATTTTCATGATATTTAGTGTCACTTAGATTAGAATACATGAATAAAATTGTTTTAAAGGACATTTTGACGAAAATTATTTAAGTAAATATTTTGGCAAAATGTATTAGAATAACCTTTTTCAAATGTTCTCCTTTTTAGGGAAAAATGCTTCTATTATAATAATATTTTGCCTGTCTATAGCTCAAACCTCTGTACAGAGGATCAACTATGAATTTTGAAAAAATCATATTATTTTCAGAGTTACAACCAATTGAAATAACTATCGGCGTTTTTTTCTTAAAATGTCTCCCCTCTGTTGTGTCGTAAAACATGGATAAACCGATTTCTAAGTTATATATTTCAAAAATTCTAGTTGAGCCTCTGTACAAATGTCTGAGCTATATACAAGCAAAATATTATTATATTAGAAGCATTTTCAAAAAGGAGAACATTTTGAAGAAAAGGTTATTCTAAGTTAATTTTTTGCCGAAATATTGTACTTAAATAATTTTTTTTGTCAAAATGTCCTTATAAAACAATTTTATACATGTATTCTAATCTAAGTGACACTAAATATCATGAAAACTATCCATTTATGCGCTTTTTATAATCACAGTTCCGAGCGTAGTCGGATACCTTAAGCGCATCTAGTGTTGTTGTTGAGTAAACACTCCTTTTGATATCGTATATCGCATATCTATCGTATTCTTTATGTGGTTAATATTACTCTAGATGAAGGGTGTCAAACTCGCGGCCCTCAACAAACATTTTTGTGGCCCGGCCAATATATCGGCTCACAATATATAATATTAATAAAATAACAAACCGACGCAGAATAAAAATAAGGGTAGAATTACGTAAAAGTTTTTTTTTAATAATACTCTTTTTTTGTTATTATTAAACAAAATGCGTATATTTATTTCGAATATATTTATTAATTTTTTCAACATAAAAAACATGCGGCCCTCAAGTTAATGCAAAATAGAACTTGTGGCCCGCAATCTTATATGAGTTTGACATGCCTGCCTGCTCTAGATCCTGCATGCTCGTGAAAACACCTAGCTAACCATTCACTTGTATGATCACCAAGATATTATCCTCTTGCACAAATTACTTTATATTATAATTAAGTACATGGTTTTTTAATTGCGATGACACATACATCTCCGGCACTCCATACAAGGCAAATGACATAGGAATATTCTAGAAATGATTCTACTGAAAATTATGAAAAGATGTTCAGGGCAGTAACCTAATCAATTCAACTGAATCTCACCCTCAAATGGCATGGTATGAAAGCTAGAACAACGAGGTGTTATCTTTCATTGTATATCTATAAAAGTCACTGCATAGTTTTAGCCGTACACTAATTATAATAAAGAAAAAAGATAAAGTAAACATCATTTGAAGTATTTTCATGTATATCATTTTTGTTTTCTTACAGTCTCACGTTTACTGACTGAAATTGCTTGAGCTGTTCAAAGTTGTTTATTACCGAAGAGTTTTTTTTACTGTGTTGAAGATGTATTACTTATTATGTACTCCCATATCAACGATTTTTTACTTATGTACAGAAATTTCATTCAAAATATTCAAGTGGCAGAATTTCTAAGCTAATAATTTTGATAAATTAGAATGGCAACATTATCAAGCAGAATTTTATCTATTTTTTTTTTTAAATAACTGCTGCTGAATTCTTTTAAATATTATTTTGGGTCATTTTTTTACTGAACATTAAGTTTTAGATTTGGGAAATTCCAGAGCGCGGTATTCCAATACATTCCTCTTCAAATTTATCCTTAGGTGCATACATCCAAAATTAATCAGTTTTTACTTCTTCACATGTACTTTTATCATTCAATTCTTTACAACCTAGCAACTAGACTTCTTTGAAACTCTTTTACATGTTCAAGATGACGTTAAAGATGTAGAACAGGTATAATTATTTTTTCTGAATGAATATTGGATGATCGTAATTAAGGTCACCCTTTGTTAGAGTATTTATAAACACAAAAGGAATCAAAATTCATCCATACCTGTATATTAATCAATATTGGGGAGAGAGGGTTAGAATGTTACTATTAAAGGTATAGTTACATCAAAAATATTTCAAATATAATTAGAAAATAAAACAATAATGAAAGCAAAAAACAATATATTCAACGAATTTACTTAGAGCTTTTAAATTGCAGTTTTGATACTTAAATTAGAAAGTTTTTATAATACTGTATCTCGATATGGCTCAATTAGTAACTAGATTTTACCCCAAACGGTCTCTCTCTTTGATTTGATTTTAACTGACGTAGCACTTTAAAGATACACTAGGACTATTGTGGCGACGGTCGTAGTAATTTTGAATCATGGTCAAGTGACGAGGACGTCATTTGAGCTGTTACGCCTTCTCCAAACATCCACATCAAGCAAATGGGAGGAATTTGAGCCTCGACAGATTTAACGTGCATCAACTCCATCAACATGTCGAGTCTTTAGAGACACTAGGTTTCGAACCCGAAACTCGACAGCATTGGCCACAAGATCGCTACCATGACCACTCGACTACCGCGGCTACTCCTGAAGGGTTCATACTTTAGCTTATAAATTTAAAAATATCATCCTCTATGAAATAATATTTTTTTCATTTATTAAGTGCTTTATAACATAACAGTTTTATTTCCATTTTCTCTGAACATATATGTACGAGATTTCGTATTGTTTGGTGATCGAAAGTTTAAAAAAAACTACAAACAACTTTGAAATCAGCGTTTTTAATTAATAAATCGGTAAATTTTTTTTTTTTTTATCAGAGCTAAATCTACCCAAAGAAACAGCAGAAAATTCTTTCTTTCACTCTAAAATTTCATTATGTTTTATTTCTGAGCTAACCAATCTTGCCGAAAAGTTTCTGACGAATAACACTTTCTTTTATTGGTGTTACAATTTCAATTTCTCTGAGTGTATATGAAAAACAGCCTTCATCCGGAAGGAAACCATAAACTTATGTGATTACATTCCAAGTTATTAACAATTTAACTGCCACTGTGCATTGATCTTCAAAAACAACTTCCGCAGTCGTGGTTTGTGAAAGATATTATACAAGCCGCAATATTTCACTGTTTTCAGACGTAATGTGAGACACTGGTGCCGGATAAAAACAGGCAGCCAATGAAAGCGATTTTTTAATGCATTTTGAAAACGAAAGCACAGGTAATAATTTCAAGTGAAAACTTCCGAAGAGAATTTTCTTAATGGAAAATCTGTTTTTCATATTTCGTTCTAGCTCAATCCGAAAAAGTGTTTAAAGTGACAGTACAAAAATATAAGCTTATATCTTACTTTTTTAAAAAATTAATCCAGCATTTTGCAATCTTCAAACTCAGTAAAGTTATAAAAACTATGGTAAGGTATTTATATTCTTCAAAGTTTTCAACTCTTATGCTTTTAAGTAAACAATGCATTAAAGATGTGATACAATATATTTCATTAAATCCACAACAAGATGTATTTGATACAGATTATAAATATTTTTACGAGAAAACTAAATATATTCTATTACTTGGCGTTCTGTTATTATAAGCAAAGTTTCTTTTTAAGGTATCCGACTACGTTCGGAACCGTGATTTTAAAAAAGCGCATAAATGGATAATTCTCTTGATATTTAGTGTCACTTAGATTAGATAACATGTATAAAATTGTTTTAAGGAATGATGATTGATTGATGATTGATTTTTGATTTTGATTATGATTGATTATGATTTTTGAAAAAATCATTATTTTCAGAGTTAAAACCCATTGAAATAATTATCGGCGTTTTTTTCTTAAAATTTCTCCCCTCTGTAGTCGTAAAACACGGATAAACCCACTTCTAAGTTATATATTTCAAAAATTCTAGTTGAGCCTCTGTACAGAAGTCTGAGCTATATATACAGGCAAAATATTATTATTTTATAGAAGCATTTTTCACAAAAGGAGAATATTTTGAAAATGGGCCATTCTATGTTCATTTTTTGTCAAAATATTGTACTTAAATGATTTTTTATTGTAATAATCGTATTAAAACAATTTTATATACGTTTTCTAATCTAAGAGACACTAAGCATCATAAATATTATCCATTTATACGCTTTTGTTAAATCACGGTTCCGAACGTAGTCGGATACCTTAATACTAATCAACATTTCATATCTCTCTCTCTCATTCCGAGTTATTTCAGCCCAAACAGATTTTAATAGACCTGAGAAAATCTGCACGAATATTTTCAAGTACAATATTTTTAGAAATGACCTTATGCCAAGTCATCGGAAGATGAAAACAAGGGAGGGAGGGGCACCCTCTGTCCACCTGACTGCGGACCAATCTCTCTCTCTTCCTTTTGTATAAACTATACAACTGTTCATACTCATTTTTCAAATTGCAGAACTGTAATTTACATCCATTATATAGTTCTTTTTTTCACAAAATTCGCTCTTGGCGCTCTTCAGTTAAATTTATCACTGAAGCTGCATCGCCCATTGATGACGTCCTCAGACTTTGATAAATCTGCAGCTCTTGGAAAGTTAAACATTTAGTTTCGTTGATTGTTAATAAGTCTTCGTATGAGACAAAGGCTTTCTTCTCTCGCAACGATTCCAGTCCAGACAATCATTGCTATACTTTTCTGCTAGAGCTTGTAATTAATGTACTATCACAACCGTATTGACCACATTATATGAAACGAAGCACATAGTTGCCAATTCAGTACGTTCGACACATGCGCAATTGGGGTTGCCAACTTAGTGAGTTATCTTGAACGTTGGAATATTGTTGCGAAAGTACGTAATAAATTTATATATATTACAGTCTCATAATTTTTTTTTATATATAGAGAGAGAAAAAAATCACATGATTCAAAAAAGTTTCTAACTCGGCATATTCATTTCCATTTAATTATCGATATAATATTTTATATCAATATTAATAATTACTTATTTCGTCACATTAAACCCGAAATTGCTAATATATATAAAGAACACAGTAAAAATATTTATATATGCAAGAAAATTAAGGAGAAAATAGTTTGGAGAGCGTGATTGTATGATTTTCTTTTACATTATCATTCACCATAATTATAAGGCATAATAAGTCTAATTAATAATTAAATTAGTATAATAAATATACAAAATTTAATATATGTACAAATGTATTGAAGCTATATACATAATTTAAACGTACATAATTAATACTTGTATAAAAAACTGTCTGTACTAAAATGATTTTTTAAAGATTGTGAGCAATTTTTTACAAAAGAGAAAAAAAAAAGCATCAATGGCATATAAAATAATTTCTTTTCATGTATCTAAGTACTTACAAAGCATTAGGGATGCATTCTAGTCAAGAGATTTTATAATAGTTCTCAAAGAAGTATATCAAATCATCTTAAAAAACTAGCAGTAATTTTTCTGAAATTTTTAAGAGGGATATTCAACGTCCTCTCCAACCTCTGAATATCATATTTAGAAACGTCATTTTGTAACAGGCTATTTCGCGAGGTTTTTCTATTAAAACAAACTCTGGGTTTTTTAAGTTATTGAAAGTTTTAATTGCCACTTCCTTGCAAAGGAACCGTAATATGCAGATGGGTAATGCTACATAAAGTAAACTAGAGATGAATAGTAATTATTTTGTCAGACTTTATGACTGATGTCATATTTAGTGCTTCAATGAATTACAGTCAGGAAAAATATTTTCTAAGTTTTGCTTCGAGATTCTGGGAAGGTTTAAAATGATTACATCAGTGGGCTGCATCCCATGCTTGTGGTATCAGATCAGTAAAGTTTAATTTTTTATAGTAGTGCATAATATAGAGTTTATATATATATATAATTCCCTTCATAAGCTTAAGCTAAATGATACATAAATATCTTCCAGATATGCTTGTGACTGTGATTTGTGGATTGGCTTCTACATCTATTTACACATCAGGCCAGAGTCAAAATCTATGAGTATGTAACCCTCGGAGTTTGTCATTCGGACTTTGGTGGTTTCGTCACAACTTACAATTATGGTCGCGAACTCGTGGCCGATGTGTCATGAGTTCGAGTCCAAGTGCAACTGAAGGCCCACCGCATAGAGGAGCTGATGCCCGTTAAATCTGTCAAGATTCCTCCCGTTGGAGTGGTGTGGTAGTTTCGAGAGAGGGTGCCAGCTCATGAGTCGTCCTCGTCACTTGACCAAGGTTCAAAATTACGAGGTCTGTTGTCAATAGACCTAGTGTTGCTTTTTAGTGCGGCGTTAATAAACTCACTCACTCATAATTTATACGCATATGAGCTCAAAATTAGACATGTTTAACATTTAATATTAAGAGTTAATTAAACACGAAACTAGTTTCGAACTGATAATTTAACTATCAGTAGTTTTTAATTATGTTTACAACACAAGAAGATCCATTTTAACTAACATATTTGCAGTTTTGGTATATACAGTTGAACCTCCATATTACGAGCCTCTATATAGCGAACATTTTCCTGGAACCAAGAACATTTCCCGATTTTCTTCGTAAAATAGCCTCCCAATAGCGAAGTGCATTTTCTATATAACGAACTTTTCTCTTGTGATTCAATTTTTTCTCTCACTATTTTTGAAGTATTTCTGGACATTTCAAGTTATTCTCTCTTTTAATATATTTTATGGTGGTCACATACATCTCTTGCATTTAGATACCTAACTCGCCGAGTATAATAGAACTCTGGTGGTTTCATCCGTGCATTGTCCACTTCACTAGAAACATCTTCTGTATCCCCTTTCACCCTCAGTGGAGTTGTCTCGTATCCCCGTGTCCTTGAACTAGTTTGAAACATCAATTTCTCATCAGAAAATAATGTATATTTAAAATTATTTGAATGCTTTTAATTAGAAAATGTCCTTAAAATTCACTAATTTTAATATAAAATTTTTTTAAAAACTTGAAAATACAGTGTATTCCTCAACATTCTTCACTTTTTTGTTCTCCTTGTAGTTTTTTTTTCTTACTTTCTTTCTTTTTTGACGAATAAGATATATAAAATAAATAGACATTAATTTACAGAGGTTTGAATAATTACTTTTTTTTTTATACTTAGTGTTTATGAATTTAAAATTTATTGTATATGGTTTATAAAGTATATTGAAAGATGAACCTCTATGTAACGAATTTTCCATATAATGAATTTTTTTTTCGGGATTTAGCGACTTCGTCATATAGAGGTCCGTCTGTAATTGTTTTCACTGAGTCAAATCGCGAACTTGCCACATCTATTCTGCTTTTGGGATTAAGTAAAATGTAAAGATATTTTAATAATCATCTCCTCCTACTATATAAAAAAATTTGCAACATGCTACTTAAATGATGTACCCGACATTCTTTTTTATTTTATTCAAAGACATACTTTTTCTAAGAAATCAAATTTAGAAATTATTTTCAGTTATAATAAATCGGCATTCACGAACGAAAGAAGAAGAGTAAGAGGAATGTGTATCCCGAAAAAATCCCATATAGCTGAAAAATGTATATCTCAGAAACTTTATTTATTTATTAATGACGTTTCGCTATCTCAAAGACTAAAGTTTATATTCAAGGCAAAAGGCATTTCGAGTTTCATTTTACTATCGCGATATGTTCAAAAAACATTTGTTTCCGGAGAAATGAGATAAAACCAAAAACATTTCCTTTCTTTATTTATACATTTTTTTTTTTACCCCATTTTGTTCATGTCTTAAGGTTTCAAATTTACCTACCCAAAAGAATCAGTAAATTTTTTTTAAATTTTTTTTAAAAAAAAACTTTAAAATTTTTGTTTTGTTTCCAAAATTTTTTGGAAGATAAAAATTTTGGGGGGGGGTTTGGTTTTTAAAACTGGTGTGTTTGGAAAAACCATTTTTTTGAGCGGTTTTCCTGGGGTTTTTTTTCCCGTAAGTTTTTTGGGTTTCCTTTTTTTTGGGCCGGGGTTTTGGATGGGGAATTGGGGTATTTTATTTAAAATCTTTAAAATTTCCTAGAAATAAAAAATATATATAATATATATACCCGCAGTGGCATAAGGGGAGAATATTGGGGGCCCTAGAATTTCCCCCCGGATGGGGGGTTGCGAGGGTGTACGTTACGCCCCCACAGATATCAAGTGAGATAAACAACATCCATAATTATTCCCTGTTTTTTCAGCATAAAATTTCCCTTTTTTTAAAATTTTCCCTTTATCAAATTTTTTATTTTAAAAAAAAAAATTTATTTTTTTTTATTTAAGAAAATTAAAATTTTTTTTTTGGGGGGGGAAAATTTTGTAGAGTATATTAGGAATTCAATACCCATTTGTTGAAGTCTTTGATCTTAAAATATATACTAGAACTTCGAATTCTTGAATCCGCTTCTTGTTTTTTATATATGAAGTATAGCGTGTTTTGTTATAAAAAAGATAACCGTATTCTCTCAAGTATATATCAAATATGTAATTATATAACAGTTCAGAAACGCGTTTCAGGCTCTTAGATACCTCGTAATGTTAAACAGTTGCTATGGTTTCACTTGGAAAAATAGCATATATCATTAATATAAATAGATGATTTTGAAAATATATATTTTTACGTTACATTATGTATCAAACAAATTAAATACTCAGATGGTTTTGCTTAAATTTTTTTTTTCAAATTTTTCTAATTTTAATTGCAATTTTTAAAATTCTTCCAACAAAGAATTTTTTTAATTTTTAAAAAACCCATTTTTTTTCAAAACAACATCATAAAAAATATTAATACGCTAGAAGTCCTATAGCAGTAATTCTCAACCTTTTTTTTTTTTTTTGTTTTTTAACAATTTCAAAAAATTTGGCGGCATACTAAGAATAAAATATGTTTAATTGAATTTTATTTTTATCTGTAATACACACTATGTAAAACGGTTTATGATGGTAATTTTCATTTTAAATAAAAATAATATAAATGACAAATACAACAAAATGTTTATTTAGAAATTCATTACAAAATTATTATAAGAATACATTTAATGCGAAATTTTGAGCTTGATGATTTTTGATAATTTAGTTTTTATTTGGTCATAAAAATGATAATGCCACTCTCCTTTCATTATTTACATTTAAAAATCTCAATCTTTATTTCCTTTTTTTTTTTTTTTAATGCTGAAAATCAGAATTCAAGCAAATAAGATGTAGAAAGTTATTAAATTTTTAAGGCTTTTTTGGCTCTCTCTCTATTACGAGATAATCCCCCTTCAAAAATAAGAAAATTAATTAAATTTTAACGAATGTTTTTGAAATTAAATTTTCAATTTTTACAAAAGAGAAATTAATTTTTCCCCTCTTCCCATTGTTATCACAAATGGATTGTGAGACCCCAGTCAATTTTTTTTTTTTTCATCCACCTATCCGCGAAAGGATAAATATATACTTTATTTATTTCCTTAAAACAGTCTAATGACTCGGTTCCGGATTTAATTTTTTTCTCAGAGAATAATTAACAATTTTAAAAAAAAATTGACGGCACATTTCAAAATTTGTCGGCACACAAAAGTGCCGCGGTAGTGTTTGAGAATCATTATTCTATATAGGTAAGGGGAAAAAAATATTAAATTCAAATTAAAATATTCATTTTGTTGTGTGTGTTCTGTTTCTAACGCAATTTTCACGGATTTCCTTTGTTTTGATTCAGGGAAATTTTCTCAGAGCGTTCGAAGGCCGTCTAGGGTTACTCTGAGATCCGGGAAATAAAGCTGCTCCCCCTAGTGATGGGTCTATTAGAAATGCCTGCGATCTGACGCTCTCAGAACCTATGTAGACAGAAGACCAAGATGGTGCTTCTCATTTCCGACCCCTGACCTTCGGTAAGTTTTTTTCTTTTTTTCTTTTCATTTCTATCCCTAGATGGCGCGACTTTTAAAAACATTTCGCTCTCCGAAAATAGCTTTCAAGGTCGATTTCGTTTCAATTCTAATAGATATAACTTCTGCTTCAGCTGCGGGGAAGAAAAACTGTGTGTGTGTGATTGAGTCAAGTTCGGTGCGCGGTATAGACGCGTCTAATATATCATGAGTTGGGATAGTTAGTTAGAAAAGTTTATGTTTCTCTGTTTACGCTTGGATGGAGTGTTTGAGTGGCAAGGGGAATTAGAGATTCATACGGATTTTTCTCGTTCAACTGAGAAATATTTTTTTCTTCTCTTTTTAAACTTTTTATTGAATTAAAGACTTTATAATGAAACTAATTCTTTATTTGTTAATAAACTGAATTCAATCTGGAATAAATTTTTTATAACAGATATTTTATCTGGTAACATTACGAAGCTCTTTATTTTCATCAATCCTTTTATATTCTTCAACAGCTTCAACAGTTAGTACACAATCAACGGAATTTTAGATTTTATTCATTTCTAGTTCGAATTTTCTTTAAATGTTTCAAAATAAGTGTAATAGTGTGTAGTTTATTAATAAATATATCACATTTATTCGTAAAACCTTTTTTCCCCCCTTTTTATTTAAAATAAAGAAAAATAATATGCTACAAGCAGTGGCGCACACTAGGGTGGGGTCGGGTCGGACCCCCAAAAGCCTCGATTTTTTTGATTGATTATAATCCCGAGTATAATACGTAAAAATTTAATTTGATTTGTTATTAATGATTAATTTTATTAATTAATGCTAATTATTTATTCAATAATTAATTTTTTACTGTGTTTTGTTTCCAAAAATCGATAAAATCAAAAGGAGCAAAATACAAGAATGGTGAACTTTCGGGCCCGGACCCCGAAAAATTTCTGTGTGCGCTACTGGCTACAAGGTTTAAAACGTAACTCTTCGTAAGTTATTTATCTATTTGAAATATTTAAGTTTATTAATAGCATATAAAGTCTTTTTTCCATTAAAATATGAATTTCTCACAAGAGAGAAAAAATTATGGGAGAAAATCCCAGAATATTTTCAACTATAGATTTGTAAATTTATTAGTTTTGATTCTTCATGTCTTAAATTTAAAACGAAAATTGTTTCACTTAGATTTTAAGGAGATATTAAATTTTAAGGTTAAACTTTTGTTTCTTTAGATTGGGTTGTTTTTCATGGAGATGATAATTCTATGGTAACTCGCTTTTTTGAGTTTTTATAAGTGCTTAGACAGTTAATGAAAAAATAGAGTTTCAATTATTTTCTTTCAATATGAACAAATCTATATAAAAAATTAGAAGCTGTGAAGTCTGATCAAAACATCATAGTGTTATTTGGTTTTACGATTTTTTTTATGGTATTTTACTTGGAGATTTTGAATATTATTAAAATAATTTTTTTTTTACTTTTTGATCTCTTTTTCCACAATAGCTCTTTCTATGTGTGTTATGGAGAAACAAATTTGTTCCATGCCTATTCTAGTACTTATTTATTTGTCATTTTTTAAATTAATGGCTTATTGAGAGTATTTCTTAGATAAAAAAATATTGTTCGAGTTTTAATAGACTCATACAATTTCATCACATCTTTTAGTGTGTATCCGGTTAATTCTGAAAGGAAAAATATAATACAAACTGTGTTATAGCTGAAATATACCGTAAAATCCGGCGTATATTGATTGATTGATTTATTGATTGAATATTAACGTCGCACTGTTCAGCTACACGAGGGCTTTTGGCGACGGACCACGTAATTTTAAACTATGGTCAAATGACGTGGACGACATCTGAGCTGGCACCCCCTCTCCTAACTACCACACCACACCAACGCGAGGAAGTTTCAGCTCTCGACAGATTTAACGTGCATCGCTGCCCTTCGCGGCGGGTCTTTAGGTACTGGGGCTCGTGACAAAGGCACGATCCGATACCTATACCACTCGGCTACCGTTGCCAAATCCGGCGTATAACGCGCACCCGTAAAGCTATAACACAGTTTATATTATAATTTTTCTTTCAGAATTAACCGGGTACACTAAAAGATGTGATGAAATTTAATGATAGTCTATTAAAACTCGAATAATATATATTTGTTATCTAAAAAATACTCTCAATAAGCCATTAATTTAAAAATGATAATAAATAAATAAGTACTAGAACGTATAACGCGCAATTTTAACACGCAAAATAAGATCGAAATTTACGGGTGCGCGTCATACGCTGGGTATGAAAATGAGAGCTTTAAAAATAACGAAAAGAGTTGAGCAAAGAAAAATCGGGACTTCTAAGTATATCGAAATACTGTTTATTTTTTTAAAAAAATGACATTCCTTATGAGCTTAAAGGGTTGTAATTCTAGTAGTACATTAATTTTTTAAAAAGCTTTGAATAATATCTCGAACAAATGAAAATAAAAAGGGGGAGGGATGCACATTATACGGCGAGTATACCTAGAAATTAAAAATTGTAGCTTGAATGTGTGGGTGCATGTTATATATGGCGATGGTACATTATACGCCGGATTTTATGGTAATTCAGCCTTTGTGTTTTTATTCTTGCTGACTTTTTATTGATGTCAAAAATTAACTAGAATAACCATCTAAAAATAATACTCAAAAGTAACTGAAATATATGAGTCTGTAATCTTGTATTAAGAAATGTGAAGTTTCATTTGCGAAGTAAAAAGAGGGAGAATGATAAAAATTAAATTTAAAAAAAAATAAGCTTTTTTTATTGTGTTTTTTAAGGAAATATATCAAACTCCACCATTAAAAATGCAATAATAATAATTTGTGAAATCAGTCTACAATTTAAAGTATTGTAGACTGATAAGATTAAGTCAATTATGTTAGTAGGCTTGTTTTTTGAAGGATTTTGTAGGAGATTTTTTAATCTGTTTTATCGATTCAATTTCTTCCAGCAAACCATTAATCATTTACTGAAGCTGTTTTTGCAAGCATGGAAGAGCTGAAACAAACTGCATTTTCTACTCTGGTTTATAATTACGTTCTTCGACATCTAGAAAGGAGAGATTGATTTTGTAATTTGCACTTTTTCCAAAATCGAAAAATTCGTGGCCGTGGTAGTCTAGAGCAGTGCTCCGTAACCTTTTTATGGCTGCGGACCGGTCAACGTTTGACAATTTTACCGCGGCCCGCTGAGGGTGGGACACGTTGAATGTTTATATTTTTTAGATTTTGATTTAACAATTTTAATTTAGTTACATTTAAATATGCCTTCAGAATAAGACATAGTTACACTAAAAATGAATAAAAGTGATTTAACGTGGAATATAAGGGGATTTCCGTGGAAAGTTGCGCAAATCCGAGAGAAATGCACCACTTTAAATAAAATGACAATAGTTTAATGTTCTTTAGGCGGTCCGGCATTATTTGATCCCCAGACAGGTGGTTGCGGATCACTGGTCCGGTCGAGAATTCGTGGCTGGTATTGTTGAGTCATAGATTGATGCCACTGAAGACCTGCTGCGAGGAGGGGTTGATGCATGTTAAATTTGTCGAGACTCAAAGTCCTCACGTTGGTGAGAAATTTGGAGAGCGGAATGCCAACTGAGATGCCACTCTCGTTGTTTGTCAGCTGTTCAAAATTACGAAAACCGTCACCAATAGTTCTGATGCAATTTCATAATGCCAGTGACCTGATCAAAAAATCAAATAAAAAAAATCCTTGAGCCGTCATTGAAAATCAATGCGGATTTAACTTGAGATTGAATTTATATTTAAGTATTACGTTGTTCATGAATTTCAATAGAAATTTAAATGTGTTACTTTCTTACATTAAACTGCCCTGTTTATGTCACGCTGAGTTGCTCTCCCTCTGAAGTTTAGACGCCATATTTTAGTCTCACATTTTTACTTTTTGTTTATACTGTGAAGTTTAATGCCACTACAATAATTTAGGTCAATAAAAATAACTGTTTTTATCTCATTATGCCCTAAATGGGTCTGACTTCTTACTAACTTAATACCGAATAAACCGAAGCTCTTACTTGAATTATAATAATTGTAAAAATACAATCAAACTCTTCATAAATGTAGCAAGATTGTCACTGCTCATTTAAGAGAGTTTTACCTCTTTATTTAGATTTTTACAATTGATTATTATTATTGGTAATAATTGTGTGTTATTATTAGTCAATTTTTTATGTTATTACTATTAATAGTATTTTTTACGAATAAAAGGGTTTTATTACTACAAAGCAGTTTTAATTTTGGAAGCTTATTAAACCTGACTATCTATGATACAAGATCATCTATCTTTTGGAAGGGGAAAAATATAAGAATCGAATGGTTAAAGGCTTTCTGGTTCTCAGTTACCTTAAGTTTTAAACAGCCACATCTGTGTGTGACCGAATATTACGCCGTATCTGAGAGCTGAGAGTTATTTGATGTAGCATGCATATCGGAAAATCTATTTGTAACTTTTTTGCAATTATTACACTTTTTAAAATTATTAATAGTTTTTATATTATAAGCCTCGAGGGTCATATGGTATACCACAGACATAGATTAAACATATTTTATGGCAATTAAAGAAAGCATATAGACAACGCATATTTAGCGTAAAATGTTGCTCAAAATTACAAAAAATTATTAGAAAGGTTTTTTTAATTTTATTTTAGTTAACAATAGGACATAATGAGTATCCAGTGAGCCGTAAGACTTTTAAATATTTTTTGGTGAGAGGGTTTTCCAGTTCATTGAATATAAATATTAATTAAATAAATTATTGTTTAAAAAGTTTTGAATAAGTTAATTTTAAAACTAACTTAGTAATAAATTAATAGTAAAAGTTTTACTCATAAAATAAAATTAATATTAAACATCTGAAAAAATAACAGGCTCTAATTTTAACAAGTTCCTTGGGGTCATGGCTTGTCAGTTGTATAAATGGTTTAGACCTGATTATCGTCTAAATCAGGGGTTCTTAAACGCAAGGGTGGGGGGTGACCCCATATTTTCTACAAAAATTATGTGCGAACCCATAAGCACTGTTCATAGTTTGCACACGCTTCGGTACTTCTGTATATGTTTTATTTGTAGTATGTTATTTTTATTGCAGTAATAAACATCCGCAATAAGTTTTTACTTTGAATATATAATTATAGAAATTTTAATTAAGTAACAAAATAAACAAAACAAAAATTAATTACAAGGTAAATTGTACATAAACTCTAATCCATTTATTAACTGTAGTCATTTTGATTTCATTTCTGAGATCATCACTTTTTATTATTATTAATGACGAACAAGCTATTTTATGTAGAAAAATATATCAAAAATCCCCAAAATTTTTGTCGACCCCAGCTACAAGTCACGCAACTCTTTGTTTAAGAAACACTGGTCTAAACTGAAGAAAGAGTGCCTCACATGAATGGGTGGCCTTTTCAAAATCAATTTGTAATTTACATAGTTTACTTTAAAACTTTTGGAGAAAAAACTTCAGCATTCACAAAAACAATTTAAAAAATAATAAATTTCTTTGCATTTTATCGATACATGAGAAAAGATACCTCTAGTTAAGTATTGGTAATTATATACTTCACAAAAAAATGAGAACAAGAAACAAAGACAAACTAAGAAAGAAATGCAAATCATACGTATCTAGTCTTCAAATCAATGAGTGGAGTTCATTATTTTCTTTAAATTACTCAAGTTGCAGATTGCACGAAATAACAAAGAATTGTACACTTGAGTCTAGACGTGACAAAGAGCTTTTTAACATAATTATCTTAAGATCAAAATGCATCTTTTTATAGTTTAAATGATACTTAATTTTTTTAATTTGTCTTCTTAGCAAAATTTTTTTAAATACTATTACCTGAGTTTCTTAAAATTGCTTAAGAGCTATTGCATAGAAATATCCACATTTGATAGTTTTATTTCTTCTTTTTAAAAATACAAAGATTTTTCATCTGATGAATTATTGTGGTAATGCTCTATTAATTCATATAAATAGAAAAATAATAATATTCATCGATTATTTAGAATATTTAAATTTGTCTTTATGACATCTTTTAACATCTTAAATCTTATAACATCTTTTATCTGCCTTTATCGTAACATTAAACGAACACAATGGCATGAAATGCAAAAATTTTACAGCTGTTAATAAAATTAAATTACAATGTGAACTGAATGTTTTCATAAAAAATTTTACAATTGAGAAGTGTCAGATGTTGCCCGTAGGTGAAAGATTTTACGAAATACTTTCTATTTCCGAAAAGGGAATAACAAGATATAAAGTGAAGAACGACTTTTCACAAGAAATGAATAAGGCTAATAAAGCACACTTTTCTTCTCTCCTATTTTATTACCCTAATAAAATTCTGAGCATAAGTTGAATCTTCAAATGTAATAAGAATGATAAAGAACAAAATCTTGAGCGAAAGATAAACATTGGGAACTTGTCTACACGGGGCATATCACAGCCAACAATAACAAAAGAAATATAGCTTTAGTTCAAATCGATCGATACGCTGCAGCTCTATGAAAGAGAGCTGGTATAAAATCTATAGCTTTAGTGAATAGCAATCGAGACAAAACAAGAGAAATACCTAATGGATGTTTTTATATTAAAAGTCAATTTAATTAAATAAAACTCTAGACAACTGACATTAGTAGTCAATAGTCAAAGTTAGTCGATTGTTAGTCAAAGCAAGTTCTTTTAATGACTGACTATCGGTTCATTAAAAGAACTTGTTTTGACAAACTTGAATATTTTCTTATATTTATACTAAAATATATATTATAAACACTGAAAAAATGCTATACCATCAGACAAACATGAAAAAGCGAGTTATTTTTAAATAGATAATAAAGTCATCTCTACAATTTTTAGGTATAGGAAATATATTTAACACTAGAAATACTGAAACTTAGTATATACTTATATTGCCATAAGCAGTCAAAATGACTGCATTTTGAAAGAATAACTAATGTGTAAAGAAGTTTGTTTAAAATTAATTTTTAATATTTTTTTATATTATTTACTGTCATAAAACAAGTTATATTAGTAAATATTAACAATAAAAAAATTTTCTTCACTTGGGAAAAATATTTTTTTAAAAAATTCTAAGAAATTATGTCATATACATAATTGCTTCTCTAAATGAAATCAAAAAGTAGTTACAATGACTTCCTTGGGCAATCTAGTGTTAATAATATTATTGTAGAGTTAAGAAAAAAATGATAAAAATATTATAAAATAAGCCTGAAAAAAAATAATGCAGAAAAATAAATGCATACAATAGAGTTACAAAATGTGTGTGGATCAAAAACTTTAATTTACTGAGAATAAAAAAAAAATGTGGCAGACAAAAAGGCTTTCGTCTATCTTTTTAAAAGAGAATTAATTTATCCTTGCCTTTTTTAACTAATATATTCTTATTTCAGAAGATATAAAAAATTCGGATTTTAATGCCAATAAAGAAGGAATTGTGGAAAAGCATTTTTTGAAAGCTGACATACACCGGTCGGTTTATATCGGTGCATACTGATATTGTCGTCTTTTACTACGCGACGAAATATTTTTACAAAAATATGCTGATTTTTCTCTTTTTTAAATTTAGTTTTTAAACTTGTCTCTAGCATGAAAAAAGAACAAATTTTTAAGAAATAGAACATTTCTAAGCAAAATTTAGTTCAGAATGTTTTCATCGGTGTCCATAGGCAAATGACAGTAATAAATAAGTAAATAGAATATTTATTTAAAAACTACAAAATAAAAAATGTTTCCTGCTTTTTTTTTTAATTCTATGCGTTTCCCAAACACCTGTTAAGACATTTGAAAAAATATTTTTACATATTTTGAGAAGCTATTAAATTAATGATTGGATTGAATTTCGAATATGTGCCGAATGACAGAACAGTTTTAATTTTAAAGATTTAATGTCGTGATAACAAAACAAAGACAAACACAAAAAAGTATACAGAAGTTAATAGGATCAAAACAAATAAAATAAAATTTGTAAAAAGAACACTAAATTCTGCTGATAAAGCTGCGTGGTTAGGGATAATAGATGTTTTTAGTTGTTTAGTAACACACGAAGTTTATTTTTTCCCTATTTCTATAAATTTTCCATGAAAAAAAAAATTAAAAATAAACATTAATATTTATTAAAGCATAATACACACACACTAGCAGCATTCAATGTACATTCCTGTTAAGTAGGTTTCTGGAAGTTTATATATGCACACACACGCATCATTCAATGTACATTTCGAACTATTGATCTATTTAAAATACTTAAATGATTGCATAAGTTAATTTTTTCACTTTTCATTACAGCAAGTGAATATTTTTAACATATTTATTAAAACTTATAATAATTATCATTTAATATTTTTTTTCCTATTCAACTATCACTAAAAACTTCAATGATTTTACAGTTAATACACAAATAACAGCTCAAAATCTGTTTATTTCAGCATTTGCTGTATCTCTTTTGATAGTTATATCATAATCACCATTCAATATTTTCTTCAATTTTCCCCGGTTTTCCTAGAAGTGCCAAAGATAAATGTATCTTATTACATTTCAGTATTTTATTTGATCATATAAAGTGTGATATATGTTCCTGAAAAGCATTACTCACAATTTGTACACGAAATAAAATAGTCATTATCTTTAATTATGAATGCAATTACGTAATCTTTTCTCTTTCCCTCAAGATAGGTAAGCTTTTACTGATATTAATCTTTAAGTAATGATTATACAACGTAAATAAAGAAATAAAATAATTTCACCATTCGGACATATTTTCAAAATGGTCCTGTTTAGAAGTTAATGTGGTATTATTTCCTCCAATGGTAGTGTTAATTATAGGGTGATTGCTGGAATATTGAGTATTTTGCTCTCTTTTGTTTAACTAGTAGTTAAATCAGTAAAGTAAATACATAATTTTAAGAAGCTATGTAAAATACTGACAATTATTATTATTATTATTATTTTTAAATTTATTACGTTACTATATGTCTTTCGTATGTATCTTTTCTTTCTGTACCTTTTTTTCCCCATTATCATATGAAATATTATTTCAGAATCTAATCCGAATAAGCGTCTAAAACAATTAACTTACTCGTATGATACTAAAACAGGATTCTTAACTCAAATGTGATACATTATTTGTCAATAATTTATAAAGAATATTTATTTGAGATGAACGAATTGAAGGTGAGTTTGTAATAATTATTGGATGAAAACAAAATTCTAGTGCAGAAAATTTAAAATAACACTTGATAAAATATGCATCAAAATGGGATGCAAAGTGCCAAGTTAAAAAACTATTCCTTAAAAAAATATACATCGCAGATATAAAATTTTAGATGTGAAGAGTTTACTGGGCTTTTTAAAGTAAACATAAGCAATGAAACATAATTTTGATCTTATAGAAAAAAAATGGTTTGCTAAATGCATAAGTAGATTTTAAAGAATGTAAAGTTATTCTGTAGTTCAAATGATATGTAATGCGTTTTTTTTTTTTTTTGCCGTAACGCTGTATTTGAAACGAAGGAAAAATTATTATTAAAAAAATATTAGTCTTACTTTTTGTTTAATTAATACATAAGAAAATAAAAACCTTTCGTCTGATTAATTTAAAAATAATTATTATATTTAAAGTAAAACTAAAATACTTTTTACGGACATTTCAAGAATTGAATTAATAATTAAATTGCAACTCATAACTTGAACTAAAAGCAATTTGGTTTCATTTATTTTCCACACAATTTTATAAAATAGCTAGAATTGTAACAGTTTTAGTATTCTTTTATCTTTTTTGTCCCTTAAATTTCTCTTCCATTTTCGCTTTGATTTTGAGGCACTCATGTTTTATTTATTTTTTTCAATTAGATGTTAATAAGAGAGTGGCATAATTTTGCACGGCTGTTAATTTTCACGAAAATCATTTTTTTTTATTAGAAGCAACTGACTTTAAATTCAATGAATCCCTTTTAAGCGAAGAAGCAATGCAATTTTTTATTAATATATTTGACTTAGTTTATTTCTAATTCTGAAGTAAAGGAAAAATATTTTATATTTTGTTAAAATATTTTAAGAAGATTTTTAATATGCATATATATATATATATATATATATATATATATATATATATATATATATATATATATATATATATATATATATATATATATATATATATATATATATATATATATATATATATATATAGTATAATATAAAAAAATAAAATAATAACAGAGAAATTGTAATTCCTACAAAGCTAAGAAAGAATAAAATTGGATTTTAAGAAACCTCTCAAAGCTCACCAAAATATTAGTAAAATAAATGGCGCAAAAGAATATCATACTAAGATTTGATAAAAACAGAAATTACAAGAATCAAAGGTGTAAAGCCATTAAATTGAATAAAAAATTCCAAATAAAACCAAAAATTGAAAATACCGAAAGAGTCTTTGGGGACTAAAATGGAGACCTATAATGATTTCCAAGGCTGTCACAGAAATAGGCCAGTGAATTATGGTTAAGCAGTGCTTTATAGATCCATCTTCCCTATACATATATATAATAAATAATCATGTACTAAATTTCCATATATCTAATAAAGTCAAACAATAAATAGAAATGTAACAAGACATTATAGGTAAAAAAAAATGACCATAGAAGTATAATAGCAAACTCTTAGCCTTAGGAAACAAGATTGTAGGGTTAAATACAGTTTTAAGACCAGCCAATCTTTCCCTGTATTTGCCTATAGAACTGGGTTGAATGGAAGAAAAAATAGTGAAAGTTGATGATCATTATATTAATAGATTAATATATTTAAAATACTGTAATAAAGCTATAAGAAATAAAAACATTACTCTACATACTAAAGCATGAAAACTAAAAATTTGAGTAAATATATTAATTTTTTTAATCACATGTAATTAACACATCAATATGCGAGAAAGCAAATAATTTCCCCCGTAACGAAAACAATATCCCACATAAGGAAAAATTGATAAAATTCATTAAAATGAAGCATAATTATATATATAGCTAAGGAAACATAGAAACCATAAAAGTTAAGAAATATTTTTTGGAAAGAAAGGACTAAGCGTTAATTGAAAAAGAGGCTATATGAAAATAAAAGTTATTAAAAATCTAATAACCCGTGGTGCCATTTCGTGAATGTATAAAGCAGGCTATCACGAGCCATATATTAGCTCTTTTATATTAAGCTGAGGGCCGCATGTTTTCAATGTTCAAAAAATTAATAAAACAGGATTTTTAGAATGATTAAGCTTTTTTTTTTATAAAACGCAATGTATTATATATTATACATACATTATAGTTTAATATTTCAGTTTATTTCTTGTAATATACATGTTTTATGAAAAAACAAAAAAATTAAAGTTATAATACGAAATACAATTTAATATTACTTTTAGAATATATTTGACATTTATTATTATTATTATTATTATTATTAAAGCAAGTCATCAAAATTTGGTTGAACATGTTGAGCTGATGTAATTTTTAAAAAAATGATGATAAATGTTGATCATTTATAACAGAGGTCCTCAAACATTTTTACCCCTTGCCATGTTTTTTGGTTTGGGGTAGACCCTTGCATACCTAATATTGAATTTTTACAAACTTATTAATTTAAATGTCTTTTTGACAGCTAGTATAGAGCTACTTTAAAAGAATTAAATTTCTCACTGTATTGAAGTGTAGTGTTTAAAACTTAAGAAGCACATGTTAATTTATTAGATTAAAATTTAATAAATACATAAAGTAATTGAACAACAAACAAATGTTTGTAATGGGAGGGATAAATCTGGTGCTTCAATAACCAATTTTCAATGTTTGGCATCAATCTTTTCAAGTTCAACCCTAAATCTCCTCTGTTAGTTATGACCAGTTCCCCCTCCTACCTTTCTTCTTTCTTTTTTTGTTTTGGAGATTGGCAACCATTCTGAAACTCTTCACTAGGAAAAAAGCAATTTAAAAACTTTCTCACGATATTCCTTAACATGTATGTCTTTTTAAAGCCAAAATTGCTAGAATCTGTTTCTAAACTTAATATCTTCCTTAGTGTTTATTCCGATCATTTCCAATTATAATATGAATATTTTTTTAATGGGACCATATGAACTGATTGTGACTATGGTAATACAAACCATAGCCAAAGCATTCCCAAACCTTGTTTCAAAATCTGAATAAAGGGCATTTAAATGCTGAACGTTAATTAAAACGTCCTGATGGATTGTCTGTGACAAATGGAGAAAATTCACGACTTCCAATGTTATACTGCTTTAACTTAATTCTGGAAAGAGACGCTGAAATATTCCTTGTTTTAATAAAATTTATGCTGCCACCTTATAACTGCAAATTAACTTCTTTAAATTAAAGAAATAAATTTGTTAAATAGTTAAATTCTGGTTTCCACTTGATTATATTTTCTTTTAAAATTAAAGTCACGGTCTGGTTTAATGAGAGCCAGTATCATAGACCCCCATTTACACTTCATGGGCCTCCAAATTATTTTTTCGCTTACGCGGACCCCTTGCAAGTTATCATAGACCTCTGAGGGTCCATATAGACCGCTTTGGCAATCACTGATTTATAATCTTGATTTCTCTGAATTTTTGTTACTTTTCATTAAGGAAAACAATTTTTCGCATAAATAAATGCTTCCAAACATAGCCATTCATTATACACACTTAACAAATGACAACATTTTAAGAAAACGATCTACAGATGAATTAGATCTACAGATTCTAATTTAAGTGAGTTAACCAATAGGCTTTGAAAGCTTTCAAAGTGAGACAAGTTTTCTCTTTCTGTTTGTTATAATTTGTCTGTGTAATAATTTTTGTTTGAAAGTGTTAATATTATCAAATAACATTGTAACAAAAGGATTTTTGCCTTGAAGCTTAAATTAAGTTGCTTGTAATATCAACTGAGAAAGACAGGGTCTTTTAGTTGATATTACAAGTTCATCTTTTAATTCAGCATCTTTTTCTTCTTTCATTTTTTCTCATCTTTTAATTCAGCACATACATAATTTTTTTGTTTCAAGAAAATAATGATTTCATTTAGCAATTTAAAAGATCGTTTTAACACTTTATGACACGAAATCCATTGAACTTTCGTACAATATGGTTAACCAATAAATTCACATTCTATATCTTCCAGAAATGAAGCAAATCGACGATACTAAAGTTTACATCCTCGAATATAGTTTACAATTTTACTGACTATTTTAAAACATGTCCAATATATCCAAGTACTTGACCAAGACAGTACTTGCTATGGAATAATACAATGAAGATGTTTAAAATTATTATATCATGCTGTTTGCTTGTTACTTATAATCTTGCAATTTTACTGACTATTTTAAAACATGTCCAATATATCCAAGTACTTGACAAGACAGTACCTGCTATGGAATAATGCAATGAAGATGTTTAAAATTATTATCATGCTGTTTGCTTGTTTCTTTTAATATTGCAACTCCTTTAGTAACATTGGTCATGGTAGGTGAACTATCAATTGCAAGACAAATCAGCTTTTCCAGGGAACACTTCATCTCAAAACTTCTTTAAGAGCATCAAAAATATGTATTATGCATAATATATGACTCGACTCAATTATAAATCTCGACTATTTCATCACCTCTGTTGGTAACAGAATTTCGACTTAAACTCTTGCACTTTTACTTTTTTTATTTGTGCTGGACATGATACCGTTTTTATTTTTCGAATCTGAGCCGCCATCGATTCTAAGCTGCACCCAAATTCTCAACTTTTTGCAAAAAATGAAAAATAGTGTAAAATGGTTTATTGATATCAAATTTTATCAAATTGAAATAAATTTAAAATGAGAACTAATAAGAAGAGAAGAATTAGTTATTTTATCATTATTACAAACTTTTAATTACATACATGAACCCGTAATTGCTCTAAATACCCCATTCAACAAATTTTCTCCCCTTAGATTCTAAGCCTTCCCGCTTTTCAGTAACATTAACATTGGGAAAAAGTGCGGCTTATATTCGAGTAAATACGCAATTCCTCCGCTTTAATTAAGCGTTCACCAAGAAATTCTTGTTCAGTAAATGGTTTCGATCTAATTGCAATTAAAAGTGATAATATGTAACTAGTTTTTATTGCAGTTGTATTGTCTTCGACAAATTTAGGTAGCCTAGTGATCAAGGTAACGAACTCGAGTCATAAGTTTGAGCCTTGTACAGCTGAAGTCAATGCACGTTAAATATGTCGAGACTCGAAAAGTTCTCCCATTGGTGTGGTGTGAAAGTTAGGAGAGGGGTGGGAGGGCAGGTGTCGTCCTCGTCACTTGACCATGGTCAGTCACGACACGACCTCTAGTAACTGAACAGTGCAAAGTTTATATTCACTCTCACTCAACAAATTTAGCGAATACATTTTTTTTTCATTTTTTAAGAGTTATCTCACATCCGACAACTCGTCTTCACAAAAATTCGCAACACATTTGTCATAGTTTTTTATTGTTATTTGAGTTATAGTGCCTTTTAAAAAATTAAATTCCTTAACGACTGAATTACAGTTTTTACATATGATGCACAATATTTTATCCTTGTTTTGGACATAAAAAATATTGCAGTTCCCATTTTTCTTGAAAATTACGGTGTTCATCTTTTCTTACACTACAGTTTGTCTACACTTTAACTTGTAAACACTACACTTTATCTTGGTCATCTTGGGATTTTTAAATTTTGAAAAGTAAAACTTTAACTGATTCGCGGACGTCACGCTATTCGTCTCTCGCTGATTGGACACTTCAAAGAGCAATAAAAGTCGCACACACACGATAAATTGTAGGGCAATCTATAAAAATAATATTCATAAATGCATTTATTATAGTAAAATTAAATGAAAAAAATTAATAAAGTATTAAAAATAATTTTCATTTAAATTTGAGTGCTATTGCTGTAATTAAATTGGATTTTCCTTAAAACAAGAATAGATAACATGTTAATATGTTGTAATTTTTTTAAAAAAAGTTTATCAGAAATAAATTTTTAAAAATGAAAAAATAAAATAAATAAATAAAAACTTTGAAAGATTGATGTTTAAAATTTTGTAAAATGTCTCCCCTGGCCGCAACCTATGTATTGGCGGGCCGTGTGTTTGACATGCCTGGTATAAAGGAACAACAGAGAGAGAAATAGAAATCCAATATGTGTGAAATAAAAAATTTAGGTAAGTCAATGATATTGAGTTTATTAGAAATGAATATATTAGAGGAGTTAGAAAGATAATCATTATTTAAAAAATAATTAATATATAAATTTCTCAACAGTAAAAATTATATCTAAATTACTACTAACAAAAATATTGTTACGTTGTAAATAATTAATAATATTTCTATAAATGGAAATATATGCGTATATTAAATTTCAGAAAAATACCTTAACAACAGTAAAATTATAGGCACACATTTCGTTCATAATTAATTTCTTCCATATTTAATTTATTATTCATAATATACAAAGTTACGTGAATGTCATCTGTTTCAAGAGGATTACAGTTGGTTTTATAGAGGATCAAATAATCTGAATAAAAATGAATATTATGTGTGAGTATATTCACAATTCTTCCATAAGACAAATAGATAATCTATATATCTAAAATATATAAATATCATTACTAATAATACAACTGTATTTTAATATAAATATAAACTAGCTAAACTATTACTGGAAAGTCCATCTTGTGGTAAGCCTTAAATAAAGGCTAATTAAGATTATGCAGAGAGATGACCATAAAATTAATATAGTATTCTTTAATAGTAATTGAACAAGAATTTTAAATTTGTGGAATTTTATAACATTATTTATATAGATTATAATTACTGTAGTTTTTCATAAAACAACTTTAATTACATCAATATAATATCTATAGAGTTAAATAAATCCTCACAGTTAGAACTTGGAATAGGGTAAATATTTTTATTTTTACAGAATTATTAAGTTCTCTACTGTTTTTAATAATAGCTGTAACATCAAGATGAAAGATAATTTTAAGTGAAGATAAGAAATAGAATTTTAAGAGATAATTTTAAGAAAGATAATGAATAAGTGAGGGAGGAGAACAGATTTTAGAATATGACTTAAATTCCGTAGTTTTCTAAAAGAAAATTATGTGTTAAAGAGGTTATCTCAGAATGACAGTTTCCAACGAGTAATAGTTTCCACTAAAGAATGCTTGTTTGTTTTTCTGTAACAAAAATAAAACAGTAAATGCTAGTATACGTATTTATTTTAGGAGAGAGTTGGGTTTTTAAAACTCATCGATACATTACATTATAACATATCTATTTTTATGGTTGATTTTGCCCGGGGGCTCTTTTTCACATTTTGTTGGCTGTGGTACCCTAGCGGTCATGATCCCAAACTCGTGGGCAGCTATGTTGAGTCACGGGTTCGAGTCCTGATACCATTGAAGACCCGTCGTGTGCACATTAAATCTGTTGTGGTTCAAAGTGCTCATGTTGGCCTGGTGTGAAAGCTGGGAGAGTGGGATTCTGTCTCAAGTGTCGTCCTCGTCACATGACTGTGGTTCCCTCTCGTTAAAAAGAGGGAAAAGTTAATAAACACTCCCTCTATCACACATTCCTTTCTTATTTCTATTTATTTTTTCCTTTCATAAGTTATCAAAATAATCTTATCAAGTAAATATGTTAAATTTGGTTTATATTTTAAAATGTTTATATCAGATGTTTCTATAAAGTTTATATATTTTTTCTTTTTTTAAAGGAATTTTCAACTGACATTTTCTTTCTTTCTTTTTTTTAAAGTTTTCTCCTAATTCTCAAAAATAACATTTAATTTATAGACAAAATACTCCATTGGTGAACCTATTACAGCTTATTTCAGCAGCCTTGAGGTGCTAATTTTCATAATATGTGTCTGGAACATTTTAATGTCTGGAAATGTCTCGTTTTTCTAGAATTAGTTTTCTTAGATTTCATGTTTCAGAGACGACCGCTTAAAATTTTACATCAAAATCTGGGTTATTTTTTTGTTTTATTTATCTGAATATATATTTCTTTCACTCCCATGTTTATTTTTTCCCTCGAAGCAAAGATTGATTGCAGATTAGAGCTAGACTGATTATAGCTAGTCCAGTAAGATGAGTGAGATGTCGTATTTTTCAGAATGAATATTATTCACTAAATGCCAGAAGATAGATTTAAATGTTACGTTATTCAATATATATGTAAATATCTTAAGAGTATTTGTATAATTTTGTAATATTTTTGTTGTAAGTATTTTTCAATTTCTGTATACCTTATTTCACTTTTTATTGCAATTGCTCTTTTTATTTTTTATAGTTAAATTCACTTTCCAGAAAATTATTTTCAGTTTGGTTTTATGTAACTTCGTCTAATGTTTTAGGTTGCGTTGATGCATACTGGCCCTTGTTCTGTTTCTATCCTTGTATATTATGTATTATGTTAATTCTTTTTCTAGGCTTAACTAAGAAATGGAATGGCATAAAACATTACGTATGTAATATCTAAAACATAATTAGAAAGAAGAAAGGAAAAATAAATATTATTTCAAAATTTGAAAACTGTAAAAACGTGCAAAATAGAAAGCAGAAAAGGTGCATGAAATTCTATTAAACGAAATTTTAATGTAATTAACTTTTTTAAAAGTTTCTTCTCTAATATATTTCCTAAGTAAGCCTAAAATAATAACAATAAAAAAAAGAACTAGTATATAAAGTCACTACACAAATAAAACAAAAGTAATATCATTTACAAAAAGTACGGATAAAATTTGTCAGTATTATTATCTGTTTGTATACTAATAAAATTTGCTGTAAGCACACACACACAGTCGGACCCCGATTTAACAAACCCCTATTTAGCGATTTTTTCTCTTTCCCCGATTAACATGAAGGTATAAATGCTAGTTAACGATTAATAAAGCCCTAATTAATAAATTATTTCAATAGCTGAAAAATTTTCTTTATCAGTTTGCTTCAGAAAAAATTGGAATTTTTTTTTCAAATGATATCCTTTTTGTCTAGCTCAATAGAAGAAAAGTCCTCTCATGTGGTTGGTGGAAGGGGAAGAGAGGTGGAAGGACCTTGAACACCCAAGGTGTTTTCCCTCAAAATTGGGGCGAAACCGAGCAAAATCGTACTGTCACCTACATGGTGCTCAAAGCTAAGGCTAACGACAGGCGTAAAAATCTAGCCCTTAGCCGCGATGAATTTCATGGACCTTGATCTGATGTTACTGTCAGTCAGGTGGCATAAGCAACAACAATAGTTTTTAGCATTTTAAATGTAGAAAAACAAGGGATTTTGTTTTTCTTTTTCGGATGATATAAAACATTTTATAAAGTTTAATTCGCTCTTGGGAATGTGCATGAAAACGAACGTAAAAGTTATAATTCTAGAATTTTTTTAAACTTAAAGCTTTCAAATTTTGGGAGATGATATAAAAGCATGTAAAGAATATTTTAGGAAGAAATTTTTCAGATTTTTTAACCGATTTTCATCAAATAAAAATGTACTGTGTACTCTTAATATTTTAATATATCAATTTATATATTATTTTAGGCTGCACTGTTCCAGTCATTGCAAAATGGAGAAAATAATTACAATTTTCTATAAAAAAAAGCTAAGAACTTGCAATTTTAGTGATTTTAAACAAAATCAGCGTAAAGCAAAATTTATTTACTGAAATTTTAGACGGATTTTATGTAATTTGACAGCAAGTTTTCCCTTTTACTTGATGTGAATAACTTGTAAAAATTGTCTAAAAGTGTGCATAATCGTATGAATAATTTTTTTCTCCTTATAAATTTTTACTGACAATGTGAATTAAGTATCCCCAATAAAAACAGATAACTTGCAAATAAATTTACGATGTTAAACTAATTTCACATTCATTACATTTTACTGTTATTGCTACCAATAATTAATTAAAATGAGTCCATTCGCTTTTTATTATTTCCAATACTCATATACATAAGACTTTAAAAAACTACTTTTTCCACAATGAAGCTTTAATTAGCATTTTTTTATTGATTTCGTGTAAATAAATAAAAAAAATTTTAAAAGTCGAGAAGTCTGTTTTTCTATTTTCAAAAAATACTTTTTTTTATCGCTTTTTAAATATATCGCTTTCTGAACCATTAAAAATGTTAAGTAAACACATTCTTTTTGTAATCCGAAATGAAGCTAACTTTAAAAAGTAATTGACGAGCTGAATACAGAATACATACTAATTTGGGTACTCAATACGTTCGCAATGAAAGATTATTTAGTAAAATATCCACCACTAAAGAATAAAATATCCATTTAATTGGACCAAGAAAAATACAGACACGCTCTCTAACTTACGAAAATACAAGTTTTTTAATCTATCCTTTTTTTTTTTTAGTTGTTGAGGTACTAATTACAATTGGGATTCGGTTTATCTAGACGAAAATAGCTCTGAATAAATTGAAAGGCTGACGAAACGATTACTTCTGGCAAGATATATTTCTAATGATATTAAATGAAGGGAACGGTGTTAAAAGGAAATATTATATTTAAATGAGATAATCACATCTTTTATCTTAGATTATGTTGAAACTACATATGCAATACAGAAGTTTTTTTTAAAAAAATTACTTACAAAAATAGGCATTTTTCCGATTATTCAACTTTTTCATTAAACTACTTGCAAATACATTACAATCGTCTATAGTAATTTGAAAAACTTAAGAATTTAATATTAAGTTAAATTAATAAAAAGCTCTTTCAATAAACACAGAAAAGTTTATAATGCATTTCAAGCTATAGTAAAGGCTGCATCATTTGAAGGCCAAATAGATAACGGGTTATAAGTTCATTCCCATCAAACTCATTACAAGGAACAATAGACGACTGTTTCCCGTAAAATTCAAAGGAATTTCAAAGCTAACATCAGACCTGACATTGTGTGTAAGTTGAAAAAAGAGTGAAACATCAGGTCAAATGTGAAGCCCTCATCACATAACTGTAAATCAGAATCGTGATTGCCTGTAGCCAACATCTCATTTCATGGCTCTAGAAGAGTGGCTCCTAAAGTGGTCCCTACGGACCGCCAGGGGTCCCCGATATTATTCAGGGGGTCCGTGAAAAATTAAAATTGATTTTGGGGTCCTTGAAAAACGTAAGGGGGTCTAAAAATAAAAACTTTAATACATTTTTATTTTTATGGAAATTTTAATAAATAACAATAATTCACTTGGCTATTCCTGACTGGGTTTTGAAGCCTTTTGCACGTGGACTAACTCGGATCCCAAACACAGATGAATATATACTAATGCAGGAATATTTTATTGAAATACCCACAAATGAGGGATTTAAACCAACGTTTGAACAGGTATACCACAAATTCTTGTTACAAAAACCGGTCCCAATTTTATGTCCTGCATTATGGGTTATTGTACAGAAGTTGTTGACTATTTTCCTGTTTTCCAATTTGGCAGAACGTGGATTCAGTGCCGTTATAAACCTCATCACACACACAAAAAAGAAAGAAATCGACTAAAAATTAGTGCTCGTGGGGATTTACGGGTGCTATTCCAAACATTGAGGCGGACATAAATGCACTCATAACATCTCATCAAGTTCATTCAAATCATTATTTTTTTATTTGATTTTAAACAAAAGTTATAATTTCAATAAATAATTCTTCAACAAAATGTTTTTTTTTAATTTGCTATTTTTATACTATACATTTATATAGCGTTTTTGCTTGGGAAAGTGTTGACTTTAAAAAGGGGTTCATGGGCAAATTTTGATCTATAAATAGGGGTCCGTAGCAAGTTTTGACTATAAAAAAGGATCCGTGGGGTAAAAAGGTTTGGATACCACTGCTCTCGAAGGATGTACTTCGGACAAAAAGCACACACACATGTTCTGTCTTCAATATCTTTTGAAAATTCAGAGTTCAGTCTAAAAATACATAATTTCTTCCAGCTCGGCTTAGACTTCCAAATCAGTATTCCTACTATCTCCAGAAAAAGTGTAAATTTATACATGAAAATACTTCGAGATTTTCTTAGAGAAATTTTGCGCTCCTCAGCGATTGTTTCAGAGCATTCGTTATATTAAGAAGCTAATTTTAGTAATTTGGATTGCTTGCCAACATTTTTTTGAAAAATAGGATTACTAAGGAAAATATATGTTCAGCGCGTGTTATGGTAACTGCCATCTCTGTAGCTATTCCAAAAGAAAAAAAAATACACCAACGAGATTTAAATTTTTATGCATGATTATGCTCATCGCAAGGTATACGAACATATTTTTCACAATTACCTGCAGTTTGCTTAGCGATTACTTTCAAATCAGCATTTATCAATGCAGTCAATGTAAGAGGGGCGATTGATAAGTAAGGTCTCCAATAGTATAAAGTAAGTTTTCGACAAGGTAAAATCATCTCAGGGGGCTCACCTTCTTTTAGGTAGGTATGTGTCACATTTTAAAGGACCCTAGTGATCTTTCCTTTTCCCAGGGGTTTACTGTCTTTGGTAAACACGGGTGTCCACAGGGGTACCCAGTGACCCTTCTCTATTTTTCGACCCTCCATCTTGTCATCCAATTTCTTTTTTTCCCCTTTCCCAGACCACAGACCTATGAATGTTGGCGCAGTATAGCCAAAACTGGCTCTTGCGCCATAAAACCTAAACTCGACTCAACTAGTCAAAATAAAAATGAAATAAACAATGAGGTGAAAATTTGTTACTCTAGTTGTAAGCCATTACTCAACACTGTCACCACTAACAGCTACACATTTGTTCAATCGCTCTATCCATTTCTTCAATCCGTCCATGTAGAAAAATTTTGGTTGGCTGCGTATACGTTTGCGCACGACTGCCTGAACTTCGGCATCCGTTGAAAAACGTTGACCTTTCAACGTCTCCTTCAGTTTTGGGAGCAACCGAAAGTTCAACGGTGTCAAATCTGGGCTGTAAGAAGGTTGTAAAACCACTGTGAATTTCAGTTTTCCCATGACGTCTTGTGTTTGTGCGCTTCAATGCGGTATTGCATTGTCGTGATGCAAAAGAAAGATGTTTCTTTCCGGTCTGATTCAGCAGATGCGTTGCTTAAGTGATCGTAATGTTGCACAGAACCTGTCGGAAGTCAACGTCAATCCTTTAGTCAGAAATTCCGTGTAAAAGCACACCACTTGTATCCCAAAAGATGGTGATAATGACTTTTGTTGCTGACATTAAAGTTTTTAATTTCTTGACACTCGAAGATAACGATATTCCATGGATTGCCTCTTGTTTTCTGGATCATAATGATAAATCCAGGATGCCAAAGTTCAGGCAGCCGTGTGCAAACGGATACGCAGTCAACCAGAATCTTTCTTCATGAACGGAAAGAAGAAACGGATAGAACGTTGAACAAATGTGTAGTCGTTAGTGATGACTATGTTGAGAAATGAGTTTACAATATGTAAGAGTGACAAATTTCCTTCATTTTGATACCTTTGTTATTATTTTACCTTGCCGGAAACTTATTTTATACTATTGGAGATCTTACTTATCAATCCCCTTCGTAGTACTACAATCTAACGATTTAAACATTTAGTGTTGACGTATTGTTTTGTAGTTAGATGAGCTGCCACAGTTAATATCTCTTCTTTTGAACTTTCCCTTATCATAAAACTAGAAATATGTTTAGAAGTATGTTGTCTGTATTGATGAGATTTTCAAAAATCGTGGCACCGTCGCGTGCCAGTTGTCTCACGCAAAGATACTGGGAAAATAGTAATATGGGATTGGGTTGTGAAATACGGGGAATGATTTCGTATATACGGGAAGTAAAAAAAAAAAAATTCTAGCTGTAAGACATTTTTGCTTGAGTGGAGATGTAGCCACCTATAGGGGTTACACTAGCAATAATCTTATCGTCTGATCTAGACTCAATGGGAGCGAATAAATTCGTTTATTCCTGTCGTCAGGACAATCGATCAAAAAGAACACAACTGAAGAAGATTCCTCCTCCTTAGAGTTTTGATCGACTTTATCATTCTAAGATCATAATATTCTTTCTTACTTATCATGCATCTAGCGTTCAGAATTGTAGTTGTTTCTTGGTCTTTTAGATACGTTTATGTCATATAGTTTCATGTAAGATCAATCTTTAGTTTTTAATAAATTACGAGCTTCTTAATGCCACATATCGATCTAACGTGAAAACATGAATATAAATCCAGCTAAAAATATGAAATCTATGGGCAATTTTTTTTTGTGAGACAGAGAAAAGGAAACAGTAACTTTTTTTAAAAAACATAATAAACACTTTGAAGTTTATGCTTTTATTTTTCAAATACATTTTGTTTGTTCTTGAAAGCCGTATTTTTCTTGTAATTATCAACATAAAAAAACTTTCGGCATCGAATAAAAAGAAATTTAATCTTTGGCTTGTCTCTTCGTTGGGTAAGACACGGAGATTTTTCAATTTAGTTCTTTTTTATATTTATCCATCAGTTTTTCACGTGAGTGTAACGAAGCAACTTACAACTCTTTTTGTTGCATCAAAAAGTAATTTTTATTACAAAGATTTATAAAATATTGAAGCAATCGACAATTTATATCTCACACATTGCATGAGGAGAAGCTATCGTGATATCTTTGTTTCTTTTACAGTGTTTATAAATTTTAAAAAATTAAGATTTTTCCTCTGAATTGTAATTTTTTATTGTTTCGTAAATTGCACTTGAAAGCTTATAATCATCACTCATTAAATTTATAATTATTGTACAATTTTCATGAAAAATGAAGCTTGGATTGAGCTGAACGTTTGATATGTCAAACCTCGGGGATTCTCAATGGTACCATTAAAATTCTCTTCAACCCCTTCAGTATAAAAAGACAAATTTCTCCCGAATATAAACCATTTTCTTTAGATGGCATTTCGGGAAAAAAGTTCTTTCCTTCTACTCTTTACTCTAACAGGAGATTATTCCCAATAGGTGATTTTGCTTTTGATGTGAATCAAGAACTGAATCAAATTCTCATTAACTTGAACTTAAATAAAAAGTTCTTACGCTGATTCATTGCAAAAATAACTTTAAACTCTTGTTTATTAAAGCAATAAGGAAGTTATAAGAGGCAAATTTTTTTTAATAAGTATTACTTAATTATAATACACCAAAATGTAAAAGATTAGTTTTTTGATTAATGAGGGTTGAAAGTTACATTATATATAACTTTTGTATGCTTTTAAGGATTAAAAGTAAATGTTCCGTTTAGATGAAAGTGTAATAACAGAAAACTCAGATGTACTTTGATATATATATATGTATGTATATATATATATATGTAAAATATGACAAATGATGCAATAGATTTTTCTATTTTAAGGTCCTTTAAATACACTGTAGTATGGTTGCAAAATACTATATCCATACATATATCGCATAGAAATTAATTACATACCAAGTTTGCTGAATAGCTATTTAGATTGTGTAAAATTATCGTTTATATTTTGATTGCGAATATATTCGTGTACAACAAATAATTACTATTTTATTAAAGAAATTATTCCATTTGAGTTTAAGAAATCTTCTTCCGATACGTAAACATTGAGAACATCAGAGATAGCTTTTGAACAATTGACGATTTTCAGAAAATTTCTCCAATCTGAAGATGATTGTAATATTTAGACTCAAAACAGTTTTTATGCACTATACCATTTGTGTAAGCCTTTTTAGAATGCTAAAACTATGAACATTTAGACAACGGAAAATACTTATTTAAGAAGCAAAAAATATTTAATATTTCTAATAACTTACCTTCTTAAAATAATTTTAGAACGTGATAACTATCACTTGCGTGTGATATTACTGATAAAGTCAAAGAGCCGCTCTAGATAGACATCTATCAATAACTGGCTGTCACAGTAATGAGTTCATTGTTGGGCAGCTGAATTGAGAGTTTGGAAACAATTTCAGAAGCAGTCACTGTTCACAGAATACTTAATGAGAAAGATATTTATGCCGCGATAGCTAATGGATATTTTTGACTTAACAACATACGGAATGGAACAGTTAATATCAAACTTGGAGCCAACAATGTACTAGCGATCTGTTTATTGGCTATTTGTGTGAATCAGCTTAACTTCTGACTGAAATCGCGCTCGTATTTAGAGAAAGCTGGGAGCTAGAATAATTTCCTCAAACAATAGAAAGTGGATTCAGTGTGAGATTTTAAAATATTAATAAAAAAAGATTCTAAAATTATATATATTGCCTTGTTCATGAGTATATTAACTGCAGAAGTTCCATGTCTGGCAAAATTTGTGTGCACAAAAAAACAGATTTATTTTAAAAAGTATCTAAATGAAACCATAAAACCTTGTATAAAGCTCATCAGAAATAAATGTAGACTGTATTTTAACAATGTCTTGACGGTTTTAGACTGTATTCTTAGCAATGATGATACACTTTCATCCTTAATAAATCTTACGTTCGAACTAAATAATTTCAAGAAGCGAAGCCTTGGATTGAATAAAATAATTAGCCAAAATTTCTGTTCTAAAATTGATAAAAAGAACTTCTGTAATTGTATTTTCACCGTGAAACTGCTTTTCAGATATCTTTGTAATTATATGGTGTGACGGATCTATTCGCGTACCTTCCTTTAATCCTCTTTGGGAAATCTTTGAGCTATCAATTCGCGTTTATTCACAACCAACCCTTTTGAAGAAGAAACCGTGATATTTAAATTAAGTCTATTATATATAGTCAAGATTTTCTAGCTAACAACGAGAAGGATAGAGAGAAAACCAGAAGTCAAGTGAGATTGCTACCAATCAGTATCACTCAAATTTATAGAATATTTCAAATATTAAATAGACGAAAGATTTAAAGTGACGATTGGTCACTGAAGTTAAATTAACGTTAAGTTAATTGAGATAGTTGAACAGATCCTAAAATAAAGGGGTCGATATTTGTAGACTCCTTATAATTCATGCATCTCGTTGTTTTTCCATGTATATTGCTTACATTGAGACATTCTCCTTTTGAAATTATTTGAATTAAGTTGGTAAAATGTTTGATCAATAAATAAGTTGATTTTTAATATGTCTGTGGTATACTTTCCCTTCCTCCCACACATATCTAAGAGGGCAAGAGAGAGGATTGAATCCCTTGCAATGGTTGTAGAATTAAATGGAAAAAAGGAATTTAATGGGACAAATTCTTATTAATTATTTTTCTGAAAATATAGAACAATGAACATATGCTGAATTATTTCCTTATTAGCGGCATAAAACATGAGAAAAGCATTATTAACTATTTTATTAAAAATAGAAATCTAGAATAGACTTTTAGCACTGTATTTTCTAATTCTACATAATGGACGTGAAGAAAAGTGAAAAAAGGACCTAATGAAAAAAACTTTCACAACTGGCCACTTTATGGATGTGTGTTATAAGATCTACATTTATTTAATGTGAGCAGAAGACTCAGAGTAATTTACACAACTATCTTCTATTGATGCTTTCAAGTACTTTTAATGTGATTTTGGTTTATCGTAATACATATTAATAGCAATATAGATTTTTATACACAAGTTGTGACGGGTTCACGCGTTTTTTCATTAACAGGTCCTTTTGGGTTCTTTGGGGCCAGAATGAATGGCAACTCTTTTCCAACCAACCCAAGAAGTTAAGCGTGAAGGAAAGATGCAAATTAGGAAGCTTTTAAATAACAGAAGTTTAGAGTAAGCGAGATGGCATTTGAGGAATGTTATGATAGTCCGTATTTCAAGTGTGAAGAGGTTTTGAGAGGTTAAGTGACAGCCAACAGAAGTTACCCGTGACAGAGAGCCCTTAGGTTAAGGTGCGTACCATTGCATACCAGTGAACCGCAACTTCAAATAGGATTAAATAGAGTGATACTTCGTGGGACGATAAAGGTAGGAGTGACTATTTAAATATTCAGATTTGTGACTGCATTGGGATTGAGCTTAGGTGAGTTAGTTATTGATAGTGGTCCGAGTTACGTTATTTCGGTATTATATATTGTGTGTTTAGCCACCGTAGATTCTCTTACATATATTATTATCTAATATGTTAAAGGTTTAAGTTAAGATCTTAATAAAGTCATATTAAGATCATGGCAGCTTCTAGTTCTTCATTTATTCCTACACCTCTAGCTCACGCTGATAATCTAGGAGAAGGGCACCCGAGGGGGGCGCCCTTACAAAGTAATTATTCGTTTTAAAGCAACCTGCTTGTAAAATCACTGAAAAGCTTTATATTGTTTTTTATGCATTATAATTTCTAATGTATATTATTAATTTTTTATTCTTTACATTGCTAAATCTTTTTTTTAACTTCTTTTCATTGTTAAATCTTCTTCTTTCCTCTTCTAAATCTCGCTTTTTTAAATTGCTAAATGACTTAAGTTACAAAGATTAATGATATAATTTTAAATTTTAAAAAATTAGAAATTCTCCGAATCGTCATTTGCGTTTCTCCCTGTTTTCCATCTCTATAAATACGATTTTTCTTCTTGTATATCTGGATATTAACAGGATACTCGTTGATTCGCAGCTATGCCAGGCAAACATTCTATTCTAAACAGCACATTTGTATTTAATTTGATATGAGTGCTCAATTTTACTTTAAAGAAAATAATTAACATTTCTGTGACATTGTGATGGGCTCACGCATCTTTTCTTTAACATGACCTCTGGGTTCTTTGGGGGCCAAGATTAATGGCAATTCTTTTCCAACCCAAACCCAAGAAGCGAAATGTGAAGATGAAATGCAAATAAGATAGCTTTTAAATAACAAATGTTTCAGTAAGTCGTATGGCAATTTGGGGAATGTTATGTGTGAAAGTGATACAAGCGTGAATTGACAGCCAATTGTGAAGTTACCTTGAAGATTAAGCCATTAGGTCAAGGTGCATACCATTGCACGCGTGCCCAGACGTCTCTTCATAAGATTGAAACTAAAATTGGATTATGGTTGGATTGATTATTTGATATTAGGACTTGTAATATTATTAGAAGTGAGATTAGGCGGATTAAGTATTGATAGTGATCCAAGTTACGCGATTCGGTTTAACTATTACTGTGTGTTTGTTCATTATAGATTCTCGCATATATAATATTATCTAAATTGTTAGACACTTAAGTTTCATTCTTAATAAAGTCATATTAAGAATTTAAAAATGTCTATTCCTTTTGTAAGCCCTACACCTCTAGCTCACGTGGATAATCAAAGAAACGGTCACCTTAGGGGGGCGGTTTCACAACATGGTGTTCCATATTTTGTCAAAAACATCCAGTTACAATAAACACGGTCATTGTGAAAAACACTTTGAAGAATCATTACCATTTTTAACATAAAAATAAAAGTTTTGTAATATTTTAGTGCATAATTCAAATTGTTGCTAGTTTATAAGTTTAAAAACTTGACAAAAAGTTAAATTAGTTTGCAAGTAAACCATGCCAGTACATTCAAATATTGTTTCATTATCACCACCTTTAGTTTTTTACAACAAAAAAATATTGTAATATTCCTACATTTTCTTTTTAAATATTATTAAACTAGCCTAACTATTTTTTAAATAAATATTGAATTATCAGCTTTAAATATAAAATAATAATAATAAAGTTAAAAAAAATATTATATTTATGTTGTAAGAATTCGTTCATAAAATAAATGCAGCATTAAAAGGTTTTTGTGAAAAATCATGAATTTTCAGAATTTAATTGTGGCATTTTTAATTTTTGTTTCCAGTATAATTTTCTTTCCTGTATAATTATAACAATATTCAGGGTTATGAGTTAAATATTTATATCAGTATATTTAAGACAGAAACTTTGACGGACCTTGACTTCAATGGCGCTTCGGTGTTGTAAGACATTGAAGCAAAATATAAAATAATATAAGTTTATTAATTTAAATTTATAAGTATAAACTAATTTTTTTTGAAGACAGAGATTCAATTTATTCGCAATTTCTTTTATTTTGTTATAAAAATGAGAAGATTTAATTTAAATACGAATGCAGTTTTGGAATTGAAAATGAAGTAAAAGTATACATCATGTATTAGTAAAAAAAAATACTGAGTTTTGCAGAAAAATTAAAAGAAAAGTCTAAAACAAAAATTATTTCTGATTGTATTTTTTTTTTTTTGTTATTTTTTAAAACGTTTTAAATTCTAAGTGTATGAAATATATTGCAGTTTATAGTATCTTTATACGATCACAATTTCTATATATAGCAAAATGAGATTAAGCAAGATATATATATAAAGTGTTAATTAGAATAGATATATTCCTTAAATAAACACCCTTTATTCCTTACCTAATCAAACCATCGCTTTAAATACAATTCCAAAGAAAATTTTAATTTGAGATTCGGTTTAAGCAAACACACAGAATTAAAAATACAGTTACTTTTTTATACATTCACAGCGCTTTAAAATACTTTCAGAATTTTATTATTTGAAGAATATTTTGAAACAATACTTTCTCTAATAACAAAACCTTTTTTTCTTTCATCGTACAATAGTTTTTTTTTCTTTTTCTCAGTTTTCCTTTGATCCTATTAATAATGAGCTTCAAAAACTCATTTATGGAACTCTAGGGGAAACTCATGTTTTAAATGATAATTCAGCTTTACATTTCGTTGATGAAGCAAATTCCGATTTTTGTTGGAAAATTTCTTTTTCTCTCTTATCTCTTACTTTCGAGGAACTAATTATTTAAATGTTCATACAAAGGTTTGCTTTTCTACTAAAATGAAAAATGGATAAAGAATTGTTTGATATATAACCGCCTTCCTTTCCTCCTTTGAAAAGAAAACATTATTTTCTCCCTTTTTATTTGCAAAGTGTAGATTTTTATCTGCTTCTCTATCTATCTTCTTTGTACATACGTATATGCATAGAGTGTAAGCTGTTTCATTGAGAAAATGGTTGAGAACAATGGGGTGTTTTTTTTGGAAAAAGAGCAAAAGGGATTTTTAAGAAACTGTAATTTAATTAAAACAACGCTTCATTTCAGTGATTTCTTTATATTCATCGAAAGCTGGGTTCGAAGAGAGGAAAGTGAAAATCTATTGTAAACACTTAAACTTAAGATAATTATTCTACTTTATTGATGAATATTTTTCACTAAACTTTACGTCATGATTTTAATTAATTTTTACTTATTGATTAGACACACACAGCTTTGGAGATTCCACAAAACTAAAAGAACTCATCATTTATCAAAATTAGACTTGTTCAGAAAACCAAAGCACTGAGTCGAAAGTGTAGTTTTTTCAATTCCTACTATTAGTTCACTCTCTCCCTATATATATATATATATATATATATATATATATATATATATATCTTGTTCAATCGTTAATAAAATACTTTTTATTCATCCACTGAAGTTCAAATACAATTTTTTAAACTTGTAGTGGATGACACTTGATGTTATAAGTTTTTAAAATATTGATTCACATTAATCAAATTTTATTTTTAATTTTATTCTGGGTTATTTCTGAAGAAGTTAAATTTATCTGCAACAGATGGTGCTAGTAAGTTTTTATAACGAAGTACGAATTGACTTAATTTTTTTTTATATTACTAGTTTTAAAGATTGGTTGTCAGTTTTAATTTTTGGAGATCATTCGTAAAACAATAAATAAAAACTGTTGTTGCTAAAATCACACCTGATCAAGGCCCAAGAAATTCATCGTGGCCAGGGACACGTTTTACGCTTGTTGTTAGCCGTTACCTTGAGCACCATGCAGTTGACAGTTCGATTTGGTTCCTCCTCAGAGACAGAGGGTCTCCCGCCTCTTTTCTCCTTTCACCAACCACACGAGAGGACTAGCGACTCGACTAATATTTAGAATGCCCGCAGGCCGCACAAGCAGTATACATTTATAAGCATCCATACCTTCACTGATATTCGAACGCAGGCCGTACGACATAACAGTCAGCATCACAAACCGCTATACCAGATGGGCAGCTATAAATAAAAATTTGAAACTGATTTAAAAAGTCTAACTAAAGAAGGATTAAATGTACTATATTGTATAAATTCCCTATCTCAATTCCTACTATTATTTCACAACTCTCCATATATATATTTATTTATATATATATATATCTTGTTCAAATTTTCAATCGTTAATAAAATATTTTTTCATTCATCCACTCAAGTTCAAATACATTTTTTTAAACTTGTAGTGAATGGCACTTGATGTTTTTTTAATACAGTTTTTTCAAATATTAATTCATTAATTCAATTTAAATAAGGAATAAATAGTAACAAACAAAATAATAGTCCGACATCATATATAAAGAGGAAAATCGCTCGTTGTGTCCCTGTAGCGCAATGGATAGCACGTTGGACTTCTAATCCAAAGGTCGTGGGTTCGAATCCCACTTTGGATGGCCTAATATTTGAGAATGTGATTTCTTCTTGCTATACCATTTCACATTGTGGAATAATTAAAATTTAATTAATGAATAAATAGTAACAAAAACAAAAATAATAGTCCAACACCCTATATAGAAAGGAAAAGAGAGTCCTATTCTCAATTTTGCCACTTATGTTGTGATTCTGTCATATATGTATGTATATATTTATATTAAGTGTAATCATTTAATAAAAAGTAACTAAAATAAAATTTTTCTTTGTTGACCAAGTAGGAATTGACTTTAAATTTTTTTATATTACTTTTGTGTGTGTGTGTGTTTCTTATACATAAGGTATCCGACTACGTTCGGAACGTCATTTTAAAAAAGCGTATAAAAGTAAATTTTTTGATGTTTAATATCACCTGAATTATAGAATGTACATATAAAGTTTTAAGAATAGTAATGCAAAAAAATTATTTAAATGCAATTTTTTTGGCAAAAAATGAAGAAAGAAACACATATTTCCAAAATATTCTCCATTTGTGGAAAATACTTCTATAATAATAATATTTTGCCTATGTATAGCTAAGACTTCTATACAGTGCCTGAACTAGTATTTTTGAAATATATTATTTAGAAGGGGACGTATTGATATTTTTTAATACATCACTATAAAGAAATTTTTAAAAATCCATCGGTTATTACTTTATTTGATAGTAACTGAAAACAATGGGAATTTTTCAAAAATCCTAGTTCAGGTTCTGTAGCAAAAAATAAGCAAAATATTATTATTATAGAAGCTTTTTCCATAAAAGGAGAATGTTTTGAAAATATAAAATTTTTTCTTCATTTTTCGCCAGAAAATTGCATTTTTTAAAATTTAGTTTATTTGCAAAACTTTTCAGACTCCACTTTGCATAACAAAAGGCATACAGATTTCAGTGCTTACAGCATTACGTAATTTAAAATAAAATTAAAGATACATTTAAGATACAAATATAAAATAAAAAGGAAACGGGAAATATACAAATATAAAATTGGGTAGATACCCATAAAACTTTAAAAATATATACAGTAAACAAAATTTCTTAAGACATTAAGACTTTCAGTACAATTGACCAACGAAAACAAAACAGGTGGCCAGGAAATACCTAAACGTTTCAACTCCTTTTTAAAATTTTCACATTTGCAAAAATACAGGTTACAATGCAACAAGACATGTTCCGCATTTTCAGCATCCTGTGATCACAAGAACAAAGATCACTACTAATTAAATTAAACCTAGACAAAAAGCTCTTAAAATTTCCATGTCCAGTAAGAATCTGAGATAACTTAAAATCAGTAAAAAAGTTTTTAAGTAATTTTTTATTGTAGTAATATTCTTAAGACAATTTTATAGGTTTATTATAATTCTGGTGACACTAACTATATATATATATATATATATATATATATATATATATATATATAAAAAGCATTCATTTATACGCTTTTTAAAAATCATAGTCCTTCAAACATAGTCGTATTCCTTAAATTAAAGTTCTAAGTAAAATATATGAGATAGTAAATTATAGTTTAAAAGAAAATAAAAAACATGCTTTTACAGTTAATAGAACTAAAAAGTAAAAAATAATTTTTAATATAAAATTAAAATTATTAATGAGAAAATTAATGTCATTGTGGTAAAAGCGGAGGGGGGGGGGCTGGATATGAATTGTTATAATTTCTTAACAGTTCTATTCCGAAATGCAGAGTTAGTGTAAAAATGTAGTAAAAAGCCCCTTACGCTTTTACCACAATAACATTAATTTTCTTGTTAATCATTTTATTCTTATATTAAGAATTATTTTTACTTTTAGTTCGATTAACTGTAAAAACGGGTTTTTTAGTTTTTTTAAACTATAATTTATTTTTCATTTTTAGTTCGATCTACAATAAAAGCGTGTTTTTTAATTTTTTAAACTATCATTTATTCATTGATGAATTTATCCTTGAATGATGTTTCATTTCATAGGTCCGACAAGAAAATTTAGAAAAACAGACTTTATGTCTAGGTTTCAAGCAATCAGAAAATTAATTATTTTTTTCCACATACTCGAGACTTTTTTATTTTCATTTTCAGAAAAACTGGGCAATTGCTTATACTATGGTAAGAATCTTCTGACGCATTTATCCCTTTTTCACATAAAGAACACTTTTTGTTTGTTTGTTGTATTTGTATTAACCATGAGCGTTTTCACTTTAGGATTGTAACTTAATCTTTCAGTCGCCAAATCTGCCGATGAAATTAGATTTTTGTTAATTCTGATGATCCTCTCTCTAATCAGGAAAATGTAACAAAATTATAAAATTATTGTGTTGCTATCGGTCCTTGACAAGTGTGCAAAATTTCGAAATAATCTAACCTTTTTAAGGGGGTAAACATCGAGTGTTAAAGGATTCCGCGTTACATACAGGTGTAGCTAATACACACGTGTTAGAAAAGAACTGTAATTTTGGAAAGTTTGGAAAGAAGTATGAAAGTTTACCAACACAAGTTTACCTCAGATACTTCTCCCCAGTGTACTACTCCACATGATTTAGTTGCAACTTGTCATAAATCTCATAGTTCAGTAGAATATTAAGATTAGGGTTTATGTATACAAAGTTCACACTGAAGTTTAAATTAATGAAATATTCGAAAGATGCTCTTCCTTTCGGAGTAATATCTCTGAGTTCTAGAGCTCACGACTTCCGGAAATAGAGCCATAATGATTAAACGTGGACACTGAGCTGGTCATTTAACTATTCTCCTGTTCGTTACTGTGGGAAAAGTCTTCAAATATTAAGTTATCCTACTACGTTCGGAACCGTGATTTTGCAAAGGTTTATAAATGGATAATATTTATATTTAGCATCACTTAGATTAGAAAACGTATATAAAATTGTTTTAAGAATATTATTGCAATAAAAAATTATTTAATTACAATATTTTGACAAAAAATGAACATAGAATGACAAATTTTCAAAACATTCTCCTTTTATGAAAAATGTATCTATTATAATAATATTTTGCCTGCATATATCTCAAACCTCTGTACAAAGGCTGAACTAGAATTTTTGAAATATATAACTTAGAAGTGGATTTATCCATATTTTACTACAGCAGAGGGGAAAAATTTTAAGAAAAATACTCCGATAATTATTTAAATGGGTAGTAACTATGAAAACAATGTGAATGTTTCAAAAAAATCCTAGTTCAGACTCTCTGGAGTAGTCTTTACTTTATATAAGAGCACACAAAATACTATTATTATTATAGAAACATTCTTTATGAAAGGAGAACGTTTTGAAAAAAGATTATTCTAAGTTAATTTTTGCCAAAATATTGTATTTAAATAAATTTTGTTTGTCATAATGTCCTTAAAACAATTTTATACATGTATACTAATCAAAGTGACACTAAATATCATGAAAATTATCCATTTTTGCGCTTTTTTAAAATCATGGTTCCGAACGTAGTCGGATACATTAAATGGTAAGGAGTTCGAATATTTTGGAATGGGTAAATATCACGTCGACGCATGTAAAATTCCAGCGACTTACGAGAGCTTATTTTTATTCGTTTAAAAAATTGTTCATATTGAATGCACGTATTATTGAATTTTTGCTTCAAGTTAGTTCGGTGTGTCTTTTTTTTCTTTCCTATTATAAATATTTTTTCAACAGAGTCAGAAGAAAAACAGACAGAAGTTAAATTTTGTATTTTAAATGTAACCAATTTTTATCTGTAGAACCAGTTGCATAAATATTCCGATTAAAACAATTTTATTCAAAAAATTTGTATGAGTATTTTAAACAATTCAATATATTTTTAAATTGCTTATTTGCAATATAGTTCATTTTATAGAATTAAAAATGTACAGTATAGTGCGTTATGGATTGAAAATTTTTAAAATTGGTTCTTTGGTATATATTGGTAATGGATATTTATAACATGAATAAGAAATTTGACATTAAGAGAAGTAAAGAAAGTTATAATAAAGTTTTTTTTAAATAGATAATAATAGTTTAATAATATAATTTATACTTTTAATAATATAGTTTATAAGGCAGTTTATCAGATGTTTGTAATGATGTAAATAGTTTTTTGAACACACATAATTATACATATGTACACATTCAAGCACAGTGGCAATTTTTCTAAATATTAAACAAAATACGAGTTAAACGTTTTCATGTGATTAAAACAATAACCTCATTTTTTGGAATTATGATTTTCATTTTCTTTTCAGTTATTAAGCGATTTTGTATCATTCATTTGTATTCAATATAAAATGTCATGAACTTGTAGCTAGCTTATCTAGAATTCAAGCTTAATGCCACTGAAGACTCACCGTATAAATGGGTCCATGCATGTTAAATTTGTCAAGGTTCGAAGTCCTCCTGTTGTGTGGTGTGGAAGTTAAGACAATGCAGTATCAGCTCAGGTGTCGTCCTCGTTATTTGACTGTAGCATAAAATTACGAGATCCATCACCAATAGCCCTCGTGTTTCTTATAGTGCGACGTTAATAAACTCTCACTCATACACTATTTCATTTAATCCGGTTCGTAAACTATAGTCCGTGGACCCCCAGGGGTCCACAGTGCTTTTCTAGGAATTCGCGAAGGTCTTGCATTTAATGTTAAGATTTCCCTCTTTTCCTTCCTTCCTCAGCCCAGGGTGGGTCTTTGTCTTCTCAAGAAGACTTTTCCAGGCCAGCCTTCTTCCTGCTAGTATTCTTCAATTCCTAGTTCTCAAAACTAGGAGATCTTTTTTCTAGGCCATCAATCCATCTAAGATTTGGCCTGCCTTTTCTTCGTGTACTAATTGGTTGAACATTGAAGACTTTTTTAGTGGTGCTGTCTTCGTTTATTCTGTTAACGTGACCTGCCTATTTAATTCGTTGTATTTTGATGAAATTAACAATGTCAGATTCTTTATATGATTGATAGAGCTCTAAATTTTTGATCTTCTTCGCCATGTTCCATTTTCCTGAATTCCTCCAAAAAGGAATCTTAAAATCTCCCTTTCGCAGATACTTATCATGTTCTCATCTGTTCGAGACATGGACCAAGTTTCACATGCATAAGTTAATACTGATCTTAAAAGACTTTTATACAATAGAACCTTTGTTTTCTTTTGATTAAATTTGATTTCATATATTTTCGTATTCCATTAAGACATCTATTAGCCATAGTAATCTTCTATTGGATTTCAATAGTACAGTCGTTTCTATTGTTAATTTCCTAACCTAAATAAGTGAAGCCAGTGGCGCACACAAGGGGGGAAGTGTCCTAGGGGCCCGGAACTCCCCATAGCCCTTGATTTTTTTTCAATCTGTTATAATCCTATGTATATATTACCGTAAAATCCGGCACATAAAGCATACTTTCAACACAAAAAATACGATCGAAATTTCCGGATGCGCATTATACGCCGGGTATTAAAGTGAGAGCTTTAAAAATAAAAAAGATGAACATTGAAAAAAAGTAGACTTCTATAAATATTGAAATAATGTTTATTTAAAGGAAATGATACTCCTTATGAACTTAAATAGCTGTAGTTCTAGAAGTATACTATTTTTTCCATACCTTGGAATAATACCTCGAATAAATGACTTCAAAACATAAGAGCAGGGCATATGTACATTTCAGATTTCTTCGTAAGAAAGGGGTTGCGCGTTATACGGCGAACATGCCTAAATATTAAAAAAATGCAGTTTGAAAGTATAGGTGCGCGTTATACGCCGGATTTTACGGTATATATTTTGAAACCCATGTACATTTAACTAACGATAATCTCATACGATCTAACGATAAAATACGCCGGATTTTACGGTACATAAAATTTAATTAAGTATTTGTTATTAATAATTAATTTTATTAATTAATGCCAATTATTTATTCAATAATCAATTTTGCATTGTTTTTGTTCCCGAAAATCAACAAAATCAAAAGAATATGTTGGGCGGCGTATTGAAGCCTGATACCAAAATGGTATATTTTCGGCCCCCATAAAAATTTTTTGTGTGAGCTACTGAGTGAAACTGTCAACAACTTCAAAACTATTCTCTTCAATTTTAAAATGGGAATTGTTAAAACATGATTTAGTGCAAGGCATGTACTTTCCCTCTTTTTACAAACTTTTAAAAGCCTCGTGGAAAATTTAAGAGATGTGCCTTCCTAAACCAGATCACTAAATTGCCCCAATAAAAAATCTCTTAGAACATGTATTTCGATCAAAAAATATTAATTTAATTAGTTTTAATTAATTTCGTAATAACTTTAATCAGATTTTTACTATTTTCTTAAAGGAAAAAGAAAAGTGTGTTAAAGTCTGTATAAGTAACTGAGGTAGTCTGAGGATTGTTGAAGAACCTTTAAATCACCCAGCCATGTGATAGGGAGTCAGGAAATGATGCTCAATATCTTGGGGGGTCCACGATGTAAAGGGGGGAGCGTGGCTATCTAAAGTTTAAAAACTGCTGATTCAATCTATGGTTTGTAAAGTGCCAATAAAAATCAAATGAAGTTGCTGGTATAAGAGTTAAATTCTACAAACACTTTCAAACTTTTGTAAGCGTTTCTTATTTTCTTTCAAACATATTGGGTGGAGTGAATAACTATTTCAATTAGTTTTTGTTCTATACAAACAAGCATTAAATCTAAATTCAGTGGGATGTTGGAGGAGGGAAAGAAGGCAACACCACACATCAATAGAAAACTTAATAAAGAATCGAGGAAGACGAACATTTTTCTTAAATGAAATTCGCTTGTAATAGCTAAAAATATTTGAGTATATAAAGCTAGAATAAACAACAAGCTGGCTAGCATTATATTTTGCAATTTCCAAGAGATGATGGATATGTGGGGCGTGCCAAAAAGGAATAGTAAAGCTCTTATTTTAATTGAAATAGTTTTGTATTTGTTGGTAAACGAAAGGAAAAATCGCTTTTCCGAAGTTTCTGGAATGTTTGACTTAAGAGTCAGAAATAAGTGGACTTTTGTTTAGAATTTTTCATTGTTCTGATTCAAATACTTTAATCTTTTAATCAATAGAAATTTATTTGCTTTGTTATTCGCTATTAGAATTAATGTCTAGCATTATATAAAATACTCTAATTAAAATTTTCTTTTAACCCTTTATCTACCGACGGTACTTATAAATACCACTCACTTTAAAATTTTATAGAATAACCATTTTTACGAATACTTTGATGATACTTAGCAGGAATATTCTTTAAAATCCACTCTTCCAAGATATATGGCAGCACGGGTTCTATGGTGAGTACTTTAGCGGGGAAGGCGAATAGTTTTATAGTAGAAATTACGTTTTCGGCTGATGGCGTTTTCTGCGGATAGCGAACATTGTCATTTCTGTTCCGAAAAAATAGTTCATGTCAAAAGGTGTCTAATTTTTTTGTATGTAAACGAAGACCTTAGAAAACGATTTGACTATTTATTTTAAGTGAACAGTGTGTATAATTAATTTTACGGTTGAATATCTTTAATTTATTAATTAGATCTAACTAATTAAATTTCCCAAAGTTGAGTATTTTGTTAATGTATATCCCTTAATTTTCAATGTAGTGATTCAAAAAAAATATTGCATGAAAAAAAACTGCAGTAAATCATAATGCGGTAGATAAAGGGATAATACGTATTTAAAATTTCTACTATTCCTTTTGAAATAAAATTGGTTCTTAAAGGATTTTATGAATCCAGAACAGGAATTTTATGAGTGTAAAATATAATTTTTCAGCCTTTCATCCCTATTGCAGTGGGTCGATAAATTAGTACCAAGATTGCTTGGGGACTTAAACACTGGGGGTCTTGTTAGACGCCATGATTGGGACATCTGTTTGCCTCGCCCCAAAGGTCCTATTCTGGGATGGGCCAGTAGGCCCTGAACCTCATGGGCTGTTGCGCCACTAAGTTTGAGTGTTTGAGTTTGAGTTAAAATATAATTTTTCATTCATTATTACTTAATATCTAAGTTTTAAAAATAACGCAAACTAATAAAAATTCCCCCTCTAAGCACCTAATTGTCTATTTGACCCAGTTTGTAAGAATGGGCTGTCTGTCCTCTCTACCTTGAGTTTTTTCCCCTCCAGCCAAATTGGAACTTTGAGCTAGAACAACTCTAAGACACAAAGGAGAGTCACTACTAAATAGCATATAAGTAGTTAGTGAGATAGAGAACAGATAAAAGAGGTAGGCAATATTGCCACAATAGTACTGCCTGAATTGCCGTCAAGTATTCCTGAGTATAGTTGTTTAATTATAAGAAGGTATTAGGACAGTGCTTCTCAAAGTTTCAATATTCGCGACCCAGTATTCAAGCATGATTTTCATCGTGCCCCCCTCATACAATAACAATGTATTGAACTCAAAAATATTATATTTTGATGCTAATACTACGATACGTCTTTGACCTCTTAAGTGCCACCGGCGTAAATAAACGTCTCGCTCAGCCAAAGCATTAATTTCCCCGCACGTATATATACGTCTTTCCGAATTACGGTCTTTTCTGTGTACTGATATCCATAAAATTATTCCGAAGGCTTTGGAATGCAATAAAAGGATCTTGACAATTTAGCGAAGGATTTACTTATTTCAGACTATTTGCTTCTTTTTTTGTTTCTTCTTCCATCCCAATACAATCGCTTAACTTTTAATAGGCAATTAAGAATTTAATTCTAAACCGTACAAATTATCAAGATAAGGGATAATTTATGTATATGAGAGTCCCTTGGGGTCACTGGTAGTTATTAAACATGTTCTTAACTTAGTATTGTTAATTTAATTATAAAATACATTGTGAAGCATTGATACAATTATAAGTGTAAATATCAGTGTAAATGTGTGTTTTATTTTTTGTGTCAGAACGTATTTTGTTTGTTTACTTTCCATTAATTAATACTTTTTTTAAATAATCTTTTGTTTTTGACTTTTCAATATGCTCGCGCCCCCCTTGTAGAGTTGTCACGCCCTCCAAGGGGGGCACGCCCCACAGTTTGAGAAACGCTGTATTAGGAGATTTTTTCCCTTTAGCGAATTTCCGAGGTTGTATCTCATTTCAGATAAGTACTCGATATTTCTTATTATTCATTTTTGTCTTGACTACATATCATGTACTTAGTTCCAAAGCTTAAATTAAAAAAAAGTAAATTATAATGAATATCTATTGGTCATCATTTCGTGCTCAACTTAATGCATTTCAATCACTAATGCGTTCGAATCCCCCGAGTATCTGATTAATATGCCCAATTTTCACCTCAGCCAACATGAGGAGGAGGTACCGCGACACTTAATGAATACATCTATAGCCATTTCATCATATTTTAATGGGAAAAAAAGTGATTTTTTTTCACAATTTAAGTTTTTTCATTGAAAGTTCAATATTTTGAAAAGTTAACACAAAATCATTCTGAAAACCCCCAATTTGGGAATCAGTGGTGACTCGTAGAATCCCGAATCTAGTCTTACAAGGAGAGGGCACGACTAAGGAAATTCATTTCGGGTCGAGACTTGGGGTAATAGTAGTACTACTTTAAGGTATTCAGCCCTTAATGTAATTCCGTCGAATGGCCAATCAATTCGGAGAAAACAGCGTTCGAAATTCATGTTTAGCTTTTATACAATTAAGTTTCAATTTTTTTCACCGGCCCAGTGGCTCGATTGGTAAATCGTCTGCCTTCAATACGGTTGGATCCGAGTTCGAATCCCGCGAAAAACTTTTTTCTTTGAATTCCTTTAATTATTTTTTTAAATTAAATAAATTTATTTATGAAAGGTTTATTAAATATTAAATGATATTCTACGTAATTATATTTGCATTTTATGCAGTAAAAAATTACTGTAATTATATAAATATTAATATAATGTTTAAGAAATAAATTTTTATATAAATAAATAATATTTATAATTAAATATATAATAAATATTAAATGATATTCTACATAAAAATTAATTATAAATAGTTTTATAATGTGAAATACAATATACTATAAATGAAATATTATATATATATATATATATAATATAAAATAATTTATAAAATTTATTATTATTATTATTAAATTAATTATTTCGTAATTATATGAAATACTTAATAAGTGCTTTTCAAATAATTATATTTAATTTTAAAAAAATTATTTAAATAATTTTAATAAATGTATTTAAATAAATTTTTAATAATTTTAATTAATGGTAATAATGAATTGTAATTAATATTAATTAATTATTTTAATTAATATTAATTACACATTTTAAAAACTAACATTAATTAATTACTTTTAAATAATATTACTTTTAAATAATAATACTTTTAAATAATTTTAATGAATAATTAATTTTAATTAAAATATTTTTAAATAATTTTAATTAATAATACCTTTAAATAATTTTAATTAATAATACTTTTAAGTAATTTTAATTAAAAGTCAATTTTAATATTATTAATTAATTTTAAGGAATTTTAATCAACAATTAATTTTAGGAAATTTTAATCAACAATTAATTTGAAGTAATAATAATTTTAAATAATAAATATATTTACTTATTTTTTTAATTTATAAAATACAAAATAATTACATAAATACCATTCAATATTTAATAAACCTTTAATAAATAAATTTATTTAATTTTAAAAAATAATTAGAGGAATTGAAAGAAAAAAAGTTTTTCGCGTGATTCGAACTCGGATCCAACCGTACTGAAGGCAGACGATTTACCAATCGAGCCACTGAGCCGGTGAAAGAAATAGAAACTTAATTGTATAAAAGCTAAGCATGAATTTCGAACGCTGTTTTCTCCGAACTGACTAGCCATTCGACGGAATTACATTAACGATTGAACACCCTAAAGGAGTACTACTATTACACCAAGTCTCGACCCGAAATGAATTTCTTTAGTCGTGCCCTCTCCTTGTTAGAAAATTTTTAAAAATTTTTATAGATTCATAACATAAAAAGAAAAACTTTTTAGCCACTGAAAGGGATTTGCCATCATAAATTAGTCTTTCTCTGTCGATCATTTACTTGCTTTTAAAAACACTGACAGATGCTTGGATGTAATTTTTAACACTCCAGCCAGATCTAGAATTCTCTTTTACGATAAGTAAGATTGTAAGCATAAGCAAAATACTAAAAAAAAATTATTTTTCAATAAAACATTCAGGTTTCTTTAGGCTACTTAGTGTATTTCTCTCCGATTAAAATTGGTGCCTTTTGGAATGTTTGTTTTCTTTCCGAAATGTAATTCCTGTTATTATGTTTCGTAAAACTTCAAGAATCCTTCTTTTATCTTTTTAAGTATCGAAAACCAATATACTCCGACAAAAATGTCTCTAAAAATACAAACTAAAATTAAAAAGATTTTCTTAGTTAAATGTGTGTGTAGACTAACAAATGTATCAATAAACTGAAGAGAAAGAAAATCTGTTATATCTAACAAATATAATGTAAAACACAAGAAATGAAAATCTATCAGTCGAAAGAAAGTAGGACATAGAATAACAATAAATTGATTAGTTGAAGACTGAATTATAGAAATATCGAAAAATTGGCCAATGTTTATTTAGTTTAAAACCATTATGTAAAATGCATTTATGCGCACGATTAAAACAATAGTCTCAAATTTATATTTTAAAACCCAGTTTCAGAATGAAGTACAAGTATTAAATTTTCTGAAATAATGTATGTGCGTGTAATAATTCGCTTAAATTTTTTTTCGAGGGATTATAATTTATAACAGCCTTGAGCCTATGATGCCGCACGGTGTTTGCCTATTGTATTGTTTCAACATTGTATTTGCATCCATTCTTGTTCCTTTCCCTTTTGATTCCCAATTGTTCCTGTTTCCTTCTACTTGGAACTTCCTACCACTATTGATTGAGTATTGACTTACGTTTGTAAGCCTTGTGTTCTTGTCGGGACACAAGGAATCTACCAGGAGTCTAAAAAATACCTCCCATTTATTAAAGTTTGGGGCAACATCACTCTTCTGTTATAAAAACTCGCAACAACCTTTTCACGGCACTCCGCAACGCTAGGTTCCTACAGCATTTTTGTATTTTATAAAGGTGGATTTTTAAGGTTCTATTAATAAACTTGTTGTTGCTTAAACTTTTGGCTTTTTCCTTAATTTAACCCGTAGTATCCCCTTTTCATTAATTTTCTCACCATTATAACTGGTGACCCGGACGTGATTTGAACTTTGCCTTAATTTTCTCACCATTATAAGCCCTTCAAAACTTCGCGTGATAGTTAATTTTTAGTTACCGGCCTAACGGGAAACAACCACAACTTTATCTCCTAAAAAAACTGCCCCTTTTGAATTTCTAAATAGAATTTTTAATTTAATTCCAGTTTTCTCCCTCGAGTTAACGGTATGATACATAGCTACCTTAGTAGAGACAGGAATTATTTTTTAGAATTTCCTACACCGTTACAAATATCAAACGACAATACTTACTTTTAAAACATTCTTACAAATTTATAATTTATATTTTAAGGTACTAAAATAGTACAAAAAAGAGCTTCAATTCTTTTCAACGTAAGTATCCCAAAATTTTCCCGAATCATTCTCCATGTTTCGTGACTGGTAATGCATACGTAAAGAAAAGCATAGTATTTTTCGGAATGAAATGCTTCTTCAGAAGCAAGTACTCGATTCGAGAATGAAAGGTCGTTTCATTTCTCAGAATTTCCTTATATGCAGCATTCGTTCCCCAATTGACAAGCAAATCTTTTTGATATTCACATTTGTTATTTAGATTAGCCTGGAAACAACTAAGCCTAACTGGTAATTATGTAAATTTCGAAGGATTGTTACAAGAGTTATAATGGAAGATTATTTGACTAGATGTAACATCATAAATCTAATATAAAACGCATGTAACAAGGCCTAGTAATTCTCATTAAGCAATTAGTACCTCGATTTGTAGGAAAACGTTATAAATTAACTTTAATGGTAATTTCAGCTCTATATTTTCGAAAATATTGATAGTAATTGATTTGCCGTGCCTGAGAACGGATGATAAAAATATAAAATATGTAAATATACCATGTTAATAAGATTTCACATTCATTTTGTAACTATATTTTATGTTTAGCGCTGCTTGTCTTAACAATATTAAATACGGATGAAAAATTGACAAGCTTACAGTTTGTATTAGATCTACCAAAATGTAATATACATAAATTATTTTTAGGATTATCCACAAAAACTTCATTTTGTTGTCATGTAAGTATTTCAGACTAACTCCTGAAATACTTTAGTTGACTTTTCTTTTATGAAAAAAGGCAAAAATTGCCATGCACTTACAGCACGATGAAACGACTTTTAAATGAGAAAAAGTGAAATGAAATTATGATTAGATGATGCACTCTCCATTATTGTTAAATAGGAGAGTAAAATCTTGTAGATATTTAAAAGTAGTAAAAAATAATAACGAAATTCCTAAAAAAAAGCTTTTGAAATGTAATGCATACCAATGTAAACATATTTTCTCGCTTTGATAAATACTATTATTAATGACAAATATTCTGTTTAAAAAAAGTATAATTTACAGTAGGCCTTTAACTTTGGAAATATTTTGAAATAAAACTATTCCTATTCAGAAAAAAATTAAGAAATCCAAACTTTTCACAAAACATTGTTTTAAAAAAACTATTTTGAAATACACGTTTTATAACCTTTAAAGTAGGAAGAAATCTAAATTTTAAGAGTATACACACTAGATGACAAGAATTTTACTCTAATTTTGTGAGCTGAGTTATATAAATTTCATTTAATCTTAGAATCTGATTGTTAGAAAACAAAAAAGAGGTACATATTTACTTTCAGGATTTTTCCCCCATATTTTGTAATGATACAAAATAGTATTTCTATTATTTTTTTCGCATCGCACCTTCGATTTGATTACTTTTTTAAACAAAAAAAGCGACAACTTGTGACTTTCCCAATCCGAGTAAACAATGTTATTTAATTTTGTAGCGTCGTATGTACATAACGTGTTTACCTTTAAAAAATAGGGGATTAGCATTTTGAACATTTTCCAGTTTTCAGAAAACACACAATAAAAAATTGGTTGAATTTCAAAGCAAATCTTTACGTTTCTTTCAAAAATGCTTCAAAAAATCGACAGTAATCATTATGAAAAATACGAATCTTATGAAAGACACTTTAACATATATATATGCAGTTTCATGATACATATATTTAATATATATCATGAGAAATTGTATCAGAAAGAAAACTCATTTTCTTAACATAACCCTAAAAAGCAATATCACAATTTATGCGATATGTATTTTTTAAGCAAATCAATGAGTATTTTTATAGAGAATAAAGTTATTGCATTACATTTGCTGTTAATTTCCTAAATTTATTTTATTTACTTACTTTTATCAAACTCAAGTAGAGTTTATAAGTGTTTCTTTTCAGTATTTTGAATATATTTTACGTCTCAAACTATCAAAATTAAAGATAATAGAATTGTTGCTGAAGCCAAATCCTTTGTTATATGTTTATAGAAAAAATAAACATTAAAAAAGAAAGGAAAAATGCTAAAATATAGGATTTTGTTAATAAAAATATGCACTAGGCTTTTGTTTGTGAGGCACAAGAGGAAGCAAATTCATAACAATTCTTTTGAAAATAAAAAGCTTCATAACTAAATATGACTGCTTATAAGCATAGTCATCATTCACATTAGAAGGTTTTTTAAAATTATTTCGAGTCTTTTTATTAGGAATTTTGTGTGTATTTTGCTGTCAGATATGTAAGTACATATGTATGTATCAAATAACATTGCACTAGAACAAGGGTGGGACCAGTGGTGTAACGGAGAGTATTAGGGCCCCTCTGTAAATTCAGATTTTGAGCTCCAAGCTGGATCTAACAAAACCATAACATGAAATAGGCTTTGGGCCCCCTAGAATCCGCCCCTCTTCGATTCGGGGGTAGCGGAAGGTGTACGTTACGCCACTGAGTGGGCAACTTGTTTGGCTCGCGGGTCACATTGTGGTAGTGGCAGATACTGGAGGGTGCCTTTTTTAAAATGATTGCATTCATTCTAAGAAATAGTAAATATGCTAAATAAAATACTGGCAGTTTTATTAATTATCAATTTATTTGTTGTACTAGTTTCATATTGCATATATAGCTGCAAGCACATATAATTTTAGAATCAGTTTAAAGATACAAATGTACCATATCATACTTTTCTACAATTTTTTTTAAATGAGTGAAATTGCTTGTTTAAATTCTCATCACAGCCTACAAGTTCATCTCAGACAACTTGCATCCGTATTTAATCTTGTTGATCTTCATACAAGAAAAGCTTTGCTCACAAATATATGTTGACTAAAATATAAAGAACAATCTCCCCATAAATTTTTTTCATACACGGACAATTTTCAGCTAGCTGACAAAGACTTGCAAAAGTCATTGTTACAGCATTGTGCATTTTCTTCATAAATTCAAGCTGTAGCTCCTAAAATGCTGTATCAATATCAACAGTAATGGGATAACAAAGCAAATTAAATTTAGGCTTAATTTTCTTAAAAACTTTAAGGTATCCGACTACGTTCGGTTGATTGATTGATTGAATATTAACGTCGCACTGTTCAGCTACACGAGGGCTTTTGGCGACGGACCACGTAATTTTGAACCATGGTCAAGTGACGTGGACGACTCATGAGCTGGCACCCCCTCTCCTAACTACCACACCAACGGGAGGACGTTTCAGCTCTCGACAGATTTAACGTGCATCGCTGCCCTACACGGCGGGTCTTTAGAGGTACTGGGCTAGAACTCGTGACAAGGCATGCCACGATCCGATACCTATACCACTCTGCTTCCGCGGCCACCCGACTACGTTCGGAACCATGATTTTAAAGAAGCGCATAAATGTATAATTTTCATGATATTTAGTGTCACTTAGATTAGAATACATGTATAAAATGGTTTTAAGGACATTATGTTAAAATATAAATTATTTAAATACAATATTTTGGAAAAAAATTAACTTAGAATATCCTTTTTTTCCAAATGTTCTCCTTTTGTAAAAAATGCTTCAATTGTATTAATATTTTGCCTGTATATAGCTCAGACCTCTGTACAGAGGCTCAACTAGAATATTTGAAATATATAACTATGAAACTATGAGTTTTGAAAAATTCAAATTATTTTCAGAGTTACAACCATTTGAAATAATTATCGGCGTATTTTCTTAAAATTTCTCCCTTCTGTTTTCGTAAAACATGGATAAACCGACTTCCAAGTTATGTATTTCAAAAATTCTAGTGGAGCCTCTGTACAGAGGTCTGAGCTGAATACAGGCAAAATATTAATACAATAGAAGTATTTTTTACAAAAGGAGAACATTTGGAAAAAAGGTTATTCTAAGTTAATTATTTGCCAAAATATTGTATTTAAATAATTTTTTTTTTTGTCATAATGTCCTTAAAACAATTTTATATATGTATTCTAATCTAAGTAACACTAAATATCATAAATATTATCCATTTACACGCTTTTGCAAAATCACGGTTCCGAACGTTGTCAGATACCTTAATTCTAGTGACCTCGTCCTCCAAACTCTCTGCAGATGATCTCTTACTAGAAACACCTTCAAGTAGTTTGTTTCCCTAATAGTGAAAAATACCAGACGAATCTTTGATCGCGAACGGAAAAGAAATCTCGGTTCAAAGTGGATTTTCTGACTGCTTTGGGGGGAAGGGCATATAAAAACTCTTTACGGGTCACTAGGTGCCCACCCCTGCACCAGAGCATTATTGATCATGGGGATGAACGTCGATATTTTGAACTAAAGTCAAGTATGAGGACAAAACCTATTTACGTCCTTAATTCTCTTATCTTCCATACTCTCTTGGGGGAAATAAAGACCTAGCTAGATTAAACATTCAAAAGACCTCATATTTCATAAAAATGGTCTTGAGAAAAGATTTTTATTTCTTTTTAAATTAAAATTGCTTTAGAGTTATACCCGAAGGTTTTTGGTAACATATCTCGTAATTTTGAAACACAGTCAGAAGGTTAGAGCTTAGAGAGAATCGCGCGGAGCGGCCGCGGTAGCCGAGTGGTATAGGTATCGGACCGTGGCTTGCCTTGTCACGAGTTCGAGCCCAGTACCACTAAAGACCCGCCGTGTAGGGCAGCTATGCACGTTAAATCTGTCGAGAGCTGAAACGTCCTCCCGTTGGTGTGGTGTGGTAGTTAGGAGAGGGGGTACCAGCTTAGGTGTCGTCCACGTCACTTGACCATGGTTCAAAATTACGTGGTCCGTCGCCAAAAGCCCTCGTGTTGCTGAACAGTGCGACGTTAATATTCAATCAATAGAGAGAATCGGAGCTACTCTCTTTAATATTTTAATTTAAATGCTATACCACATATGAAATTTTAAGAGATATTGAACTTCACACATAAAACAATCCTTTTTTTTTGAGAAATTGGGATACAGGGCTGGCTCTAGCAGTTTTGCCGCCCCGGATAAAAATGGAAAATGTCGTCCCTCTCTCCAATGCCGCCCTTCTCTCTCTATCATATATATATATATATATATATATTATTTTAGATTTTAAAAGATTCAAAACAATTTGAAATTAAGGATGTAATTACTTGTTATTATTTCAAACGAATGAAATGGAAGATAAGGAATCGTCAATTTAAGCAGTTCAATTTCTTCGAAAAATAGTCTACTAATGGTGGGGACCACAAGCGTTTGTTTTAATTTATAATAACTACACTCAAGACTAAAATAAAGCATCTCCTGTGGCTCTGTATTTAGCCAAACCTCTTATTACCCTTGTCCCCTTTTGGATAGCTGGAACTGGACATCATAAGGGTGAAAGGAATGTCACTTGTGACCTCACTCCGGAATGGGGAGAAAGTTACTAGTTAAAGATGTGTAAACACATATTAAACTTTGTGCTTTAACGTATACTCCCGCCTCAAACCCTTCAAGTTGCAACATTAAAGAAAACTGTCATTAAATATAGAGAATAAAAAGTTAAAAAAATTAAGATACGTTAAATGAAATACCGAATTCAGACCCAATAACATTTCAGAAAGTATATCAAATTTTCTGTAACAAAAAAATTTATTTTTCAAATTTGATCAAAATGCCGCCCTTAAAATTTGCCACGCCGGGCAAGGGTCCGGTTTATCCGGCCCTAGAGCCGCCCCTGCGGGACAAATTACTAAAAAGGCATCAAACTATACAACTGTTATGTAAAAACTAAATAAGGGCAAATTGACTTCTTTGAATAAAAAAAAAATAGTAAATGTTTTATTTAAACTGAAGGAAAAAGAAGCTATATAAAGCATTTAGCTATACTTGGAAGAAATAATATTGAATTTAAATGCAACGATTGTGAGATAAATAATGAATATGTATTTGTTAAGAAAATATTTCTCTATTCTTTTTCCTTTCCGAAATGATTTACTATTGTTTTTCATGCTTTATTAAAATATTAAGTATTTTTCAGTATGCAAATAAAATATAATTAAATACTCTGCGGAGGAGAACATATTGGAGAAAATCAAGAACTCTTCATATTAAAATAAAGTTCCTTCAAGGCAAAATTAATTGCGTTTGTAAAGAATAAATTTTGTATATATAATATCTGGATAAATAAACTCATTTTCGAGAGGTTCAAATAAACTGTGTGTTTAGTAAAGCACAAATTTTTTTCTTTTCTTTTCTTTGTTAAAAAAGGGGTTTGTTTCTTTACATTTGTCTCAAAGATTAATTTTGAAAGGGAAATGTCTAGATTAAATCACATTTTCATTAATATAGAAATAAGTAATTCTTAATTTTTTCTTATATTAACTAACGCTGAATTCTTTTAGATAAAAAGAACAACATTTTCTTTAACTTAAAAAGAAAAAGTTTCCTTTTTCTTAAGCCGACTTAAGTTTATGGTAATGTAGGGAACAGAAGTTTGAAGCTATTGCTAAGAATAAATAATTTTTTAAAGAAATATATTTAAAAATAAATAAAGAATTCTAACTTAAAAAAAAAACTCTGCTATAATATTTTGAAAACTGGAAAAAGTTTCTATATCTGTTTTGGAAAAAAAACTTTATATAAAAAATATGTATTGTGATATGCATTCAGTTCAAGTTAAATTGCGTTTGTAAATAAGAAGAGCAAATGCTAAGAAAGGCTTAAGAAAACGAATAAACAAAACAGAACAAACAAGTCACGATTTTTGTAAGAAGCGACCCAAAGTATTTTGAAAAAATCAGATGGTTTAAAAAATTATTGAGAAGAAATTTTGAACAAGAGATCTGAGTTATACAGAAAAATGTTTTACCTGCTTTTTGGTTTTAGCGATACTGCATAAACTCCCTTTTTTGCATTGCTTCTTTTAGCAAGGTTATTACCAAAAGAATTCTGTCAACACCTGAATTTTATATATGTATAAGTAAAATAAAAAAGATTTGTTGGGTAAATTGGTTTTATACATAAAAGTAAAATACAGTCTTTTTATGCTGAATTAGAATTATGATAATACGTTGTTGTTGAAATCTAAACGACACAATGTGTAATTTAGCAAGTAATATAAAAAAAAATTAAGTCATTCCTATTTAGGTTAAAAAAGAAAAATTTTATTTTAGTTACTTTTTACTAAATAGTCACAATTAATATAAATATGTATACATATGACAGAATCACACAATATTAAGTGACAAAATAGAAAGCAATTTTCCATCTTCCTTTCTATATATAATGTTAGACTATTTTTTTTACTATTCATTCAGTAATTAAATTTAATTATTCTTAAGATGGTATAGTAAAAAAGAAATCACATCCTCAGAAATTAGGCCATCCCAGGTGAAATTCGAACCCACGCCCTTTGGATGAGAAGTCCAACACGCTATCCCTTACGCTCCTGGGCCACAACGGAAGGTTTTCCTTTCTATATTTGTTGTTGGACTATTATTTTTGTTTGTTACTATTTATTCATTTTTTAATTTAATTAATGAATTAATATTTGAAAAAACTGTATTAACACAAGTGTTATCCACTACAAGTTTAAAAAATGTATTTGAACTTGAAGGATGAATAGAGAAAGTATTTTATTAACAATGGAAAATTTGAACAAGATTATATAATATATATATATATATATATATATATATATATATATATATATATATAAGTAAGTCTTACTACTTACTATTGCATGGGGAAATTTAAATCTATCTGATGAATACTAGTAAGCTTATATTACCTTTTGCATCGTTATATTTTATTAGTATAGTGATCTAGTAGGCTTTTTTTTTATCGTTATATTTTATTAGTATAGTGATTTTATTTGTAATATTTAAATTTCTTTTAATATTATTCTTTCGTTTCCCTTTGGCTCAGTGGTTTAGGCAAATTACAGGTGAAGGTTGCTAGCCCTAAAACTTGTTTAAACCTGCAATCTTGGCTCCTAAGGCCAAGAGTTTGTTATTGTACCACTGTGCCTAATATTTCCTATCTTGAATAATTATACTTAGGTTCTATAGCTATCTGTATATATATATAGAGAGAGAGATCACTGTAGGTTCTAGTACTTCTTCACTGTTATTTTATATTACTATATATATATATATGTTTTATATATGTGTTTTATATATATATAATATAGGGAGAGAGAGTGAACTAATAGTAGGCATTGAAAAATGGCATTTCTTTCACTTGATAACGAACAGAAAAAATTTCATTCTACAATAGAGTTTTATTCATTCTTTCCTTTTACTGCAGGTACCATATTTTTCAATAGATAACATTTCAAGGCATTTAATACAACAAAGCACATCACCGAATTTAACTGTGTCTAATTAAAGCATAATGTACTTGGTCGTAACATATTTGATCATCCAACAAATGCATTCCGTTTCATAAATGCATACATGTATATGGACATTTGACATGCAGGTGCTTCTCTCGCGATATATTAATTACGACACGTATAATGAGATACAATTAGTGGGTCAGACAGTAGATTGAGAAGGTTATTTGAATTGTATCAAAGGGATCCCATTTCTGAAATTATTTGCTTACGAACGTAACTAAAATTAGATAAATTTAAAATGTGACTTACAAAGCGATTATATAATATTACCACCTCTAAGACTTTAAATTGAATTTTATTTGAAAGTATTGACACATTATCTAAGTGACACACACACAAAAAAAGAATTCATTACGTATTATTGTAATCTCTCTCCAAAGGTATGCTAAAAGAGAAATATTACTTTTCATTTGAGTTTATGACGGTGACTAAATAAGCCTATAGACAGCTATTCTTTCTTTTTTAATTTTATTAATTCTTTAGCATTAAAACAGTTTTAAGCATTATTGGACCCTTCGAAGAAGCGAAACAGCAAAAGAAACAAAAATTTGCGAATTTGATATATGTTTTTGAAACGAGTTGCAATATATACATCGCAAGAGATGATATGTTAATACAAAGCATACGGGTCATGAGTTTTACGGGAGTATGGTCTTCCAGTAAAATAGCGATAAATCGATAAATGCTTCGTTTTTCTAAACCAGTGATTCTCAACTTTCTTTGTTGTGATACACTTTTAAAATTTGGTGGTACACTAACAATAAAATAAGTTTAAAAGAATATTACTTATTTATAATAACACTATGTATAAAAGATTATGATAATAATTTTCAATGTTAAGTAAAATATATACGACAAAAGCAACACAATGTTTATTGAGTAGTTAATTAAAGAAAGTATTCAATGTGAAATTTGAGCATGATGATTTTTGATTTCATTTATATTTGGTTATATAATGCCATTCTCATTTCATCATCTACATTTAAAAGTTTCGCTTTTTTCTTTTTCATTTATATATTTGTTGATGCTAAAAATCCGAATTCACACAAATAAGACGTAGAAAATTGTAACTATTTTTAAACCTTTTTGGGCTATTATGGGATTATTGCCTCAAATGTTAATCCAAAATGAATTGATTGACTCTTCCAAATACTTTGAAATTAAATCTGTATTATTACAGAATGAAATTAGTTTTTCCTCTTCATTCAAAGTTAATAACTCAAATGCAGATGTATCCCTTATCACACACAAATGAGGATTACGAACCTAATCAAATTTTTTGTTATATATAAAATTTGGGAAGTAATGAATAACTCTCACCTCAAGTGTTGTCAAATGGTCAATAACAATTTTATGAATAGTTTATCTCTCTAAGCCGGCCGAATGATTTAGTTCCGGAATTTTTTCAGAGTATAATTATAATAATTTTAAAAAAAATTTGGCGGTACACAAAAGTGCCGCAGCACAGTGGTTAAGAATCTCTCACTGTTTTTTCTATCTTTCTTTTTCTTTTTTTATTTATACGACGCGATCCAAAGTACAAATTTACTAAATACGTACTTTTTATGACCTATACTCTAGTGACAGACATTAAAAAATGTAATGTACGTTTCTCGCAAGTAATGTGTTCAGTTATAAAAGAATTAAATAGTTCACACACACACATCAAAATATAATTCCATTTGAAATATATTACGATCTTAAAATTTTCTGACATTACTTCCATTATTCATTTAACGAGCAAAGAAATGCAGAAATCCTAAATAAATGACACGCAATAAAACTTTAAAACGCTGCATAATTCATCTTCACATCATTTTACTGCGCCACTGAATTAAAAGGAATTCGCGCACTGAAGTTTAATTAACTTACTTCATTATTTGATTCGCAGTGAGGCAACATGAATGGGTTTCGTAATGAATTGAAATTTTTATTTCATATCTCAATAAAATTATTATTTTTATTATATTTAATCGTTATTCTCCATCTGTTTTCTAATTTGGATTTACTTTCGTTTGCATATCATTACGCTGCCTTTAAAAAATCAACAAATATATGATGAATATATTTTTCTAAAAGGAAATGTAGCTATTTTTCATGTTTTTGTACGATCCGGTTCAGCATCAAATTGCAGTATTACTCATTTTAGGATCTTTTCAACATTTTACAGCTGTTTGTGAAAGCGATTGTAATTTTGCAAAAATTTTGGCTTCAGTACCTTTGGAAATAATTTATGGCTAAGAAATGAGGGTATGTTTTTAATGTTGTAGATATTGATACATATTACGCGACTTCACACATGTTCGATTAAAATTCATACAATTATAAACATTTTATTATAATTTAAAAATGATACTTAAAAAAGAAGCTTTTTTTTTTCTGCGACTTTAAGTCGCAATAAAATTTTCTTATCATTGCACATTACCTCATAACGATTAGATTTTCTCTTTGAGGATATATATGGGGTTGTGTACAACATCATATATATATCATACTATACTATATATATATATATATATATATATATATATATATATATATATATATATATATATATATATTTAAGTAAGTAATTATATGAGGTGTATATTTATTGCACTTTTGTATTTTAACGTTTCTCAAAAACACATAAGCTGCCGCATGTTTATGTATTTTTCAACGTAAAAGTGTAAGCGTATTGTAGATTTTATAGTAAATAAAAAAACAATAAATTATATTTCCTTTTATTTTAATATTACAAATAGTTTTGCTTTCGAGAATACTTCGCTTCTATTTGTTATGCATGCTTATTAGTGCAATTATTTATTTCATCAATCACATTTTTCATATCAGTCAATTTCTGTCAAGAGTCGGTTTCAGAAGAATTAATGTATTTTTGGTCCTACCAGTTTTTAAAAAATATTATTGTTCTTGATTTTTCCAAGATTTTTAGAACTTCATTTTTTTAAATTTTAATATTGTCTTTTTATAAGTATATTTTAATTTATCATTTATCCTTTTTTCCCCACATACAACGTATTATCATTATTATTTTGAGCAATCTCTATCTGATATGTTTATTTCAGAATCACTCTACAGTGATTATCTTTTTCAAAATTTTCATCGCTCCCAACTGGCTCAAAATAGAGAAATTAAATTTCTTCCACGCTATCATTATTTCTGTTTTTATTCAAATTTTGGGAAAATAACAGGTAAAAATAAAGCTGAATAACCTGTCGTTGTAAGAAATGATATCAATATTATTCAAAAGCATATTTTGACTTAAAAAAATTGTTTTCTGTCATAATTAAGTATAAGTTGCAAAATAACTTATTAAAAAACTAGAGCCTTACAGGCATAATTAGTTTTTGCTTTAAGCCTTTACAAACTTCAAATATGTTTTTCTCAGACTTTTAGTGTGAAGTGTTTTCTAATTTCTAAGGCTTTTTTTTTTCTGTTTAAGATAGAGTCTTGAAATTTTTTTTAGATACTCCCAAATATACGTTCTGTAAAAGTTAGTTTGAATTTACGTCTAAGAGCTCTAGTTATTTTATTAAAAAATGCTAAAGTTAATATTTTTAAAAAAATTCATGCTTTTTTTTCAGGTTTAGCTAAAAAAATTATTAAAATTCAACAAGGAAACAGATTTTTAATATCATACTAACTTTTTTGTTTCTAATAACCTAAGAAATACAAATCACTTAAAATAATTAAAATTTTTAAAAAATTTAGCATTTTATAAAAGTTTTAAAAAAACTTAAAACATGTTTAATTTCTTAAAATTGTGAAATAAGGAAATGTCAAACTGACTTATTATTTTCAGAATTAATTTAATAACATAATATAAATATAAAACATACATTTTTTTTACTGTTACTGTCTCCAAAAAATTTATTTGAAAAAGGGTACTGTTTAGTCTTAAGATCAAAAATCTAAATTTCGTAAAAGAACATCTGTAAAAATAATTATGAACAAAAACCATTTGAAGTTATTAATAATTCTGTTTTTAGCTATATACTTTCATTTTTTTTCTTATTTTCATTTTTTAAACAGTATTAAGTTATAAATTTTCAGAACTCAAAATTTAACTGTAAACACATTTAAGCGATGATTATTTTTTTTCCTTACATAATCAAATTAAATCATTGTTTATTTAAACACACACTAAATCTACAACGAATATTTATTTCACATTAATTCAAAACTTATTCTAAAAAATTCCGTGTTAACTTTGAGTACTTTCATGACTTCCTTTTCACATAAGATTTTTTTACAATAATTTATCTTTTGTAGAATTAACATGTTAAACTGTGCTTAATTTCATAGATTTCTATTTTGATTAATTTCGCAGAATCTGTATAGAAGATAAAAAAAAATATTATAAATACACACACACACACATACTAAATATTAATTTTTAAGTTGAAACATTTTTAAGAAATGTTTTGACAGAAATCACTCATACACACTGAATATACGAATCTGGTTAATAGATAATGGGATTATACTTAGTTTTCGAACCAGGTTATCTATTTTAATTTGTTTTTAGTTATGTTAGTTTGACAATTTTGGTTACAAAATATAACTAAAGATGATTTGTGTGTGCGTGTTCCTGTAACTCAGAAATATGTTTTTACCAAAAAAAAGTACTTTGTTAATAAAGGAATAATATATAAAATTAAAAGATATTTATATATAGGAGAAAAAAGATTGAAACTCCAATGTGTAATTTTGCTGAATCACGATGCAAATATATAAAAAGCCAACTGGAAATTTAAATATTTTATGTATAAAAGTTTTTTCTTTATACATTCATTATTTTCAACAAATCAATACGTATCGAAAGATGCCGAACTTAAATTAAAATTTAGATCAATTAAAGATACTTTTCTTCACACAATATTAGATAAAAAGGTGGCCGTTGTTCCTAGTGGTCAAGGGAACGGACTTGAGGCCGGCGTGTCATGAGTTTGAACCTAGAACCACCGAAGACCTGCCGTGTAGGGGAGGGGCGATGCCCGTCAAATCTGTCGAAGCTTAAACATCCTCCCGTTGGTGTGGTGTGAAAGTTAGGAGAAGGAATGCCAGCTTAGTTGTCATCCTCGTCACTTGACCATGGCTAAAAATTACGAGGTCCATAGCCAAAAGCCTTCGTGTAGCTGAATGAGTGCGTGATTTAATATTAACGTTGCACTATTCAGCTACTCTAGAGTTTATGGCGATGATCCTCATAATTTTGAACCATGTTCAAGTGACGAGCTCGATACCTGAGCTGGCACCCCTCCCCTCCTAATTTCCACACCACACCAACAGGAGGACGTTTGAGCTTCGACAGATTTAACGTGCAGCAGTCCTCTCTGCACAGCACTAGGCCCGAATTCAAGACGCGCCTGCCACGAGTCCGTAGCATTGACCATTAGGCTGCCACGACCACCTTGTTGCTTTTGTGTGTTTATTACTGCGATACATACGAAAGGCGTGAGGCAGATGAACGAAAACATATAATACAATCACACACAAGAATACAGATTCGATTACAAACGATGATCCCAGCAAAGAACAGAAGAGGTACGCTGCTTTTATTTCGAGACGGGAATCCATTTCAGGCGAAAGTCCGATTTTTTTCCCGAAGATACATCCATGCCTTACTCGGGATTCGAACCCACTCGATTACAAGCCGAGTGTCATAACCACCATACTGGGTGGGGTGACTTGCTTTTTAAGTACAACATTGATAAGCAATTAAAGCGAGTTAAATAAAACGAAATTATTCAATACAATTGTGATATTTAAAGAAAATTAAATTAAAGTACGAAAAAAAATAAATGTTGAAGCAATATAATCCATATATATAACAAATATTTCTCTTCTAAAACTCTTATGAATAATTTTAAAAAGAAAAATATGTTGTTCCCTTCTATTCTTTCAACCAAAGTTTCATTTAAAAAAAAATATGTTTTCTTCTCTCATAACACCAAAAATTTGCTTATAACTATACTCACATCGACAAACATACTATAATCAATATATACGAGAACAAGACTTTCTTTTTTTTCTGCATAATCATCAAAATGCATGCTAAGATTTCATTTTTATCCACCCTTTTCTCAATATTTGATAAGAATAATGACTCGCATAGAGATTCTTTTCTTCAGACATTGCATAGACATGCAGCACCACCCTGGGGCAAATGAAGTACCATAAGCACACAATTGAAATCCGGATGAAGTATTATTAAAATATCTTAGAAACATTTTCAATCTATTTTGGGATTCAATAATGTGGGTTTTTCGAACAATATGCTAAAAAATCAGTTGATGCATAGTAAATATTTTCTTTTTACTCGGCAATTTGCATACAAAAATAAAACGATTTTTTGAAAACGACCCTTTTTAAACAGCAGCACAATAAACATTTATAATCTTAGTTAGAATTTAAATCGGAAAAAATGATTGGCTATTAAATTCTGAGTAAAATCAGCTTAGGACGGTGTTTTCAAAAATCGACCTACAAGGGAGTTACAGGGCGCTATAAATAAAAAAAAATCCTTTTTATCAGCTATTAGATCTACAGACTTAAAATTAAACAAATATTGGGGGGTTTTTTTGTTCACTTGAGATAAACAAAAAGCTTTTTTCTTTGTTTAACTTGCAATTCACGTAAAATTAACTCATTAAAAACTTCTTTATCCTTCAATCTGTATTGTTTAACTTTTCAATTCATCCGTGCAAAGAACGGGTATACTAGCTAGTAAAATATAAAATTAAACTTTGTATTAATTCGAACCTTACAATCTGTAGTACTAGCAAAAAAAATATTAAAAAAAAAAAGAATGAAGCTTGTTTTTGTAGAACCCTATTTTCTTTTAAAGCCCAAAAATGGCTGCGGATCTGCAAGAGCGATTCTAAATTATGTGATTTTCAGAATTCTCACTTCCAACCTAAATTTAAAATACCTTAGGGCTGTACTTATTTATTTTCTTATCCACCACTAGCGCATATAATTTGAAGAATAACACAACAAGCCATGTTTGTTTTTAAGGATCGAGGCTAAAAAGAAATACAAGTGATGCGGACGGTCTTCCGCTTCTTTGATGTGTTGTGCACATTATCAAACACTGATCTTTCCAATTTTCTGCATATTTATGGATTTCGTACCAGCAGGCCTTCCTTTTTCAAAAAACTTTATTTAAATTTACATAACAGCTCCGTCTCTTTCGTTTTCATATCTTGAGATAACTTTCGGAATAACAGCGCTTCAAGCATTATCTTAGACAGGAGGGAACGAGACGAGGATTATTTATTTAATTTACTTCTGAGCATGCGCTGAGGAATAATTGAGCACGTGTAAGACGGCTAAGTATTCATTTGTCAAATACCTGCAGCTGTTAATAAATGGACATACTCTGTGGTAGGAAGTTAAGCTGCATTTCGTATTATTACAAGACAATTCACCATCTTGGTGTGTGTAGAATCCAGTGGAAAGGCATATTATTAGCCATAATTAATTAAATGATTTGATTACTTCCAATGTTATTTTAGACAATGTAGTAAATCTTGCTTAGTGCCTCAAAACGAAACCGTAAAATCCGGCGTATAACGTGCAACGTCGTATAATGTATACCAAAACTTTCAAGTTGCATTTTTTAATTTTTAGGTATATTCGCCATGTAACGCACAAGGAGCGTGAAATGTAATTGTACAATACTCTTATATTTTGAAGTCATTTATTCGCAGTATTATTCCAGGCTTTTGAAAAAAAAATATATATACTTCTAGAACTACAACCCTTTAAGTTCATAAGGTATGTCGTTTCTTTTAAATAAACAGTATTCTGATCTATGTAGAATCTAATTTTTTATGTTCATTTTTTAAAAAAACTTTGAAACTATCATTTTTATATTCGCCGTATAACGCGTACCCATATATTTTGGTATTTTTAAAAAGTACGGGTTTTACGCTGGATTTTACGGTACATAATGATGTATATTTTTTACTTGTTTCACACACACATTTAGTCAAAATAGCCACAAATATTTTAATATACATTCATTTGCAATGTAGATAGTTTAGAGGATTTAGATACTTATTCACACAAGTTAACGCTTACATTTAGCAAAAGTAATGCTTTTAAGTTTTTATAAATATTTTAATTTTATTATTTATTTTTTATTAAATACCTCCATCCTGCGTTAGATGTTTTATGTACACTTATATATAAGAAAAATTCTATTAAATTAAATTCATTTTATGTCCATTTTTTCATTTTTTTTTTTTATATTTTTATGATTTACTAAATGATTATATATAGTTGGTAAATGGTAATATATATATATATATATATATATATAATTGAAAACTTAATTTAATCTGTAATTTACCTTGTTTATCAGCTTAGTTGTAAGGTAACTTTTAATCCATATATTATATATGACTCCTAAATAATTTATGATGAATGATCAATATTTTGTGATTGGTATTCATTTGTATTAAATATCATTACAATACAAAAGATTGTATCAAATTTTTACTTATGATATTTTAGGCATATTTTGATCATTGTGGTACTTAAATATTTCATAGTTCTAGTTATCTCCAAATTCTAATATTAGATAAATTACTTATTATTTTATTCATATTTACTCTAGTGTTATTAAAGCTATGCTATAATTTCTGTAACTCTTATTAATTTTTATTTCCATTCCTTTTATACTTTTGTTAAGTGCTACATTTCAGCCATTCACATGATTTAAATCTGAATTAGGGTCCAGAATCTGGCAATAACTTATTTATTGCACTCAGATTTAGCACGGGCTCTGCATTTTTAAGTGCAATTTTTAGGTAAGTTACCTCTTTCTTGTAATGGATTTAGATATTCCTATCCATTACTTTCAATAGGTTATTGCTCAGTATTATTTACATAAAGGTGGAAGGTTGGCTTGCCAAAAAACATGTTCAACCCAACTTTTATATAAATTATGTTATATATTAGCTGTCCTAAGTCAGCAATGTTTATAAAACTGCAGAGAGCATCCTCTTTATAATTTTAATCTCGGTTACTCATATGTCCTTCATGGTGTGATTTTTTCCTACTGTCTATGTGTTTTTCGAATGTTCGAATGTGAATGATGGATGTTATCTCTTGTTTGTAGAGAATAAGCCTATATATATATATATATATATATATATTAGGGAGGATCGAAGGTTTTTTTTTTTAGAATTTCAAAACCTAGTTATTTGGAAAAGATGTTTTCTTTTAATATATAAATGAAGGGGAAAATAAAATTTTTAAGAAATTAATTTCTATGATGAGTGCTACCACAAAGGGAGTGAAGTTCAGGTATTTTAACTTTAAGGTTAAATGTCAAAGTAATTTTTATTAAAGGAAAAGAGATATTTCAGTACTTTTAAACATTTATTGCGATGAGAGGATACCTACTAAATAGTTACAAGAAAAAACTTCAGCTACATTTAACAGATTCTTTAGTATTAATTTTTTTTATAAAAAACAAACCTAATGACGATATTACAGAGCATAATAAAGCAGGACTTGGGGGGAGGACTTGGATCGGACTGACGCGACGGCCGCGAGGGGAGAGAGTTGGGCCGATAAATTGTTGTAATTATATTGTACTATTCAGTATACCCCAGCTATGACGAACCAATGGCACGCGGGGCATTGATGACACGCGATACAATATTTTGGGTGCGACACCGATCAAAATGGTTTACCTTTTCAGCGAGATTTTCTCAGTTCAAAGAATTTTCAGAAGCGGTCAAGTTTATTATGTACCCTGATGTAACTTCATTTGATAAACTGAACTTGTTCCAATTCGATTGGTTAAAAATCGATGAATTTGAAATGCTACTGATTGATTTCCAGTCTAGTTCAATATGGCTTCAAAAATTTATTGAAACAAGGAAAAGTTGGAATTTATTAAAAAAGAAAGATTAACTAGCAATATACTTAGAAATGCCAGTAAAGAAATTTTTTAAGCATGGAATTCGATCCCAGACACATTAAATTACTTGAAGAAGAATGTTGATACTATTTTGACCATATTTTCATTTACGTATATCTGCATGTCATTATTTTTAGAGCTAAATAACATTTAAGACTCGCTTAGAAACCATTTGGCATAGGACTCTAATTCAGCATGCATTCTGCTAAAAGTAACATCTTAAAATCCTAATGTAAGTTATTTGTCATCTAATCTGCAACACAGAAGTCAAACTAATGTTACTTTAATTTGAATTACACGTATAGCTAAAACATTTACTACTTTTAGAGCGAAATATATATTTTCGCAGTAAATAAAGTTATTAGTATTTAGTTTGTATTATTTTTTTCCCAATAATCACAAGTCAAAATTATTTGACGGCACGTCTATACCTCATTAAACATTTCTTTAGGTAAAAAATGGCATGTTGATCCATAAAGGTTCGCCACCTCTAGTATACGTGTTACTTATTAATCAATAATCATCATTTTTGGTTGTTTACTTTGCAGAAAAATAATTTTATTTTGTGTGTCTAAGATTATCCAACCAAAATTAACTCTTTTTCTATTTTTAGAAAAATTCAACCCCTTTATGGTGATATTAAATTTTGAAATTATTTAAGAACATCTTTTCCGCATAGATAGAGGTTCCTATTAATAATAATTTTTCCCTTCATATAATCTGATCCACTCTGATGTGTATACTAAGAATAAAAAAAAACGAAAGTTTAAAAAAAATTATTGCATAGTATATATATATTCTTATCTGTATGAGTCATAACCGGAAACTCAGTATTTATCGAGTAATAGATAATGTTTATTATGATGCGAAAACTCAAAATCCTTTTAAAATAAAACTTCGGTCTTCACTACAGGAAGTGAAATTTTTATCGCGTCTCGCCAATTTTGAAATATAGTTAACATGAGCTTCAGTACTGAAATCAGTTTATAAAAGTTTAAACAACGCAAGAAAGATTTTTACTCTTCTGTTCGATTTTAAAAATGCGTAACTAGACATAGCAAAGAAAAGAAACAGGGAATTAACAGTAAAGTGAAATTAATGTGCATCTTAAATTTATCTTGAGTTTTTTTTTAATTTGTCCAAAAATAATTTGAAGAAAAATAAGAGAAAAATTTCAACATTCTTTGTTTTTTTAAGTAAATAATTTGTTACTTAAAAGCTTAGTAAACCTCGGGATAAATTTTAAACTATAATATTAATCTATAATAAACTTATTCAGTTGACCAGCACTCAATTTGTATTTTATTTTCAAATCTTTTGTTATACAAAATTGAAACATAGTATATAAGATTATTTTAATTTAATTTTTTTTTAGAATTATTAAGTGAAATTTCATAATTACGGTGATAGGAATAGTTCTTTAAAATATCTTGGAAAACATATGCACACGCAAGTTACTTAGAACTCTATATATATTTAGATTTATATAAACTGATCTATATAGTACTAGCTGGTATACCCGTTCTTCGCACGGGTCAGTTGAAAAATTACAGATTAAAGGATATAGAAGTTTTTAAAGAGTTAATTTTAAGTGGATTGTAAATTAAACAAAAACAATAAAAAAAAAAGATTTTTGCGTATCTTAGCCGAACAAAAAACCTTATTTGTTAAATTTTAAGTCTGCATATATGAAAGCTGATAAAAAAGATTTTTTGTTATTTATAACGGCCCGTAACTCTCTTGTGGGTCGATTTTTGAAAACACCTGCCTTCTGTTCAGCAAAAGTGTAACACGTTGTTACACATTTTGTGTAAAACCCTTAAAATAGTGTAAATAATTTATATCTGGATGTGTAATATATTAATATTACTTTCTGTTGTATTTATTTTATGTTAAAGTTGTAATATTCCCGAGCAACGCCATTCCATACATTATAATGGCGGTTCAATAGAAACATTGCGAAATGTTGGTGATAGAGCCAAGTTGACACCATTTTTGGTAACCCTGTTGGCAACTTGGCGATTGATTGAACGGTGCAGAAGTTGATATATTGTAGAGCCACCTGGTGGGGAGCTGCAGCAAAGAGATAGCTCAAAACCCTTTTCCACAAAAAAATACATATACATACCAATTTTCATAGTGATCGATTGAACGGTGTTGGAGTGATGCGATTTCATACTTACAAATATCCATTTTATAAATATAGATATAGTTGATAATGTTGTAAATTAAATGTAAAATGAATTGATGACGCTGAAAGTCATTTGAGAGTTAAACTTAGTACTGCTTCGTAGAATCAGTTATGTAATGCTCTTTGAGCTATATACATGTCTTCTTTGTGTGTCGTCTAATAAACCAAAATGTCTTTAAAAATGGATAAAATCACATTGGATTAACATAAAAACATTATAGATATAATCGTCTAAATGACCAATGGAATTAAAGGATTTAGGAAATACAACAGATAGTATATCTTAAAATGAACTCTTATGAAAATACTTAACTCAATATTGTATTCAAATAACAATTTTAATATGAATATTGATTGCTTTAAAAGTCTTAAGATGAAGGTTTCCTTTCAAAAAATAAAGTTTTAGACCACTAAAATTCCGTTTAAAACTAAAAAAAAATGCTAAAAGAAAGTTGCATTTAAAATTTGCGAGGTCTCATCACCATTGTGATTTTTCCCGCTACATCTAAGCTAAAATGCTCTGTATAGTTGAACTTCATTCTGAACCGTATTAAGGTGGAGTTTCCTTGTAAAATTCCTTCCCCATTCTTTTAGCAAATGAGCATTTGAGAAGTAATATCGTTTTGGAATCAGGAAATTTACTCTATGTTCTCTTCCAGATTAGACAAAATTGGAAAAAGGAGGAAACAAAAACTCCTGAACTTCTTTCTTCCTAATCCCAAGAGGTATGTTCCTATTTCTTTTAATACCTATTTACAGTTAAGTATTTTCTTTCTGGAACGCAAATAGTTATAGACTCGACGTGACTAAAATAACTACCTGTTGTACAAGAAATTGCTTTCACAATAAAACACTATTATTTGCAGGTTCATTACATTTCTTTTGTAAAGTATTAGTTTTTTTGTAATGTATTAGTTTTCTGTAATGAAATTATTTATAAAATAAATGATGTTGTGGGTAAACGCAATAACAATTCGCATCTACATTCAAAGAAACTGACTAGATGCAAAACTTTTCTGAAAACATTTTGCTAGAAATTTATTTTTAAGACTCACTTTTTGTTTGATTATAGGTGATAACTTTTAAAAGTGGGAATTTTTTCTTTCGATGTATTTTTAAAAGGTCTATAGTTTAGGTTTGAACAAGGTATAATTTAAACATTTAAAATAAAAAAGTTCCTGTCACTAAAAGACCTCTAAAATTCCTACATTCAAAAGAATTATCCCTTTTCAAACACATATCAATATTATATTGCTTTTCAAATTGCTGTCATTTTCATTTTTTATCAATTTTCTGTGTCAATATTCTTCTTAATATCTAGGTAGCAAGTTTGTTGAAATACAAATTACATAAATAATATATATATATATATATAAAACCATTTTTTTCTATCAATTCCTACTTATGTCAACAAAGAAATATTTTATTTTAGTTACTTTGTATTAAATAATTACAATTAATATAAATATGTATATACATATGACAGAATCACAGTATTAAGTGGCAAAATACCTTTTAAATTAACATTAAAAACTTTTTAACCGCATTAAATTTGTAATTACATTTTTTAATAAAAGTTGAAAAAATAGGTAAGAATTTGTCTTAAAACCAGTGTAAAAGGAATTCTGACGTCTAACTAGCATATGATTATTCAGGTTAAGTTAAATCTTCATCATGAATTTAATAAAAGCTGTTTTATATCCAATGTTGCTGCCATCTAGAGGAATAATATCGGTTGAATTATATCTCTTGAGCAATAATTAAAGAATTAAATTTAATTCATGAATAAATATTTGAAAAAACTGTATTAACATAAAGTTTCATCCACTACAAGTGTGAAAAATGTATTTGAACTTGAGTGGATGAATAAAAAGCATTTTACTAACGATTGAAATCTTGAACATGATATATAAATAAATATATATAGGGAGAGTGTGAACTAATAGTAGGAATTGAGAGAAAAAATCACACTAGAAAAATCTTATTGCATTACATACAAGTTAATTTTTGACATTAAAGTAAACGTATTTTGTCCAATGTTAATGCTATTGAAAATCAGATGCGACTTAGAATTGAAGGGAAAAAATTCTTTGAAAGGGGCAATTAGAGCAATTCCAAGTTCATTTATGTATTTAAAAGTTTATAGTACTGGTAAAATAACTATTTCATTCACTTCTTAGTAGTTCTAATTTTAAATTTGTTTCAATTTCATAAAATTGGATATCTATAAACCATTTTGCATTATTTTCTATTTATTACAAAAACTTGTTGAGAATTTGGAGTGCGGCGTAGAATCGATGGTGGCGTAAATTCGAATAAATACGGTATATTTTCTCTTGGTATCTTAGAAATTAAAAAATATATAATATAAAATATATTTGTGATATATTTTACCAGTAAACATTTAAGAAATAAATTTTTTTTATTAAAAAAAAATGTATAATCATAAAGGGAAAGAACATCAAAAAATTATACAAACATACTTTAAAAATCTACATAGGAATGCATTAGACCTTATTTTTATTTTTTTCATCATTAGTGCATTTAATTTTAAGTGCTGCTTTCATTTTCTTCCGGGATAATTTTAGCAAATTCAAAATAATATCTTGCAGAAATTGAGCAATACGTTAATTATCAGAATTTATATACTTATATGCATGATGATTGTCCTTTGATTTTTCAACATATTTGGAAATAATGAGTCATTATTTCAACTTCAAAAATTTTACAGTGAAAATTACTTAACACGAAAAAATATTTCAGTCCCTTCAGTTTCGTGAAGGGACTGAAATATTTTTTCGTGATAAAAGATATTGAAAAAAATATGCCTATTAAATTAAGTTTATTAGAATTTATTTTTTATTTATACGTAGATATGTATATGTACGTGTATTTAATATACATCAATGAAATAAAAACATTCACAAGAACTTAAAGAAATATAATGCAAAATTTTCACGTTCTTTGAAAAACAAAACATTTATTGAGTTTTTGGAAAATAATCTGATATTTTTCTTTGCATTGTTTTTTTAGCATCAAGTTGTCAACAAATCGTTCGATATCATCCATTTTGTAATTCATTTCGTTATTGGAATGTGTCTCTTCATAACTGCGCATAATTTTCATGACGTTCCTCATTTCGAATGATGTTGTTGAACAGAATCGCATTATTCATTTCATTTTCGTCGTCGGAATATGCATTAACGATATTTTTTTGAGTTTTGAACAAACTCCAAAATGTCTTTGCCATAATTAGGGGTGTTCACATATTATCATCATCTACTGCAATGAATTATTCCGATAAATTAGACAGTCCAATCCAGCTGGTGCTTTCTGTTTTTAGCTCATTCCCAGTAGGGAAATATTTTCGTTTAAAGGGATTTTCGTTTCGTGTAAAGAGGGGGAAAAAATGTATGAAAATACATAGTAGTTTGTCGGAACCATTGTATTATTTCTTGTTAACCGATATTTCATCTTAAGCGTTTTCCCGTTTAACGATTTTCATTGTTTGATTCAATAAAACAGGAAACAGATGCTTCACCATTCTTATTACCCGTAGCAACAAAGGTGAAGCGCGATTTCTATAAAATTGACCTTTTTCTTAAGCCACCTAGAACTTGTTTTAGGCATAGTTAATTAATATTTCGTTTTTAAAAAGATAATTTTTGCAAACATATGTAAAAATAAAAAATTATATATAAACATGAAGCAAATAATAATAATACGTATAAGCATAAACAAATCGAAAAACGACAGCAAACGTGCGAAGTTGTTACCAAATTTTAATTAACTTATAAACTAATTTTTTAAAAGAAAAATATGCCCTTGTTTCATTTTAAGCTTGCCTTAAATAACATTTTTCTCAGCAAATTTTAAAAAACTACGAAAAAAAGTAAAAATCTGTTAAAACGCAAGTATTTCCGGTTTCGATATCTATCGAAACCGGAAATACTTGCGTTGTTTTAATAGACTTTAAGTTCATTTTAGCTTATCTCACTTGCTACAAAAACTGATATAACTTTGTACATAATTGGAGCACAAACTGCAGTAAAGTATTTTTAAAAATCAGAGAATTCAAGTATTTAAATTTTTGAACTGAAAATTTCATTCTTTTCATCCAGATAAACGTTTTTGCTCAACTCGTATACCATATTTTTTTTCCAATTGTGTGTGTGTGTTGAGATTCACAGATAATATTCTAAGCAGGCTTAGAATATGAAATATATCAAATGAATTCACTTATATGAGTTAGAAATTTTATAATATGATGTTTTATTTACCTTTAAGTATAATGTTTCATAGAGTGGGCTTCAGCGAAAAATGGTTTAACTTTCTTTATACATAATTTTAAAATTATAGTATTTATTAATTTGTCATTATTTGATTGAGGGATTAATGTACATTTCATGCAGAATTAAATAGTGTTCAATTTTCTTAACAGCCGATACAAATGCACTCAATTGCCAATGTTAATAACACCGTACTTATTCGAATCTAAGACGTCATCGATTCTAAACCGCAACCCAAATTCTCAACAAGTTTTTGTAAAAAATGAAAAATAGTGCAAAATGGTGTATCGATACACAATTTAACGAAATTAAAATAAATTGAAAATTAGAATGAATAAGAAAGCACCAATTAGTTTTTTTACCAATATTATAACCTTTTAAGTGCATGCGTGAACCTGTAATTGCTCTAACTGCACCATCCAATGATTTTTGTTTTGTTTCGATTCTAAGCCGTACCTGATTTTCAGTAACATTAACATTTGAAAAAAGGTGCGGCTTAGATTCGACTAATACGGTATGTGGATTTTCGTCCTCGTAAACCTCAAAGCCTATTTTTTTATAAAATGAATCATAATTTGGAAAATTTATCGTACTTATTAGAAAAAAATTTGTGATTAAATTGTAATCGTCGTTAAATTCTTATCTATATTCAAACCTTTTATACCCTTACAGATATCATTGAAATGTATGTGAATTTTATAGTTTTTCAGCAATAGAAGATGAAATTTTAACGTATGATATTGAAAAAGAGTTTCAAAACAGCTTTGTAAAGTTGAAGGTAGAAGTGGAAAAGTTGGTCGCATTTACGGAATCAATAAAATATTTACAGTAATTAACCATAAAAAAAATACACCATTAACTTTTATGTTGTTTCTAAATAAGTTAAACAACAGCCAGTGAAAAGTAATTATTTATAATCTCTAATAAATTAACTTCAAAGCTTGTTGGGATATGGATATTATATAAAAGAACTTTTTTCTTCAATCATTTTGAAGAATCATGAAAAGAATTTCCCTATTTCTTTCCTACGTGCTTTTTTTCGAGCATACTTAATGCATACTTAATACAAAATGTGCCTACTTAACTGATACTACTTACTATACTTACTCTGAGTAATGATAGAGCTCTTAATGTTGTCGATGTATTGGTTTTTCTATCGAATTCGCAAATTTTGATGTGTAAAAATAAAACTATAAACAGTGTTTACAGCAACAAACTTATCCAGCAATAACAAGGAAGTTTAATTGTATTATATAAGAATTTATTTATCTGAATAAAAATGTGTGTGTGAGAAAAAAGTCACATTAAATGGGAGAATATCTAATCTGTTGATTATTTATTTATTTATATTAAGATTGTTGTCATTCAATTTTTAATTACTAATTACAATTGACTAATTATTGCACCCCACCAATTAAGGTCATGCATCTAACAATTTAGATATTTATACTTTTTAAAGGTTAATATTTTATTTATAAAAGTCAAATGTTAGTAAACAACAAATTAAACGATTTAATTGAGGTTAAAGTCCCTTATTATTAAAACAAAATTTTAATTCTGTGTACCTCGTCCTAGACTTTTTGAAGTCGTTAATATGAGAACATATGGAAGTAGACGATAATTTTTCTAATAATTTTTCATTTCTTTAATAAGGGTGTATTTTAAAATAACCCGTAGCTTAAATTTTTATTCTGAACTGTTTATAACAAAAGAGTATTTGATTTCATAAATGCATTGTTTTAATACTATTTTGATCCACGACTTTGAAAAAATTTTGTTTAACAATTTGGTAGAAAATCTTGCACATAAGTTCTAAATAAAAATGTTGTGTATTTTAGGTATATATTTTTATTTTTAATCAGTATCCATAACTGATAAGGATACTTCTTATTAGGGTATTTATTTTGAGTGTTTCATTAAAAAAAACTTTTCATAGCCCCCAATAATTTCCTCGAATATTTTCATTTACTGACTAAATAAAGATAGTCAAAACCGATTTCATAAATGTAAACGATTAATTTTTGTGAAATCCGATCCTGAAATTTGTTTTCAGTTCTCATCTAGATGTATCATACTATAAAATTACAAATTAATAAAAATACGGGAATTATTACAGAATTATAGCTATTTGTATCGGGTTAGTTAATTTATAACTTGGTGCAAGTAGAAATTTATGGATGCATTTTTAAATTATAAGTACTTATAATATGGGGATAATTTGCGAATTAAGATTTTAATAATTGTGCAAAACAAATAAAATGCATATAATTTTCTTGGTTAGGAACACAGAATGTAATTTTATGAAAAAATATTTACTACATATATAAATCGTTATATAACTACTTATTACTGAGTTTTAAACTTCAAATTCCAGTCTACGTCATGACGTGTTTGAATCACTTTATATAGTTTTAAAAGTAATTTATGCTCAAGTAACTCGGCTAATTGTTGCATATGTGTGTCCAAAATGTCAATATTAAACATTCATTAACAACAAATTCAATTTTTTTATACTTCTCTTTTATTATTATCTCAGCTTTAATATCTTGGTTGGTAGATGGGCTTGATTGGCCATAATTAGTCAGGTTCCATCGAGTTGTCTTTAACTTAAACAAAACGTGCCATTGAAATTAAGATAAAACTCTAAATGCAAGAAAATAAGATAAGGGGGTATAAGATGACATAGGAGGGCTAAAAATAGAGAAAAATTACTAGAACATCCCAAGGGCGTGTCATCTGTGTTTATCAAAGACAGGAAACCAAAACCCCACTCACGAAAAAAAAGGAAAAATCATTCTGTTGTCTCAAGATCATCAATCTGATGCTTAACTAAGGAAGGCAAACTCCCAAGGGACTAATAAATGAGATTATCTAAGCAACCATCATGATGGAAAAATGGAGTTACCTTTCGAAATCAAATTTCCACAACCTAACTTTATATTTCTTGTACAGTTCTTATTCTGTATTGTTAAAATAATAGGGTAAACTTGGCAAATACGGGCACCAAAATAATCAGTCGAAAATATACTTTACTAAAACCCTTTCCATTTTCCCGAAATTAAGATATTTCATATGTTCTTTCTAATGGTGTATGAACAAACTTCTAACTCTTGTTGTTGTTTCTTATGCCACCTGATCTCGACAACTCTCGTTGTTATGTGTATAAACAAGCTCCGTAACAAATTCTGCAGTTGTCCATTTTTGACTAATACTTTAGGTAATATGGGCACAATTTCTGAAATATGGACAGGTTGCATTTTAATGAAGTAAAAGAAACTTTACCTTGCTCATGTAGAAATGCATTTTTACACAAATTAAATTAAGTAAATGATACGAAGTAAAACTAAGCCTTTGTGTTATTGAACAAACTGTATCCCAAAAAAAGTTCCAAGTTTTTATGTATAAATTAAAAATAACTGAATAATGAAAATCAGATAAACTATTAAATTAACACAAATTATATTACAAACTTAAAGAAAAACAACACTTAATGAGGACTTGCACTAGTACCATACGCTACACTTATTACAAAAGAGTCACCCTCTAACTCGACACATTTCCCATAGAACCAGGATAAACAAGAGCCACAGCATTTTACCCATTCCTGTCCTTGATGTTCATCATAACAGTTATCATTACAAAAAGGACAAGTGCTGGATACATTGTGTTTGTTGGCATTTGTTGTTGCTATGCGTTTTCCCTAACCCTTTCTCTAACCTCCTAACCTCCTTTGGAAATTCTCTTCTTCTCAGAAGCCATGCCTCTTACACTTGTCAGCTCTTTTGCAACGTTTTCATGTCTTCCATGATTTCCGCGAGTTGTTTTCAGTGTTGGAATTAGACTCAACTCCTCCAAAATTAATGCTGCTGACTCCGAGGCTATAGATGAGCTATGTGTTACTGTAACTTAGCCTAAGTTATTGTGAGGAAAAGGTTTAAGAAAGGAAGATGAACTCACAAAGATATGTAGGACGAGAGGATGGTCCGGGAGTAGGACTGAAAAGCATTACTTCATTACATTTCAGTACTGATTATATTGCCCTTAATCATTCTGCCCATATTTGCTTTAGTTATATTATTCAATAGTTGGCATTACTACTGTCGAAGGGAGAAAGAGATCGAAACCTACCGCCAACGGATGCTACACACACATAAGATTAAAGCCACATTTATAGCAGTGCTTCTCAATGTTTCAATATTCGCGACCCAGTATTTAATCATGATTTTCCTCGCGCCCCCCTCATACAATAACAATGTATTGAATTTAATATAATACTATGCTTTGACGCTAAAACTACGATACGACTTTAATCTTTTAAGTGTCACAGGTGTATATAAACGTCTCGCTCAGCGAAAGTGTTAATTTCCCCTCACGTATATATACATCGTTCCAATCTTTTCTGTGCAATGCTATCCATAAAATTATTCCGAAGACTTAGGAATGCAATAAAAAGGACTTGACAGTGTTTGCGAAGGATTTATTTATTTCATATTATTTGATTCTTTATTCCCCTCAACACATCACCGAGCCTACGTGGAAAACAGTTGGAATTGGGCAGCGAATCGCGTAACTTTTAATCGGCAGTTAAGGTATTAATTGTAAACCGTATAAATTATCAAGATAAGTGTTAATTTTTGTATATAATTTTATATATATTACAATCCCATAGGGTTGCTGGTAATTATTAAACTTGTTCTTAACTTTGTGTTGTTAAAGTAATTATAAAATATATTGTGCAGTACTGATACATTTTTAAGTGTGTTATAATAGTGTATTTTATTTTTTGCTATGTTAGAATATATTTTGTTTGTTTACTTTCAGTAAATTAATAATTTTTCAAAATAATCTTATGTTTTCGACTTTTCTATATGCTCGCGCTCCCCTCGTAGAGTTGTCACGCCCCTCAAGGGAGGCATGCTCCACAGTTTGAGAAACGCTGATTTATAGGTTTCATGTAAAATTAATCAATTTTACGTGTTAAATCTTAAGTAAAATAACTGAAATGTAACAGTTCCTCCTATTTGAAATATCAGGTAGTTGTATTTACAGTATTCATTTAATGGGGGGTCCATTTGCACTTCTGTTTGAACCGCACAACAACACAAACAAATCACACAGTCACCATGACACTTGGAAATGGACAACATTGCAATGAAACGCACCAACTCAAAGTTATTACGTGTAATATGGGTATTTGCTTAAATATTACCTTAATGCTTTAGTCATGGTCACTATAACCTAGTGTCCGGCATTGTTTCTAGCGAATCGTGAATTTGAATCCTGATGTCCTTACAAACCTGTCTTATAGAGTCGTTTATACACATTAAATCTGTCGAGATTCAAAGTCTTCACTCACTTGACGAGAAAGTTTGAGGAAGGGGTATTAAATCAGATGTCTTCCTTTTCACTTGCTCGCCGTTCTAAATTCCATCCCCAAAAACCCACTTGTTGTCTCCGACAGCGATGCGATTAATCAACCGATCAATTTAAAAATATGTCGAGTATGTCTAATTTTAAAGAAAAATATCGAGTAATATCATAGTGTCATGTAAACTCCTGCGAGCTTAAAAGCTAATGCAAGTATTTTAGTTTGTTTATGAAAAGAGTGATAGTAAAAGCTATGTTCTAATCTTATTTCCCTTAATAAAAATTAATTCTATCCATAAATATTGACGGCATGTTGAAATTTTATTTCCTTAAAAACCTAATGTGTTTTCTCTTTAACGAGACCCTAAATTAAGTGTCTATCTTTCGGTGTCTTCTTATACATTCTCACGGGAATACTTGCTTCGTAATGTGCTTTTAGAAGAAATATTACCTTTTAACGTAAACCTTTGAGCTTTAATTTTGTTTCATGCAATATCAGATTCTTTACTTGAATATAATTAAAAGATAATCAATGCATTTTTTTATTTCATATAGATACATTTCACCGAAAAAAATTAAAAATTATTCCTAAATAAAGAATGTCAAATTTGCTGTTTTAAAAAGGTATGTAAAATCAAAAAGATAGTATTCAGATGATAAAAAATTTCACCGTTACTTTTTTCAATCTTAATCTTTTATTAAAACACAAAGTGGTTGTTAATAATTATTCACATTTAATGCTATATCTCATTTTCTTGATACTCATTTTGATATGACTTCTCTTGCACATTTTACATCAAAATAAATATTCAGAGCTTCACATTTTTGCCCTTACAAAATTGAGACACAATTTATTATATCTAATTTTATCGTAATCACTTTTTGAATTTATTTTAAATGAATTTAAATACAGCAATATCTCGACTTACGCTTCCTTTTATATGAATCCGGAGTTACGCGATTTTCAAATCTCGTCGACTCGTCTTTTGTTTAAAATAAAAAAAAAAATTTGGTAAAATTGGTAATGTGATTGAAGAATTTTCCAATCTTCCCAGGGAAATAAATTTAGAAGTGAATAGTGATGACTTTCAAGAACTGTTGGATTCTCTTACAATCAGGAGCATTGATGAGCTCATAGAAATGCATGAGCAAGACATTGAAGAAGTCTGATTCTTTAGACCCAGCTCAATCCGACGATCAAATGATGGCTGGGAATTGGACAGAAAGCCTCAATTTAACTGAAAAAAGGGTTACAAATTTTAGAAAATATAGACTCGGACGATGAGCATAGTTTTCAACAAAACAAGAAATAAAAAAAATTATTAGCATACTACAAGGAAATTTTGCGGGAGAAGAAAAATAAAAATCTTTAAACCACCAGACTGCTTTATTTGATTTTATAAAACCTTCCACATCAAAATAACTTCGGCTTAGGATTTTGTATGTGTGTTATCTAAGATTTTATTAAACATTTTCTTTTTCTAAATTATTTTTTTCTTTCGTCTCCGGCCCCAACTAAAAATAATTTATATGTTTTTATATACGAAATCATACTCGACCTACGCGGTTATCACTCAGTCCACCCACCTTCGGATCCATTTTTTTTATAAAAACTAATTTTTGAAACAAATTGAGTGTTTTTAGGAAGAAAAATAAAAAAAATATGTAAATATATAAAAAATTTTAAATAAATATTGTACTTTTAGAAAAATTGGTTGTTTTCAAGGAAATTTTACCAAATTTTTACTAAAACGCGCAACACTGTATAAAAATTTCTAATACAATTATCATAATTTTCTTTATACACAACATACATATTACGGTGCTCTTACGTCTCCGGCCCCAACTAAAAATAATTTATATGTTTTTATATACGAAATCATACCCCGACCTACGCGGTTATCACTCAGTCCACCCACCTTCGGATCCATTTTTTTTATAAAAACTAATTTTTGAAACAAATTGAGTGTTTTTAGGAAGAAAAATAAAAAAAATATGTAAATATATAAAAAATTTTAAATAAATATTGTACTTTTAGAAAAATTGGTTGTTTTCAAGGAAATTTTACCAAATTTTTACTAAAACGCGCAACACTGTATAAAAATTTCTAATACAATTATCATAATTTTCTTTATACACAACATACATATTACGGTGCTCTTACGTCTCCGACCAAACTAAAAATAATTTATATGTTTATATAGAAATCATACCCCGACTACCGGATTATCCTCAGTCACCACTTCGATCCATTATTTATATAAAACTAATTTTTGAAACAAATTGAAGTGTTTTTAGAAAAAAATAAAAAATATCTAAATATAAAAATTTTAATAATTTGTACTTAGAAAAATTATGGTTTTTCAAGGAAATTAAAATTTATAACGCAACATTCTAAAAATTTCAAAACGATTATCATAATTTTTCTTATACACAAATACATTTACGGTAGTCTTACGTCTTAACTAAAAATAATTTATATGAAGAAATATACCCGACCTACGGTTATCCTCAGTCCACACTCGGATCATTTTTTATAAACACAATTTTTGAAACAAATTGAGTGTTTTAGAAGAAAATAAAAATATTAAATATATAAAATTTTAAATAAATTTGTACTTTTGAAAAGGACAAAGAAATTTTACCAAATTTTTACTAAAAGTCAAACTATAAGATTTCTAATACAATTATCATAATTTTCTTTATACACAACATACATATTAAGGTAGCCGTCTCGCCAACTAAAATAATTTATATGTTTTTATATACGAAATCATTACTCCCGACCTACGCGGTTATCACTCAGTCCACCACCTTCGATCCATTTTTGTTAAAAAACAATTTTTGAAACAAATTGAGTGTTTTAGGAAGAAAAATAAAAAATATGTAAATTATATTAAAAATTTTAAATAAATATTGTACTTTTAGAAAAATTGGTTGTTTTCAAGGAAATTTTACCAAATTTTACTAAAACGCGCAACACTGTATAAAAATTTCTAATACAATTATCATAATTTTCTTTATACACAACATACATATTACGGTGCTCTTCAAAATGAACCAAAATCTAAGAAAAATATTAAAATACTAAAAAAAAAGAAAAGAAAATTACAGACAATTATACATAATAGTATGAAATTTTTGATAATTTTTAAGTTTTTTCATTATAAAAACTACCCTAAATGAAAAAATATTTAACCTACAGCAAAACTTATGGTCCACTTTATGAAAAAAATATAACGAACATTCTCACAAAATTTCAAAACGTTATCTGGTTTGGTTCTTGAGATATCATGTACCTGGTAAAGAGTTTCTTTCGAAAACATAATTTTGAGAAAAACGCATTTAAAGTTTTATCTTACCACCCTTTTGCATAGAGTGATGCTTTTTAAAATCATATAACTTTATTTTTATTTCGCGTAAAGGAAAAAGAAAAACTGTTTTGGAATGAAAAATGTTCAAACTATAAGATTTTGAAATAAAAAAAAATGCCTTATGTAGACGAAAAACGACGTTTTCAAGGTAGGCAGTCACCTTAATTCATTCGTTATTTAGCTATAAGCAAAGTATTATGTACTGCACAATAGAAAAATAACACACTGCTCCTTAGCAGTTACAAAAATCAATTTTTAAAGTATAATTCTCACAGCCTATCAAATTTTCTTTTAATATCGTATATCTTTTAACAACAAGAAAACATCTATAAACTTCTATAAGAAAAAAATTTAATGTATTTTCATACACAATTAAAGCATCTAGTATTAAAGAGAACAACTAATTTTAAAATACTCATGAATAATTTTTAATATTAATCAACATTCTTCAGTTGAACTTGTAAATAACAACAGGAAATTATGAAGCAAATTAATGCTGTAACATTTTTATACAACTTATCGTTGTAATAAACCAGAATGGAAAAACAAAAACTTTAATAAATATATAAGAAACCTAAGGAAATATGAAATCTAAATAAAGAACAGACAATATGTATGAACAATTCTACTATAAGCCCCAGTTTTTCTAATACCAAATGAAAACTTCTCTAGTGTCTTAACATTACTCGAGAAAATGAAACGACGAAAAATTCAAATTGATCACTGCAAGAAAAATAGCTTTTATATGAATGGGGAGAAAAAAAACGGATGTTTTCCCCCTGAATAATCTTTTCCTAATGTCCATGGCCTTAGGGAAATAAGAAATGATAAAGACTGAGAGCAAATCTTTATTCCTTTTTTCCAACTCTTTTTTTAAGAAAGCTTTTCGTGTTCTTCCCTGCTTCATAAAACTCCCTTCAATATGACTAGTTTTGGGAATTTGGTGCATTTGCACACTTCAATACATGAATTTCGCGATTTTTATGTTTATGACGAAATTTGAAAAATACGTAAAGAATTGCTTATCGTTTATTTTAAGTTCAAGTGCTTCTCTTTGCATGTTAAAATGACAAATAAAAAGTGTAAAATAGCTTAAGATGTATTTTATTGAATAAGATTACGTTTGTATATAATTTTTACAGATTAGTATGCTAGATGATTGATTATAAAAAAGAAAATTTAAAGATTAATATATAATACTTTTCACATAGACATAAGATTTATTTGTACTAATGATATTTCCTTAATTTGTTTACTTTTTGTGAAATACTTTTAAATGACTGATGAATAGTTTCAAAAAACCTATTTATTTAAATTTAAGTAAAAATATGGTATTTAACTTTAAATCAGAAAATGAATGCTTTTTTTCATCTCTTTCTGTATAAAAAAAGTTTTTCGTGATGCTATAATAAATTTATTACGTACTATCGCAACAATGTCAAGGTTCAAGATAACTCGCCAAGTTGGCAGCCCCTATTTCGCATGCGTCGTACGCACTGAATTGGCACCCATGTGCTTCGTTTCATATTATGTCGTAAATGCGGTTGCGATAGTACATTACTGCAAGCTCTCTCAGAAAAATATCGCAACGATAGTCTGAACTGGAATCGTTGCATGAGAAGAAAGGCGTTGTCTCATACGAAGACTTATTGACTGTTAACGGAACAAAAAACTCAACTTTCCAGGAAGCTGCAAGAGCTGTAAATTTATCAAAATCTGAGGACTTTATCAATGAAGTGTTGGACGATGCAGCTTCAGAGATGAATTTAACAGAAAAGAAGAGCCGAGAATGAATTTTGTGAAAAAAAGAACAGATAAATAGATCTACATAATACATGTAAATTATAGTTTTACTATTTGAGCAATGAGTATGAACAGTTCTATAATTTGTACAATGAAAGTTTCGTCCGCCGTTAGGTGGACAGGAGACTACCTTACCCCAGTTTTATTTAAATAAAAATTTATAAATCCGAATCCTTCTTAGAAATTTACAAATACTTATAGAATTGATTTCTTTTTTTACAGGTAACGGAATTGTTTAACTCAGTTTTTTATATTTCTGATTAATCCATCACGAAACTAATTGTTTTAATGACACAATAAAATTAACATTCATAGTTTTTGGTTTCGACCACAACTTAAACTTTTGTTACTCTTAGATTCAACTTCTATATTTATATATTTGAAAATTAATGTAAGAAGCTATCAAAGATATATTTTTAAACTAAATTTTAAGCTAATTTCCATTCTAATTTCATCTTTTAACTTTTCAAAGTTGCTTCTCTGGAAAACTTTATTTTATGCCGCAAAACACAAGAATTCCTTAAAAGTTAATTACACTTCTAAAAATATTTGTATTAAAAACTTTTTTTCTGTGTCTTGCCTTTGCCGATACTGCCGTGCTTGAGACATTGAATGTTGAGAACTAACTAATGAGGTTAGGGCCGAATTGAGGCAAAAGTGCCCTTGTGGATTTTTTTTGTCTAAGTCTTCCACATCGCCAACTTGGGTCTCCACAAAGCCTCTTTAATTAAAGTCACTGGAGCCTTTTGCGATAAATGTAGTTGCTTGATCCCTTTGTTGTAACTCAATATTCTTGCTCTGCTTTGGCGAGAATTATCTTTGAATTCTGATTACTTTTCGATTATTCTGCCTTCATCAGGTAAAATCCTCTCTTACAATTTCCCTCAATATTGTTTCATTTCAGTTTAGTTAGAGTCAATTCTTTTTGACATTTTGATTAGTCCTTTACAGAGATAAACAATAAAAGGAGTAATTCAAGCAAAAATATTACAAGTACAAAAACTTTATAAAAACAATAGCACAACAAAAATATCGTATTAACTGGCCATCTTTGTTATGTATCCTGTTTACTTCTAAAAATTAACACGCTGATGTTGAAATGATGTTACTGCTTTGTTAGAATAGCGTGAAATTATATTTACGTATATTACTGTTTCATATTACTTTGTGTTTGTACTGTGTGTTTTCATCTATCTCTCGTCTTTAATATGTATCCCAGGTTGAAACACACGATAACAACAACAACAGCTGTTATTTTCATGTATATTCTATGTAATTTGTAACTTTTAATGACATTACGCGGCTAAGGGTCCGGAAAGTGGCTTAAGACCTGTAAAATGCAATGCATTAGTAAATAAAAAAGTTTTGTTGGAGCTAACAATAATCTCATGCTTCAATGAGAAGGGTATAAACATGTAAAAGAAGATTGTGTAATTTAAAAAAGTTCCCTTTGAGAGGTGTTTTGAAAAAGTAAACCACATCTCTCGTTTTTTATTCGTGTTAACACCAAATTTCATTTGCATGTCACGTATTAAACTTTAATTTTCTACATTGGCCCACATATTTATGAGTGTACCTAGATTTCCCTTGAAAACAAGTGTAAGATAATTTGTTTTTTGCATGCGCTGAAACTTTGTGTTGATTCTATGTAATTATAAAGTAAAAACATCGCAAAATTTGCCACAACGAAGCAATTTTTGTCATACATAAGTAAGACCCCAAAACGTATTTTGCTGTATTGCACATAAACATAGGCTCATCGAAATTAATGGTTTGCTGGACCAATGTTTTTATCGGTGAGACTGAAAATTTTGTTTTCCATAATAGTAGAAAGATACTATAACAGTAAAAACAACACTAAGTTTGAAACAATGAAGTAATTTGTATGATACATAAGCAAGGACTGAAAAACATGTTTGCTGTATCGCGCATAAATAAGGTTCATCGAAATTGATGATTTACTGGACCAATATTTTTATCGATAACACTAAAAATTCTGTTTTCCATAATCGTAGAAAGATTTTTCTGAGTAGATTAACCTATAGATTGTTGCATGTATGTATAATAGCCTTCTTCAGTTCAATAATCGAATATTTCAAGTTATTTGCTTATATTCGGGGAGCTAGAAGTCTCCGAACGTTTTCTATGAGATTGAGATCTGAAAAACAAGTAACCACTGTTAGGCACTTTCGCTGCAAAAAATAGCAGCATTGTCTTGTTGAAGCGTGCGGTGATTTCGATGAAATCTTCGTAAATGTGGTAAGTGTCTTCGTTAACGCATCTCAATTTACTAAACAGTTAATTTTACATGAAAAAAATACCAGGGAAAAAGTTCCACTGGTAGTAAAAACTCTTCAGGCCGTGTGATTCCTTCTCCAACACTTATCTTTAAAAAGTACTTTTTTGTTCTTTCTAAAATTGGGTCAGTATAAGCGAAATCCGCCCGGACAATTCAAATTTTAAAAAAAAATTTCATCCCTGAGCACAATCTGCAAACAAATAAATTTTTAAATAGTCAGAGGTATATAAAAACAAAAAATATAGGAAATAATTTTTTAAAAAATCTTACTTTACTCCACTCTATTCGTGTGTTTTTTCAGGCATACTCAAGTCTTACATTCAAGTTAGGTGCCACTTTTATCCTTGCTTTAACAATGCAAAAAATGACAAGAAGTCTGTTTCTGAGGACACGTTTATCTTTTGAAGAGAATACAGACGCATGTCCGGACGTTTAATTGTTTCGTAAGTTGTGTTATTCCAAAGAAAATTTAGAAATATTTTATGAAATTAGACAGAAATTTCTCTAACTTCATTTCCACTGTACCTGTAAGCTTCAATTAAACCATTTTTTTGTGTTCTGATAATTTTAAACCAAAGAATACAGATATGATATGATGGTATAAACAGCTATTTCGTAACGAACTCTTGTTTGCTTAGACGATAATCTGAACAGCACAAGCATTACATTTCTCAGATTATTACTCAGACCAATGGCAGTGCCAATCTTCAAGGTCTCGGTGACGTTCAACATGACTTAGGATGGTCGACTCCTGCTGTATCCCTAGTTCGTTCCTTGGATCTATCCCTCATTGAGAACATATGGCCATGAGTTGCTAAGACTGGGCCATCATCGCTCTTCGGCCACTATGATTGATGAAGTTTGACATAGAGACTTGAATCAGAATGTCAGTATCTATCAATCAAGCCCAGTTCGATTTGATGCCTAACCGGGTTAGACCCATCTTAGTTGCCAGAGGTGGCAGTTATGTAATTTTGGGCCCTGTATGTCCACAAATTTCCTACAAATTTAATCGTGCTTTCTACCTACTATGGTGTATACGTATAATAAGCAAAGTTTTGTTATTGCTTTCCTTCGTAGTGTTGCAATTTTAATGGCCACCAATGTATTACATCGAAGAAACATTACACATCAAATATCTCCTGAGAAATAAAGGGAAAGATGAATTAAGTTATGTACTTAAATTTATTTCGAAAAAACACTACTTATATTTTGCGTTTCATGTGTGTAATTACATTTTTATATGCTTTATTTTTAATGCGCAGTATTTTTTTTTCTGTTCTTAGAATTATATCTTGAATTCTATAACAACGAAAGCGCTTCATTCGTCTTTTGAATCATGCTTAAATTTCTTTTATCTCATTTTGATTGTCTGAGCTTAAATGGCTTTAAAATTATTTTAAAAAGGGAGGAAGAAAAAGAAAGAATAACTTAGTACTAAGTAATTTCAAACGTTGCAGATGACATCTTAAAAAGAAGGTGTCAAATTTTATATTTTAAAGCTTTCAAAAGCACACTGGTACTACTCAATTTTATCTTTTGAAGGCTTAATTTTAACGCATTTAACTCTATTCACGGTAGCACAATTGCTGTCCATAGCACAAATCTGTCTGTTAATGAGAGTTCACATTTTGCATCACAAAGTGCAGTATAAATCTCACATTAAACCGGAATTTGAATCGGATCTTCCATTTCACATCTACGATATCTCATTTGCACAAAGCCAGTTCTACTATTAACTCACGAAAGATGGAAATGGTTTAAAATCTACACACCTATTTTCTTACAACAAATATAACAAAACTTCTAATTGGCATAAGTGCTATGTATTTTTGCTTTCCAGGACGACTTATATTCCTTTGAAACATATCTCATTAATTAAAATACTAATTAAATAGGTGAATAAGGTGAAAGCAATACACAATACATCCAAAGTATAATAACAGTATACTTAATTCGAATTAGGAGAGCAAAATCAGCACATATCTGTACATAAAAATGTACCGTAAGATCTGGCGTATAACGTGGACTTTTAGCATAAAAAATAAGATCGAAATTTATGGGTTCGCATTATACCCCAGGTATAAAAATGAGGGCTTTAAAAATAAAAATAAAAAGATCAGCATAGGAAAATATTAGACTTCTACATAGATCGAAATAGTGTTTCATTAAAAGAAATGATATTGCTTAAGAACTTAAGATATCCGACTACGTTCGGAACCAGGATTTTGCAAAAGCGTATAACTGGATAATATTTATGATATTTAGTGTCGCCTAAATTAAAAAAATGTATATAAAACTGTTTTAAGAATAGTCATACAATAAAAAATTATTTAAGTACAATATTTCGGCTAAAAATTAACTTAGAATAAACTTTATTCAAAATGTTCTCCTTTTGTGAAAAATACTTCTATTAGAATAATATTTTGCCTGTATGTAGCTCAGACCTCTGTACAGAGGCTCAACTAGAATTTTTGAAATATATAACTTAGAAGTGGGTTTATGCATGTCTTACAACAATAGAGGGAAGAAATTTTAAGGAAAAAACGCCGATAGTTATTTCAACTAGTTGTAACTCTGAAAATAATGTGAATTTTTCAAAAATCATAGTTGAGCCTCTGTACAGAGGTCTGAGCTATATACAGGCAAAATATTATTATAATAGAAGCATTTTTCATGAAAGAACATTTTGAAAAAAGGTTATTCTAAGTTAATTTTTAGTCGAAATATTGTATTTAAATCATTTTTTTTGTCAAAATGTCCTTAAAACAATTTTATACATGTATTCTAATCTAAGTGACACTAAATATCATGGAAATTATCCTTTTATGCGCCTTTTTAAAATCACGGTTCCGAACGTAGTCGGATACCTTAAAGTGTTGTAGCTCTAGAAGTATACTTTTCTTTTCTAAAGCTTTGGATAACATCTCGAATAAATAACTTCAAAACATAAAAGCATTGCGCACGTACATTTAAAGTTTCTTCGTAAAAGGGGGCAGATATACGACGATTATACCTAAAAATTAAAAATTGAATTGCAGCTTGAAAGTATGAGTACGCGTTATACGCCGGATTTTACGTTAAGTGAAATATTGATCGATAATAAATTGAGAAATGTGTAAATTCGTATAAATTATTTGCTAATCGCTTTTTTAATTTCACAGACTGCTCGATAAAAATGGGCACAAAGTCATAGTACATTATTGAGCGTATAACATCATAATGACATGTTCATCAAAAATATAAATAAAATTATAACATATTAATATTATATAAAAGTTCATCTCTTGCCTTTTATTGCAGTAAAAAACAGGTTAGGCTTAGACAAATTTGCGTGCGTGCGTGTTAAAAAAATATTTGTTAATTTTTTATGTTGTTCTTTTGCTCATTATTAATGTAAAATTTGTTTCAATTCTAAAATAATTAATGAGATATTTGATGAAGTAACGTTTTTTAAAAAAATTAGGTTGAATGCTATTAACAATTTTAGCTTTGTTTATATTATATTTTAAGCAAAAATATTTTAAAAATCAATTCTGCTCTTTCCCCCTGTTTTTATATAATTCATTCACTCGTAGTTAAAAGAGGATTAAAAGTGTCTATAAGTTATCGGGCATTAATTTTGTGTTCCTTCCTTGTCAAAGTCTTGTTGGGGATTAAGGTATTCTCTCCGGCGTTTTAAAGGATCAATATGTTAATACTCTCCCCTGTTCTTCCAAGAAAAAGAAATATAGCTAATGAAATTCAAATTTCCTTCTTAAGAAAAAGAAAATGAATTAATGGCATTCACAAAAATAAAGAGAGAGAGAGAAGGATTCTTCACTTAATCTTTTCAATTTAAAAGAAAATAAAGGATAAAGTTTCTAAAATTACCTTTATTCAAAGAGAAATGCAAATAAAGTCAGACTTAGAAAATAACTGTGTGAAAAGTATACATATCCGTTGCTCAAATTTCGGGTATGTATCCGTAATAGAGAAAATTTTGAATTTTAAACGTGCAACAGTTAAACGATAAATTTTTGTTTTGTATCAAGTAATACAATAATAACTTCCAGAAAAATTCTATCAAATATAGTTTTTCAAGCTTAAGAAGTGTGCTTTTTTAAAAAGTAAAATCATTTTGACTAAATAAGAATTATGTTGCAAATAGCTGCGAATTATAATTCTATGAATATTAATATTTCGGATAGGAGCTTTAATAATGCTAAACTTGAAAGTATCGTTTTGATCAAGAATATTGCTATTCAATTTATGATCCATAATATGTGTCCAGGCACATTCTCTGTTATACGTTGGTTATAGTTAACTTTAACAGGGTTTAAGTAAGTAGGAAAAAAGGAAATTTTAGGTATAAACTCGCGTTATGTACAGCAAAAATAATTAGATCATCAATATATATCTATATAGATAAAATAATTATTATCAGTACATATTTGTTCATAAAAATGTAAATATAAATTGGCTAAACTATTGCTATCAGGGCCACCTTGTGGTAAGGTTTTAACCTGCTTACATAAATTACGATTATAATTAATATAGTTTTTTTTAAGAACTAAATGAATGAGAATTTTAAAACTGTTTAACATATTTAGGCAATTAATGTCATAATTTTCTAAAAGACCCTTTATTATATCGTTAATATCTATTGAGTTAAGTAAATCTTCCAAATCATAATCATGTGCGGAGTAATTTTTTTTAAAGTAATTAATGAGATTTTTACTACTTTTAATAATAGATGGAACTTTCAGATTATTAATGATATTTTGTAAAACAGGTTCTAATAATTTACTAGAAGTAGTAAAAGAAGTTTCGAAACCACTTAGTTACACTTTTCGAAATTTTTGAAAATGAAGTTAAAATATATACTAAATTGTGTGATAAATCTAAATTAAAGTTGAAAAATTTATAGAAATACAACAAGAGCCCGTATGGCTCATAGTTAAATGGCCACAGTAATATAATAGAAAACTCAAACTTAGAAACTAAGATAGTAGAATTAAAAACGGTTAAAGTGTAGAATAGGGGGCCCCATGGCAAAGCCAATTTTTTGGTGACCTGAATAAGTCGCCAAGAAACTTAATTTAGTGATAGGTGTTTGGAGGATTTACAAAGTGGAATTTTGCAATGAAAATAAAGAAATATTAATGAGAAATATTTTTTTTTCTTCACCAAAATTTATTATTTCTTTTTCGCTTGGCAATCGGTTCCGGTTGCCAAAAAATTGACCTCACCAAGGGTCCCCCTATTCTACACTTTAACTGATTAAACATTGGTTTAAGGCGCCAACCTTCCTTTATATATGCCTATATCACTGTGCTGAAAAAGAAGTTAAAATAATGCATTAAAAATTATTTGTAAGACTATAAATAATTTCTAAAAATATATCACACCTAAATGCTGCAGTAATGACATAAATCTACATTACCACAAGTAAGAAAAGTCAAAAGGACATAGAAAAATTGAAAAGTTACAATAGAAATAAATTCTAAACAGCAAAATAATAAAAACAAATCAAGCAACGAAAACGCATCAAAAAGGATGCAACAAAAAAGACAAGGAATCTTTAGGAAATACTTTATAAAAGGGTCATTTTTAATTTTACTGAAATCATATATAAATTTGAAAAAAATATTTTATTAGAAAGAGAATACTTGAATTTATATAAATATATAATTTTTAAAAAATGATAGACATACTGAAAATAAAAATTACCTTCAAAATGACCAATGACGAAGTATGGAGAAATAAGAAATAAAAAAAATAAAGAATATATATTAACAATATAAAAGATATAAAAAATAAAGAATATATATATTAACAATATAAAAGATATACAAAATAAAGAATATATATATTAACAATATAAAAGACATAAAAAATAAAGAATATATATATTAACAATATAAAAGATATACACAAAATAAAGAATATATATATTAACAATATAAAAAAGATATACAAAATAAAGATTGTATATATTAACAATATAAAAGATATACAAAATAAATATATATATTAACAATATAAAGATATACAAAATAAAGAATATATATATTAACAATATAAAAAAATATAAAAATAAAGAATATATATATTAACAATATAAAAGATATACAAAATAAAGAATATATATATTAACAATATAAAAGATATAAAAAATAAAGAATATATATATATTAACAATATAAAAGATATACAAAATAAAGAATATATATATTAACAATATAAAAGATATAAAAAATAAAGAATATATATATTAACAATATATAAGATATAAAAGAATATAATCTAAAAAGCCTTAAAAATATAAAAATAGTGGTTTAAGGAGAGTAAAAGTTGCAAAATGTTCAGTATTTTTATATATCCTTTTTATTTTCATTTATCATAATGATAAAAAATGCATTTTCAATTATATTTCATTCATTATATTTATAATTAGAAATTATGTAAGTTTATATTTTCATTACTAATATACGGCTCTTTGTCCTTTTTATTTGGCAAAATAGGAACAAATATAATGACAAAAAAATAGTATTCTAATTATTTAAAAAAGCATCTCAATTTTAAAGAATTTAGAATTTAATATAATCCAATGCAGTAATATCACAATATATGATTATCGTAAAATATTTAAAATCCCCAACCCAATTATTCCATATATTGTAGTTAATAAAATAAAACACTTAGTTCTTAAATAACTTTTCATTAACTGTTGAAAACGATCTGACTGAATTGATATAGATACCATTTCATTATAAAGTTTTGATCGGATTTAGTAGCGCATGCCTTAGATATATTTGTTTAATCGAAAATGGGTTGCTATTTAATTACATCGTCAAATGGGGTAATTCGTGAAATATGGTGCGTTTAATTAATTACACACTTATTCGCTTTCGATAGCTCTGAAATTATATTACCATGCATTAGTGTAAATGGCAAATGCCGATGGAAATGCTATCTCTGGTAAAGATGCACTTAAAGACAGTGACACGTTATATTTTATCACCCGCGTTAAACACGAATGTTCAATCTTTTAAAAAGTTTGTGATAATTTTATTGCATTTTCCACTTAAAGCTCTTGGATCGAGAATATATATAATTCAGTAGTGTGGAATTATTTTCCATTGCTTTTATTGATTTCTTTTTAATCACATTTTATATATAGAAATGAAATTATTGATTCACATTAGTACAAAAAAGAGTTTATGTCAGCGTTTCTCAAACTGTGGGGCACGCCCCTCCCTAGGATGGCGTGATAATCCTACCAGGGGCGCGAGCAAATCGAGAAGTAGAAAGTAAAGGTTATTTAAAAATAATTATTCTTATGAAAGAAAGCAAAACAAAATATACATTCGGTCATAATAAAAAAAGTAATACACACATTTCCACTGATATAATATACTTATAAATGTGTATTAGTACACAATGTATTTAATCATTAATTCATAAAACAGAAAAAGTTTAATAATTACTAGTGACCACCATGTTGGCTTGTCATAAACAAATTATATACAAAATTTAATAATAATCTTGTTAATTTGCATGGTTTATAATAAAATTCGTATTGCAGTTTTAATCAAAATACATTATTATTGAATTCAATACATTGTTGATATATGGAGGGGGGCACGTTGAAAATTATGACTGAAAATTAGGTCGCAAATATTGAAAGATTGAGAAGCACTGGCTTCCATTAAGAGAATTAGGAGCGGTAGCAATTGAGTTGAGTCGTAGGTTCGAGTCCTGATTTCAAGAATGACTGCCGTGCAAAATAATAAGAACAGCAGTTCATTAAATCCAATTGAAACTTAAGGTCCTTATATTGGATGGGAAGTTCACCCTTCGAGAACATTGCTCCCCGATATACAGGGTGCCTACAAATTACTTGGGTAAAAAGAATTAGTTATCGCATGCAATTTACAGGGGGGGGAAATTAAAGTACATATTGTTATAAGATAGCAAATAGTTCAAGTTTACCATAAACACAAATGTTCATTTTCGCTTCCTTTCATTTACACTGTAAATGTCCCATTGGTAAATCGGTTCTTGCCACAGATTTATCAGCATTATCAGCATGTTTCCGTCGATGAAATTAATTGCAGCGCAGATTCTTGCTCTTAGTACAGGAATGTGTATAAGAAATAGCGGAGTGTACACTTAAGGTATCCGACTACGTTCAGAACCATGATTTTAAAAAAGCGCATAAATGGATAATTTTCATGATATTTAATATCACTTAGATTAGAATACATGTATAAAATTGTTTTAAGGACATTAACAAATTATTTAAATACAATATTTCGGCAAAAAATTAACTTAGAATAACCTTTATTCAAAATGTTCTCCTTTTGTGAAAAATACTTGTATTATAATAATATTTTGCTTGTATATAGCTCAGACCTCTGCACAAAGGCTCAACTATGATTTTTGAAAAATTCACATTATTTTCATTACAACTAATTGAAAGAATTATTGGCGTTTTTTTCTGAAAATTTTTCCCCCCTGTGGTCGTAAAACATGGATAAACCCACTTCTAAGTTATATATAATTCATAAATTCTAATTGAGCCTCTGTACAGAGGTCTGAGTTATATACAGGCAAAATATTATTATAATAGAAGCATTTTTCACAAAAGGAGAATGTTTTGAAAATGGGTCATTCTATGTTCATTTTTTGTGAAAATATTCTACTTGAATAATTTTTTGTTGTAATATTATTCTTAAAACAATTTTATATACATTTTCTAATCCAAGTGACACTTAATATCATAAATATGGGTACAAAACCCCATAAAATGAAATTCAGCGGCGAAAGATCTGATGATCGGGGTCAACATTGAATAATACCTCCTTGACCAATTTAAATTGGTACCTCAGCATTGAGGTAAGACGAAACGTCGTTGTGGTTGTAACAATCCTTTCGAAAAATATAACCTCCTGGCATTTTTTCTTTGATGATTGGCTTAAGGAAAACTGTAGCATGACCAGGTAAGTAATTCCCGTAACAGGCTTTTCAGCGAAGAAAGATGGCCGAAAACATTGGCCCGCCGTTTCTCGGCGCACTTCACTCGGCTGGTAGACCTGCGACATGTCGGGGTTTCCCGGACACTTAGCTCGCTGACCATGCCTAGGATTTGGAATGATTAAGTCGGCCGGCAGAATATTTTTACTCTCCTTCATTTTTTCTCCTCATAATTTACTATTTACTGGCTCCAGCAATTCCCTTATTATAATTATTTTTCTTAACTCTGAGTGCAATCATTTCTAATTTTAACTTTATTTTTATTTCTTAATACTTAAAATCTAACATGGCAAGCCTATCTGTAAATTAAACTAAATACTGAAGATAGGGGATTAAGTTTCCATAGATCACGTACCCTGATGACCATTCTACCCATTGGAGGAACTCACTGCACCGCAGACCAAGGACAATATTTCGCTTTTTAGCACCGTTGAATGTCTCCATTATCACAATGACGAATAAAGAATTATTACCGCTCGCTAAGAGATAGCCCGTTTATGAAATCTCAGAATAAACTTAGGATACATTACTACTAGTCTGACTTTAAACGGGCTAATTTCATTTAATATTTCGAAAGCTCTTAACTTACAAAATTTCCCTGCTAATTTGTAGACACCCTGTATTTAAAATGCTTAAACTCTCTTACATGACGAATGTTTTATGGAATAGGATTTCTAACACATGACTATGACCACCTGACTGCCGAGCTTAAATAGCCCTAAGGAAGATTTAAAAATACATATATGTCAAAAATAACATTACAATTAAATAACGTGTTTTATTTAATTTTTGTAAACTATTTTATTGAATACATGAATTGAGGGATGTTTCGTAAGACATTTGTTAGCTCGATTTCAAATTTATGAAATTGAAGGACCTGAATCAGAAGTTGTCCCTAGTTCGAATCAAAATAATTTCTGAAGAAATTTGTAAGAGAGATGCTCACTTTTTTCAATTCACGTTATTAAAATTTATATATTGGTGTGCTCCCACCTGATAATTCATTTTGGTATTAATGGACATTTTTTTTTATTAGAATTTTGCAAATTGTGTTGTTCTGCTGATGAAATGCAGGTAAGCTTCTCTAAAGAAGGCTCTCAAAAGCATTCCTGTTCTTTATTTTCGAGTTTTACATTTGTAATTGATCCTCGACGATAGCCAACAATTCAGAAGAAAAAAATTCCTATAGTGTGTTATATATGGTTTTATTGTAAGTATCAATCCAAACATAATAAAACAATTCTAATAGTAAATAAATACTATCATCCAATTCGTAAGTATGTATGGCAAGTTTATATTTATGTATCGATATATTAATTCTCTCAATAATACTCTTCTTCCACAAATAATAAAATAAAATAAAATAAAATAAAATAACGTTTTTCAGAGGAGATTGTAGTATTTTAGAAGTAGTAGAGCTATATTCTATGTATTTTATTGCTCCGATGGTTAGTATAAGCGTGAGAGTAAACTTTTTGCATTAGTAAGGAAATAAATAATATAATAATATTAAAAATAAACTATCAATTCTCATTATTTTCCTCAATTTTATGTAAAAGCTGTACTTTAATAAAATATACTTTAAAATAATATCTACTGCAAAATATACTGCAAAAGTGTCTATTAAAAGCAAAGAAAAATGAAGAAACGTTTAACACAGTCATTGTTAATTTATTATGAAAATTCAAAGCATGAAATTAATTTAATAATATACTAGTGCTTTAAAATAATATTAAATAAGACATCAAATGACACTTTTCAGGAAATTTACTCTTGAAATAAATTAAGGTTGAAAAGTCTGAAAAAAAACAGTAAGAAAATAGTAAATATACTTTTCTTTAAGAATGATCGTGGATGCATGATGCTATTTAATCCATTAAAAATAAGATAGAGTTTTAAATAGAGGACTTACCATGCATTAAATATAAATACAATTAAATTTTTCGGCTCAATAAAGTGATTTAGCAATTATTTTTGTGTAGAAGATAATTGCTTTAATACACATAGGGTTAATTCTAATTAAATCTCAAAAAGGTAAAGTTTAGATTGAACAACCACAATTTTAAGATATGGAGATCAGAATTGGAGAATTATGTTCAATTCTCCAATTGAGTTGCTTAAAATTAAAATATTGCATACATTTCTATGGATTTTTGGATCACTTGAAGATAAGTTTGTTTTTATAGAGAAATAAGATTTTTTTAAAAGGATGAAATTCAATTTCATGTTTTGTCCCTAAGGAAATCTTATGGAAAATCTATCGATTATCGTAAAACATGTTCTTGCTGCTCAGTTTGATATTTTTCAGATAAATAAGAACGGAAGACAAAATGGGGTATATTGATTGGTAAAGATTTGTCTTTTTGTTTGTTTGTTTTTTAAAAATTGTCTTCATTATAGGTACATAGCTTACATTTTCCACACAAAAATATTTTTTAAATTTTCGACATTTGTCAATACGAGGAAAATAAAAACTTTTTTTTCATATTTGTGTTTTTAGTGAAAAATTTTCTTCACTCTCTAAAATAAGTTTTCATTAAAAATTTCCTTTAAAAATTTTTGAAAATTTTTTTAAATGTATTTAAACAAAAGACAAATAAAGAGATCCAATATTAAAAAGATTTAAAAAACAGATAAATTTTGAATTAAATGGAAACACTTTATGTAGAGAAACTCTGAGCCTCACGAAATTTTTAACTAACTATTGTAAATTCATTAAAGAACGAAGGATGAAAAATCACCTGAGTTATTCAAAAGTTAAAAATTTTCAACTATGAAATAGTTGGATCAGTTTTAGAGTCACATATAAATACATCAAATTATAAATTTCAACGTCAGCAAACTAACGTGCTTAGAAACTTACATCTATTTATGTGCACTACTGTATTTAAAAATAAAATTTCAATTGACAGTAAAATTTTTCTCCTCTGATTAATAATTCAACTCCAATATTTAAAATATTTTAATATTTCAGTAAAGGTTTCAATGGGTTGAAATTTCTGCAAGTTCTTGGGGCTACGGATTTAAAACAAATTTTGTAGGATGGTAGATTTAGTTTCCCTGTTGATGAAAATATATGGTTATAGCAGCTATTGCTTAACAATTTTTTAGATGTTTGCAATTGAAGATGCAATTCACTGGTTAAATTCAGTTCTGTAGCAAACGCTTGCACGTAATGGGTTTAGCGTAGCAGCAATGTATCGGTGTTTCTCGTAGTTAGGAGCCGGGTTTGTGTGTGAGTCCATGGAGGGTGAATTTTTTTTCTTTTTTTTTATCTTATGTCTATTTTTACATATAAAGATACATGAGGGAGTTTAAGGTATCCGACTACGTTCGGAACCGTGATTTTGCAAAAGCGTATAAATGGATAATATTTATGATATTTAGTGTCACTTAGATTAGAAATGTATATAAAATTGTTTTAAGAATAGTATTACAATAAAAAATTTATTTAAGTACAATATTTTGACAAAAAATGAACATAGAATGACCCATTTTCAAAATATTCTCCTTTTATGAAAAATGCTTCTAGTATAATAATATTTTGTTTGTACATAAATCAGACCTCTGTACAGAGGCTCAACTAGAATTTTTGAAATATATATCTTAGAAGTGGGTTTATCCATGTTTTTCGACAACAGAGGGGAGAAATTTTCAGAAAAAAACGCCCATAAATATTTCAAATGGTTGTAACTCTGAAAGTAATGTGAATTTTTCAAAAGTCATAGTTGAACCTCTATACAAAGGTCTGAGCTATTTACAGGCAAAATATTATTATAATAGAAGCATTTTTTACAAAAGGAGAACATTTTGAAAAAAGGTTATTTTAAGTTAATTTTTTTCCGAAATATTGTATTTAAATAATGTTTTTTGTCAAAATGTCCTTAAAAAAAATTTATACATGTATTCTAATCTAAGTGACACTAAATATCATGAAAATTATCCATTTATGCGCCTTTTTAGAATCATGGTTCTGAACGCAGTCGAATACCTTAAATAAATTGAAAATGAGATGTCTTTAATGTCTAAAAACCTTATAAGAGTTATATTTGTCATTATCATTAGTATAAGTACAGAATAATATTTATTACAAAACAATAAAAGCATTTTGCAAGAAGAAAAGGAGAAAAATCCTTTAACTGCTAGTTAATCGTGTCTGGAAACAATAAATAAAACATTTATCAGATTAACAGAATTAGTATAAAAATATGACTAGCTTCTTACCCCTCATTGTGTGTCCATACAATGGAGAAACTTGTCATAAAAACGAATGAAACATAATTTCGAAAAGCATCTCGAGCATCGAATGAAGACAGTATTGTTGCATAGGCATCTGTGCTTCGTATTTCGAATGAATTGCATCTTCAATTGCAAATATCTAAGAAATTGTTGAGTAATGGTCCCTTTAGCCATATATATTTATCAACAGGGAAATTAAATTTACTATCCTGCAAAATTTGAACTAAATACGTGATCCTAAAACCTTGCACTCTTATTGTAAATCATCGTTTGTGAAACATTTTTAATTTTTTTTTCTCAATATTTATCAGTGTTTTACGGATCCGCTCACGGAAATTTCAAAATGAATTATAAATTTATGATATAAAAGAAATAGTAAAAATAGAATGAGAATATTTTTACCTCATGTCGCAATTAATGAAATTTTTATATCATACGTATATATTTTAAAATTAGGTTTTATGCTTAAAATATAAAAATATTTTACATTCCTTTAATATTGTTTTTACGTTATAAATGATAATTATATGACTTCTTATATAGAAAATTTAATACAAGTCAAACGTGATTCTTTATAAATTTCTTCACTTGTACAAATATATTTAAATAACTAAATAAATATTATAATCCGTACAGTAAAGAGAGAGAGAGTTATTTTTCCCAAAGCTCCAAGATTTCTTCCTCGATTAATTTAAATCATATATTTTTTCTTATAAAACATTCGTTTAAAATTGTCATATATAAAAATATTAACAACCTTCTTTTAAAACTATTTCTCTCCCTTTTTAATTCTGCAGAAATATTAAATCCTTAGATTAAGAATACTATAAATGATGCCATTAAACTCTTTTGTCAAGTGAAAATGTCTCGTTAAAACTAAAAGGAAATCAATTAAGGGATTACTGTTAAATCAAAACAAAAATAAAATGCTGTGATTTAATGGAGGCTTAGTTAGTTGATTTATTGCTTTTGCGATATATTAATATGAATTACTGGAGTACACAGTTTTTTTTTGTATTTTAATAGAAAGGGCTGGTATCATAAATCTAAATTAATTGTGAAAAATACTTAAAATGCGAAAACTTTGCTTAAACGTTAAAAAAAAAAAGTCGTGCAGTTTTAAAAAAAAAATTTTGAAGAAAATAATTGCTTCGCTTTTTTTTTGCAATTTCTATGTTTTATAATTTCTGAACTTGGAAACAAGAGGAATGAACTATAATACATTTTTAGTAGCTTTAAAAGACGTAATGTGAGATCCATTTGCCTATAATGCGTTTTAGGATTAAAAATGCGAGTTGCAGTCTTGTCACGGTTTGTGCTATTAATAAAAAATACAGTACTTTTATATAATAAACGCCATGATTTAGGAGTAGCTTAGTTAAAAGAGCTCTGATCTTTCCAGAATCGGTGTTGGAATTTGTAAAGCATAGGAAAAATGTAATCTGGAATCTTTTTATAGCGCTCATATAACTTTATTTTCAACTTGGCTTGATTTGTACAATTCGTATTTGCTGTTTTATAGCTATGGCATATTTTTTATCCTTACAGCTTTTGTAATTTTTACCATTTAACCGTTTCACGAATAAGGGGAATATTCTTTCCCATTTTAAAATTGTTACTGTCGTATTTAATCATAACCTTATCTTCATTTTTATACAGAGTATTAAAATAGAATATATGCCGAACGCAATTAGGAAGGAAAAAAAGCGCTGTCAAATCAAATGGAGTCAATGATAAAACATTTGCTCTGTTACTGTATTCTGAACTCCATTTATTATTTCAGTTTATTATGTCGTGTAACAATATATTACTGGGTTTTCTCACATATTTTATGTTACGTGATAAATATAATTATGTTGCAATAGTAAAGTATATTTGTGAACAATTGAATGCAAGTGCCTGATAATGACAAAAAAATTCTACGGGAATAATTTTATATTCTATTTCCATAAATAAACTACACATTGTTATGTATTTTTTCTTGTGGTTTTTATTTATGTTATGTCTAAGCAAGATAAACTAAACAGTTATATACTAGTATTTACGCTTAGAAATTTTATAGTTCTGTAAGGGTTAATATATGTTGCGTGTTTGAAATGAAAACCAATAGTCTTTTCTATTTTTCATTTACGAAGCAGAATTATGTGTTCTTTTCGATATTTGTATACTTCAATTTGCTCATCTTAAAAATTTATCGGCTTATAGAGAATATTCGAATTTAAAATTTTCGTGAAGCACTACATTAAAATTTATTATTTATTCCTGAGTTTCTAATTCAAAATATACATAAAAGTGTAGTAATTATCAAAATATTCAAGTAATACCAGTAATAAAATATATGCAAGGACGACGATATCAAAATTAAAGTCTGATACTGCACAAAAAGGTGATCATTTCAAATCTAGGATGAAATATAGTTTTCATTCGTATGGGTCTTGATTCGTTAGATAGATGACGATTGTCAAAGATGAATCAGTGAAAGATAAAAAGTACAAACTATTCCTTTCTAAATAAGAGAATTATCTGAATAATTTTAGCAATCTAAAATTCTTTTTAAAACAGTGATCTTCAAATATATGCACCAAGTGCATCTGAAAAGAAATAGAAAAAATATGCTAACTGCAAAATTTTCTTTAAAAGACAAACATTTAAATATATATATATATATATATATATTACTGTTTCATTCATAAGCAAAGCACTTATATTTTTTTCATTTTCAAATTAAATTTAAAAATCGAGAACAAGCGGCATTTATGACTTCGAAAGTTTTGCATTTTCAAAAAAATAAATTCACTTACTTGCTTTAAACTCTTTGTTTTATTTAATAAACAAATGATTTTTAATAAGTAAATCTGCAACTTATTTCATTCAGTAACTTTATAATTCAGCAAAAAAAAATAAATAAGTTCATTGCTTTCCTTTAAAAGAGTTGCTTATGAGTATTACTTTTGTTATATTTAGAATATCCAAAATGATGTTTTCAATTCTGAGTTTTATATGTTTTGATATTTGAATTTTTGAAACATTTCTGAAACCAAATACAATTTAAACATGAATGTCTTCCAGTTTTAATGCTGATAAGATAGCTTATTGATTAAGGTATCCGACTACGTTCAGAACCGGATTTTATAAAAGCGCATAAATGGATAATTTTCGTGATATTTAGTGTCACTTAGATTAGAATATATGTATAAAATTGTTTTAAGGACATTTTGACAAAAAAATTATTTAAATACAATATTTTGGCAAAAAAATTAATTTAGAATAACCTTTTTTCAAAATGTTCTCCTTTTATAAAAAATGCTTCTAAAATAATAATATTTTGTGTGTGTGTGTGTGCTAATATAAAGTAAAGACTTCTCCAGAGAGTCTGAACTATTTTTTTTTTTTGAAAAATTCACATTGTTTTCAGAGTTACAATCCATTGAAATAATTATCGGCGCTTTTTTTCTTAAAATTTCTCCCCTCTGTTGTCGTAAAACATGGATAAACCCACTTCTAAGTTATATATTTCAAAAATTCTAATTGAGCCTCTGTACAGAGGTCTGAGCTATATACAGGCAAAATATTATTATATAATAGAAGCATTTTTCATAAAAGGAGAATATTTTAAAAATGGGTCATTCTATGTTCATTTTTTGTCAAAATATTGTACTTAAATAATTTTTTTACTGTAATACTATTCTTAGAACAATATTATATACATTTTATAATCTAAGTGACACTAAATATCATAAATATTATCCATTTATACGCTTTTGCAAAATCACGGTTCCAAACGTAGTCGGATACCTTAAAATCTTGATATTTTAACGACTTTCGAAGTATTGAAACATCGAAACAGTTTTCATTCATTTCCGAAAAACATCATTTAGAGATACCATAATTTGTTAATATAAAACCTTATTAATCATATAACCAAGGGATATATATCGTAATTAAAAGTTACGCAGTGAGACATAGATGCTTTAGAGTCATAACTGTAAATCAATTGTTTCTGTAAGAACTGTAACCATAGAAGGTTTTAAATAACTTGAGAAAACACATTTCAAGATTACTGCCCAAGCACCTACGCCATCTTGATTAACACCGAACAATGCGGCTTTTCTCTGAGAAAAGGCTAAATCAATCGAACATCGAAGAGGTAATAGATCGTTGTAGAGGAGTCGGACATTCTTCAGAGCTCACCTTTGTCGGGTTACTTTAGTTTTATCTATAGATTTACTCTGGTAGTTTCCAACACAGATTCTTTACTATGAATGAGGAACAGAAAATAACATTCTACTCTTGCTCATGAATGAATAAATAAAGAATAATATAATATTTCAAAATATTTTATAAAGATTCGAAATTATAACCAGGAATATATTTTCAATTCCTACTATTAGTTCACTCTCTTCCTCTCTCTCTCTCTATATATATATATCTTGTTCAAATTTTCAATCGTTAATAAAATACTTTCTATTCATCCATTCAAGTACAAATACATTTTTTAAACTTGTAGTGGATGACACTTGATGTTAAAACAGTTTTTTCAAATATTAATTCATTAATTAAATTTAAAAAAATGAATAAATTGTAATAAACAAAAGTAATAGTCCAACAGCAAATATAGAAAGGAAAACCTTTCGTTGTGGCCCAGGAGCGCAAGGGATAGCACGTTGGACTTCTCATCCAAAGGGCGTGAGTTCGAATCCCACCTAGGATGGCCTAATTTCTGAGAATGTGATTACTTTTTTACTATACTATTTCATTAGAATAATTAAATTTAATTAATGAATAAACAATAACCAACAAAAAAATCGTCCAACACCGTATACAGAGAGGAAAATGGAAAATTGCTAGGAAAATCGCTTCCTAGATTGTCACTTAATATTTTGATTCTGTCATATGAATATATATATTTATATTAATTGTAATGATTTAATAAAAAATAACTAAAATAAAAATTTTCTTTGTTGACCTAAGTTGGAATTGACTTATTTTTTTTTATATTACTTGTTTAATTTCAAGATATGTTATCTCATTTTGAACTTAAATGCAAATAAAACTGCAAAGCTTTCTTTTAAATTCATCGCTTGGCAATGCTGCAATCAATCATTGAAAGCAATGTTTTAGATTTTTTTAGTATTAGAAAATTATGTAAAGAAAGGAGGAAATAATACGAATATATGTGCATTATTGTTTTATCAAATTAATGCAATTCGTCCTTGTAAATTCTTAAGAAATATATCTCGTGCTTACAAAATATAGACGCGTATTGTAAGTTATTAATTATAATATCCTTAATTTGGGATTTGCTGGATAGTACGTAAAGCAATAACTAAATTTTAATTAAAATATTTATCCAATATTTTTGAAGAATTATATTGTTTCTATATTTGTAATGCAAAAATTTTTGCATTGTAGAAAGAAATTGCAAAATTTACACACAAACGACATCTTTAGATTTTATATTATTTTAATTTCTACAAATCACTTTTAGAAGTTCACACAATTTTATTCTATAAATTTTATTCTAATTTATATTGATTTATTAATTTTATTGCATTTTCAATTGTGTTTGATACAATCACTGATGAGATTTCAAGGATATTACAACAAATTTTAAGTATTGTTTTGGTATTTCCGAACTCTGTTGAAAGAATTGTAGCAAAATCTTGCTTGGTTTGACCTAGAGAAAATTTTAGCATTTTCCATAATTTTTTGTTAAATTCAGGATCTGACGTAATTTTATCTTTTTATTTTTGTTAAAGATTTTTACAGAAATCTGTTTGGTATCAATGCTAAATAATTATTTGTTTCTAAAACATACAAACAATTTTCAAGTTTTTTAAAAAATTTTAAAAAATTAGGTTTTTTGACGAATTCTTTTAAAATTTAATTTTTCAACCAATTTTGAGCTTTACGAATTAAATCTATTATTTTATATATAATCAGTCTAAACAATAAAAAATATAAATCCAATATTTGAACTCAAAATAAATGAGTGTAAATCCCCAGTTTTAACTGCACTGAATTAAAATCCAAACTTAATTATTGTTTCACAAATATACATCAGTAACTGAATGAATCCGATCGATTGTATGGTAAAATGAAAATGATACAGTCTGTCAACATCCGGCAAAATGCTTTTTTTTCAAACATCCTTAAAATTTTTCTCCCTGTGAACATAAATTACAATGTAAAAAAACCCATTCATTAAAAACCTTTCTTGATACAGGATTTACCTGTCCTTTGTCCTTATCCTCTCCAGCCTGACAGTAAGTCTATACAACAAATCAATATTTGCTGATTGGATAGTGCCGTAAACATATTTTACCCTCCACATAACAGCGCTCTGATGTATTGCGACCATCATTTATTTTTTGACAGCTAATACGTGTCTGGGAATCTAGAACGCATTTCATCTGAACTGAGTGATCAGCATTTCCATCAGGAAAATTCACAAAGCGTGCGGTTGCTTGTTAAATGAACAAATTAATCTAAATATATTTCTCATGCAAAATCGGATCTTCTTTAACCTCCAGTTGATATTTTTTCAATGCAGTATATTTGTTCACTTATGAAAAACTTTTCAACCTCTTAAATTTTGTTTAAATAATATCCATTCCAAATTTTATTACTTTCCTAAATAAAAAAGTAAACACTTGGTACGATTACAAAAAATTTTATTTTTGTGGAGTTTTAAATATACTGATTTAATACAAACACTGTCGTAAGTCACAAAAATTTACGAGTTATCACACTTACAGAAGTTGAAATATAAATGAATCATTAAATGGAAAAAAAAACATTAATGTAACTTAGCTATATTTTTGATGAGACGTAAAAAGGCAATGATGAACATTATTTTGCAACTATGAAACAATATTTAATCTCTATTCAAAAGAATATATATTCAAAATTTGTCGAATACGATTAACAGAGGCATGAGGATAAATTAAAATAATGGAGATAAGCACATTAACACATAAGCACATATAAGCACAAGAGACTACATATATTTTTGAATAGATAGGAAGGATTTTTTTCTTAGATATATATTAAAAATCAAGTTGAATCATTTTTGAGAAAATATCTACAATAAAATATGTTACTTTCTTTGCAGTTTTTAAATACAAAAAAAAATTTTAAGTTATTATTCATTTTTAATCAGTAATAAGAATTAATGATATTAATGTTGTTAATAAATGATGATTCGATCTGTTTCATGTCTTAAACATTACAGATATATCAGTGTATAATAAGTAACTCACAATTTATGTTTAAACGCAAAATTATAAGAAAAATTATAAATATCTGTGTCTGTAAATGAATTCTGTTATTGTTATGGTGGTGGGTTATTTAAGTAACTTTTTCCTTGTGAAATAGTAACAAATAACAAAAATTTATGATTATAAACAATTAATAAATTGTTTCTAACTTAATGCAAATAATACAGCGAAGTATATAGTATTTTTTATGACTGAATGTGCCTTGAAATCTGGAAAATCACATAATAAAAAGTAGCATAGGTTATTTGAATGAGGAAAACTTAATATCTCTAATTTTAAGAATCCTGTGTCACAAGGAATTACCCCGTATACTATTTATACTAAAAGCAGTGAATAGATATTAAAAAGGACAGTTTAAAATTATGTAGAAAATTTTGTTTATAATGCACATTTTGCTAAAATATCGCTTGCTAAACTGGAATACTAAGCTATCTCCATTTGTTACAATATATAAAGTACTTTCCTTACCATTTACACGCATCTATGATTTATTGGATTGTTGTAAAAAAGAACAAATTTGGATTGTTACAGACTTTCGGTGTTAAGCTTAGAGAAAATAAGCGTAAATATTTCACTGAATTCCTTGTATTTTTAAAATATTTTTGGAAATAAATATATGCTTTGCTTCTATAAGCCATATTTGTGTACATTCATGGAATCAGTGTAATATAGGAAACAATTCTGCGTGTATTGTTAAATTTTGTGAAAGTCATTTGGTATTATATTTTATCAACACATTGCTTTTAAACAATGTATTTATTTTCTTTCTTTAAGTATTATTATATTTTGAATGGTAGTAGAATTAAATAAATGAAGTATATAATACCGAAATAAAAATTTGCAATGCAAATAATTTCAATAACAGACATAACATTTATTTAATAATTTGAATAATTATAAGAATATTACCTGCTATAATATTATGGAAAATAGTTCTCAAATTAATCTTGTTAAAGCATTATTCAAGAGTGGTAATTTTTTTATGCATAATAATAATAACTATTATTATTATTTTTATTATATGTTTTTTGTTATGATGTATTATCACAATCAACAAAACTCGATAAAAGATGTTTTAGTAGAATCACGCATAAGAAAAACTTTCATTTAAAAAAAGTAAAATTGAAAAACAAATTTGTTTTTAACAAGAAATTTTATTACTAAGTTTATTTATTGAAGCAAAAATCATTACTTAACGCATACACATGGCAAATCAAACATAACGTGTTCCAAGATTTAAAAAAATATACTCTCAAATTAAAAAGCTTGAGTATATTTAATGAATACATAAGTTCTAAAATTAAAAACTTTTTATTAAAATCTCTATTATAGAAATGGGAATTCAGACGTAGACATTAAAAATTAGAAAATAACATCACAGGATCACTTTAAAATAATTACATTATTAGGTAACTCTGATTTGATTTTTATTTTGCTTTGAAAAATTCAGGTATTTCATACATACGAAAAAAAGTTTCTCAATCGTAAAAAAAACCTTACAAAGCTTTTACTTTAAAAAAATGTTGATTTCTATTTAAACGTATTATGTCAATTAATATTTCATGTTATTCAGAGCTAGTTTCTCTAGTATTTTTAGTTAATGCATTTTAATTGTACACGAAAAATAAAACATATGCCAACACATATTACTAAAATCACTATGCTAGATGGAATTAAATATGTTAATGTGTATACAACATTTTTAAAAGAAAATAAAATATTACAATTTTTCTTTTTTAAAGTTTTCCAGAACTTATTATTATATATAATTTTTGATTTCATCTTCCAAGACATTTGTGACTAACATTTCATGATCTCACCAAGAAACAATTTTTTAGTTGCAAAGCCTCTTTTTTTTCCCGCTTGATTTAAAAATGAGCGAGATAGTAAATGCACCCTCTTTAAATAATAATAAAAAAATTAACTTACATGTTTTCCCTAAATGTTATCTTTGAAATCTTGATATATGACTTTTGTTTTACGTGAAAAACTTTTATGCATCTGTCTGTGATTTATTTCAAAGTTGCTGGATGAATAATTGTAAAAGTTCCACAGTTTAAAAAAAAAGATTATGATAAAGTTTGTTTCTCTGTACTTCAAGACTATCTGCAGGAAAACCCGTTTTTGCGGCTGAAAGAATATGTCTTAAAACGGAAAAAAATGTTAAGTGTTTACACTGACATATTCAGAGGGTTATCTCAAGTGGAAACTTTTCGCTCTGTTTCACGAAGTTTGGCGATAAATAATGACTTTTTCTAAAGTTTTCATTAATAAAAATCTGAATCAAATTCGAAAGGAAGTTGCAAATTATTTATTTATAATTGTAAAATTCAAAGAATCCCATCATTTTATGAATTTAAATCTTAGAAATTAGCACTATAAGAATTTTTGAAACGCATAAAGAGGCTGCTATGGAAACCATTAATTAAACTTATTTTTAAATAGATGAACCAAATATAAATCGAATTTCTTATAATGTTTATTGGAGAAGTTTTTCGCAAGTCCGTTTCAGAAAATTTGTTGAATTGTTAATTTATTTTGATACCTGTGAATGTTGTGGCAGATTTATCGCAGTATTGTTTCTTTGATCTATATTCTTTATAATTTTAATGAGTTATGAGGTTGACATATGCATTATTATTCATACTTATTTTATCCATTTTTATATTTTTATTTTAGTTATGAAAGGAAATTATTTTAACAGAAATAATTGTATTAATCTTTTGTGTATTTAAAATCAATGTCTATAAAAATGCTATTTAATTTTTTTTTTTTTCATCTTTTCTTTACTGTTTCATTTCCCCCAAATTCATTTCAGATTAACATAATAATAGCCCCCTGTGGCATCAGTACTTATAACGTTATTTTATACTTGGTTTGAAATTCGATTTACGAATTCTTTATTTTTAAATCCACTTTTTTCCGGCCGGGTTTAAAATGGATAAAAATATTTCCTCAAGCAGATTTTTCCCATAAACGTAAACAATTCCCTCCCGAGTTTTTTTTTAAAATGTGTATTAGAAATGTAATATATATATTAAAAGATTTTTTTAATTTTTTAAAAATAACTTTTATTTATTTAAAAAAGTGGGAAATAGGGAAATTTTTACATGAAGATGAAACAAAAAATATCTTTTATTCATCCATATATGATCTTTTTATCTATTTCAGAATTTATTTCTGTTTCGCAATAAAAAAAAATGTCTTTCATTTAAATAGCCTTTATAATAAATATTTTTTTTCTAAATTGTACAGTTGAACCTGTTTTTGTGCGGTAGATACAAACCGCATAAAAATAAACTCAAAAAAAATATTCAAAAATTTCATAAATTTTTGTTGTTGTTGTGACAAATGCCACATGCCTGACGATATTAGATCGAAGCTCGGGAAATTCATCACGGCTAAGGGATAGAATTTTTACGCCTGTCGTTAGCCTTAGCTTTGAGCACCATGCAAGTGACAGTACATTTTGCTCGGTTCCACCCCAATTTAGAGGGATTTTTATTTCTTTTGCTTGTTCTGTGTTGTGTCATCCTTTCCCTGTTTTATGTTTAAGATTTGTATGCTTCGTGTTTCTCTTCCTGTTTAATAAACCAGAGCTCTCTCTTGCCACAAAGAACTACCTCGTCAATGTCATCAAATAGAACATCAACCATCATAAATAATGATCTTATTAAGAAATCCTTTCCACTGTCCACTGTTTTAGATATTACAAATAAATAAGATTCGAATTTTGGGTAAATATGAATTTAAGTTACTATATATATATATATATATATATATATATATTGTTAAGGTAACTGATTTTCCCGGGTTTTTCATGTTTCGAGCCGGGGCCCGCTGGGAAACCCCAATGTGCAGAAAGGCTGGAAAGGCATCTACGTTAAATATTGAATCAAAAACTTTCTACCAATGGTGTTGTGGGTTATCAGGTGGCCTCTACTATCCCATTGTTAGGGGGAGGCGCTGTTTCAACAGCGGCGTTGTGTAACTGTAACCCCGGGAAGACGGGGGAGTGATAAGTGGAGCGTTGGAGAGTTTGAATGGATGGGCTGAAGTGTTGTGAACTGTGAGAGTTGAGTAGTATAGGGTGTGAGATGTTAGTTTTTTTGTAATGAATAAAGTGTGAGATTTTAGTTTATAATGTATAAAGTGTGAGATTTTCGTTTATAATGTATAAAGTGTGAGATTTTTGTTTGTAATGAATAAGGTGGGTGGGTTTGTAAATAAAGTTTTTTTGTTTTTTGAGAGGGGTTTATTTGTAGATAGAGCGTAATCAGTAAAACCCCCAAAAAACCCCAACACACACACACACACACACACACACACACACACACACACACACACACACAAAAAATATATATATATATATATATATATATATATTCAAAAAAAATTTATGTTTTTTTACGTTCTTTTTTCCTGTTTAAAAGGTTTGACTCGATGACTTGCGTTGACTTGTAGGTTTTTTTTTTTGCGGCTGCCCTGCCGGGATTAAAAGAAATGATCGTTGAGGAGAATTAATATCAAATTTACTGTTTGGTTGGGAGAAAGTGCTACGTGACTAAAAATTTGACATGTGACGGCTCATCCCCCCTTTCTGTAACAAACCCCTTGGGGTTTTTTGACGGGCCCAAAATTAATGGCAAATCTTTTCCAACCCAAATCCAAGAAGGAAAGGTATAGATGCAAAAAAGTCCCCTTTAAAAGGACAGAAGTTTTTGCGGGGTGGGAATTTAGAGAAAGTTCAGTTTGGGAAAAAGGGAGGGTAATTTTTTACGCCCCCAAGAATCCGGATATTAGCATTACTACTAGGTGCATACTATTGCACTCGGTCCAAAAGCCTATCTGAAGGTGTTTGAACCGTTGCGGAAAATTCAAGGTAGGAAGATTATTTTCCGAATTCGTAATATTATTAGGTTGAGGAGGGGATAATAATTATTTAGATAAGTGATCCAATTGGGATCTGTTTTTGCTACGGCTACGTGTTTTGGATTCTCATTAATATAAAGTTTTTCGATATATAATAATTTGTTTAAAATCTTTAAAAAAGTCAATTTTAAGAATTTTAAAAATGTCTTCATTTCGAGAATCCCCACCCTTAACTTACGCTGACCCCAAAAAATATGGTCGACAAAAACGACCATACCAACATATTAGGGTAGTTTTCATCGGAACAAATACAAGCTTTTGAATAGCTTTGTCGGACAGAGAAGGAAGAAAATGTGTCGAAGATGACGAACATATTGGTATCCACAGACTTTCCGCACATCTGAAAACATCGAAAAAGTTTCCAAGCCAGTGCGCGGAAAATGACAGCAAACAATAGAAAAAATAGTAGGATCTTTGGATATACAAGACCACATATCTACTGATACTGAGTCAGTATCTTAACACGCATAGTGTGTGTCAGCTTATCGTCCCTTAATGTCAACCGGCTTAAGCAACCCCAAATAGAAATGCGGGAAACTTTTTGGTTTTGAAAAAAACCCCTTCCCCAATTTGGGCGAATTGTTCGGAGATTTGAAATGGTGCTTTTTTTATCTGACCCTCAATCCAAGAGATATCGGCAACTTGAAAATCCTCACACTCTCCATTTAAGCAAAAATGCATCCAAGATCCTTATAAAGGGTTCTTGTTAAATTAGATCATTGAACCCAGGACATAGTTCATCTAGAATGTAGTCCTGAAGAACACGCTATGAATAAGGAACTCTATGTTGGCATCATGCGTTTTCGCAAAGCAGTCCTGTAAAATATATCAAAACTGGGGCCTGAGCACTCTCCGCTCACCTATCCTTCTTCGTCTAAGACTTTCTTCCGAAAGTGCAATTATTATCCCACATCCTCCTTTATCCCCATGATCTCTCTCTCCCCTGGGACTTCAGACTAATTCTTGAACAAAAAGTGGCTTCCAGGGTCATTAATTTGAAACCACAGATGAAGTTTAAATATACATTACAAGCTGCATTAAATAACATGGATAAAAATGGATTGCAGAAAGGTTTCCTTGACTTTTACAAGCGATTGCAAAAGTGCGTTGCTATTCAAGGATCTTATTTCCAGACAATGGCCCGCATTTTGTTAATAATATTTTTTAAAAGATTCCAAAACGCGAACCTTTAATTTACCACACAAAACCAATTTTTTCCATGCACGAGCTTGTATAAATATTCTGTGTTTTACCAGAATAGTATATAACTAATTCTATTGAGAAAATATTACTGCTTAGTAATACTTTAACAAAACAAAAACTAAAATTAAAATATTTAGTGTACCTATTATTTTTAGAAGTATAAAAAAATTTAAAAGAAAAATGAAAGAAAAAAAGGGCAAAACGCTGGTTTAAAATTTAGCATCAAAACCGAAGAAACCGTATTTTTTAAACTTTTTCGATGCATATCAAATCACCCACTCAAAGTTTTTTCCCCCCAAAAGGGATTTAAAATGATGCGATAAAAAGTTAGTCCCATTATTTTTAAAATCCCATTTTTTTTCCCTAGAAAATTATGAAAAAATAAATAGTCCCCATATTGAATGAGCGGGGAAAAGGGGAATGTTTAGTTTTGGGCCCCGGAGAATTTTCGGGTATATATAGAAATGTGTATTGGATAAATGTCGTATTTTCAGATAACGTAACAATTAACTAAAACGTAGCAAAATATCTACAAATATATTTTTTGAAAATATCAACGATATTTTGCCTTTTTTACAAAAAATTTTAAAATTTGAATTTTTGTATATTTTTATAAAAAACTCGTATAATTATACTGTCATATATAAGCACTATTTTTAAGAAGACATTTCTGGATATTTTTTCGCTATTAATTTGCCAACAGTCAAAATGAAATTAAATGTTAGAATTTATATGATCCTTGCATATTAAGTAAGATAGAAGTAAAATCTAGAACATTTTTCTGAAAATATTACTTATCAATGTGATATCATTCAATAATATGACCCGCATCTTTCCCTAAATTCACCTTTGTGACAAGAAGATATTAACATTAACTTACATTTTTGTATTTTGAATAATTTTTTCTGCTTATATAAATCGCCAGAAATAATGTCGAACATATTGTTCGTGTAAAAGTAATTTATTCTAAATATTTTGCTAAAAAACTAAAACACAATTTTTCCACGAATCATTAACTTGTATTAAACTTTGAACCAATATCTTTATTTTTTTTAATTTAGGGGATGGGGATGTTTTTCTGTTAATGATGTTTTAAAATTTTAACTTAGATTTGATTTGTTTTTTACCCAGGATTTTTATTACTTCCCCACATATCTTAAAATAACATGAAAAAAAAAAAATAAAAAAAAATTTCATAAAACGTGTGACGTCTCTCGCGTCTTTCTGATTAACATAACCCTTTTTCCCCTTTTGGAGGGGCCAAAGATTAATGGAAAAACCTTTTCCAACCCAATACCAAGAAGAGAAACGGATCAAATGTAAAATGAGATATACTATAAAAGGATAACGTGGAAAACCCCAAAACATAAGATAGCTTTAAAAATAAAGGTAGCAGGCTCAGAGGGTTGTAGTGTGTGGGAATCTTTCCCTTGATCAATAGCGTGAAAAAAGTTTGGGGGTGAAATCTTTGGGGACCAAGAATAAGCAGTCAAAAATTTAAAAGGCCCCTTGGGGATCAAGAATCTTCTTTATAAAAAAGTTATAGATTATATTTTTAGGTAAAGGGGAACCAAAAAACTGAAAAGGTAATTTTAGATATTAGTTGGGATCAGGATTATTTAAGATAATTGAGATAGAGGATCAAAAATGGGGATCTGATTTTAAATACGTGATTTATTTTGGGGCTTGACCCCCTCACCAAATTAATAATTGTCAAAATTAGAATTTAAGTATTATAAGTTACTTTTTAATAAAAGTTGTATTAAGAATTATGTCTCATCATTTTGATAATCCCACACCTCTAGCTACGGGAAACCCGGGCAAGACATGGTCATCAAGGGTGGTTTATGTCTCAATGGCCCCAAAACTTTTTAAATTCCTGGGTTAGGTAAGGGTGGGGTGGAAATAAAACCCTACCTGAAATGTACTTTTCAGGGTGGGGAGAATGTTCCCGGAGTTTATCGAGTGCACGATAACAATATTCAGTTACTTAAAATTTCCCAAGTAATCTGCCCGGTGTTGGCTTTTTTAAAAAAGTCATCTTTGGGGGAAAGGGGTTTCAAGATTGGTATTGGGATATTTGTTTGTTGGTAAAATACAGCCAGGGGTTTGGGGGCGCAGCTAAAAGCTAAATTTAAAGGGAAGGCTTTTGGATAAAAAAAATAAAAAGAACTACAGTCGGAGTTTTTATGCACCCCAGAGGGAAGAAATCAGGATGAAAACTGATTTTTTTTTATGGGAACAAAAAAATAGAGAGAAGTTTGGGATTGGGAATGTCCCAAGCAGACTTAGTGGATCATTTTTTAAGTTCGACTCGAACCACAGGTACAGGACTACGGGAAGCCCGGGAAACCACAAAAACGTTTAAAATTTTTAGAAGTCCGGGCCCAAATTGAAGAGAGATATTCTTGCAAATTAAAAAGGGGGTTATCAGAACCAAAAGAGAAAGACGAGGTCAAAATGCGCATAGGATCCCCAATTTGAACCCAAAAGTAGAAACTGGGGAAATTTCCCGGAAATACGGAGAGACCAAATAACAAAAAAGATTTTTAAAGAGAATACCCGTCAAAATAATAGGTTCGAGGGGAATAGGTTTAATAAAAGACCCAAAAATTAGCAACGGGGGTTTACTCATTTCGAAATGAGCGAAATGAAAATTTTAATAGGGGGGAACCAGAAAAAAAGGTTCGAGTGATAATTTCAATCGAGGTGATAGGACGAAAAGGGGGACGATTAAATATTTTTTGGGGTTTGATCAACCTCAAGAGGTGCCGACAAGAGAAAAATTTAGATTTTTCTCCAATATGTATAAACCCGTGGGAACTTCCCCACGTCCCCATATTTTTAAAATTAAAACTTTTTGAAACCCTATGGGAAAACCGGAGCAGATAAATTTTTATATCGGAAGTATATAGTATTTTTTCTATAAACAAAAAAAAAATCGCGAGCCCGGGGTAATAAATTTTTAACGGGGGTGCAAAACCAAAACGGGGGGGATTGTAGAATTAAAAAATTAAGATCGGACAATTGAAAAAAATTGGTCATTTCATGTTGAAAGATTTAAAAATTTACCAGGGTTTCGGGGTATCGATTTCATAAGGGGGTTTAAGAATCGTATTAGTTTTTAATCAGAAATCTTTAAAAAAATTCAAAAACTTTTTGGGAAGATAATAAGGTAAAAAAAAGGGAAATTTCACCCCAATGGGTCAAAAAATGAAGAAACATGGTGGCTACATTTTTACCGAAAACCAGGGGGAATAGTAAAAATAATTGGGTTTAAAATTAATTGCGCCATAAAAAAAGATTTGGTATTTATTTGCGGGAAAATTAATAAAGGAACAAAAAAATGACCCAGAATTGGGTTTATATATAGATTTTTAGAAACCCGTATAACCGGAAGCAACGAAAAGGTGAGAATTGGCCCAAAGTTTTCCCTTTTTTTAATTGAAGGATTGTTTTTTTTGCGAAACACGCAACGTCATTGGGGTGAAATGCTTTATACTTTTCCCAAAAATTTTTAAGGGAAAAAAAATGAGAGAATTTTCATGACAAGCCAATAAGGGGACACGCCGGAGATTTAAAACGTATCATAAAATTCGGATTTTTTGTTATTTCCCCGTACATGAAAAAATTTTTATTGATCAATATGTCTCTACATGCCTTTTGGCCAAGTTAAAAAACTAAAAAAACAAGTGTTACCAGCGGGTTTTGGTTAAACCACTATATGAATTATCCGAAGAGATAGTGACTTAGATTTATTAGGCCCGTATCCTATATCGAGAATAAGACGAAACCCGCTATATTTTATTTAAAAACCCGATCATTTCAGAAAAAGGGGCTGAAATTATACCTCAAAAAAAAGGCCCCCTCTTTCCCCGTAAATGGGGATTTTTTTTTGATAATTTTATATCCCCATACCCCAAAAAAAATTTAATAAGGATAATGGCCCCAAATTTAAAACCGGGGTTTTTGAGCATTTTGGAAAAGGGATTAGCATAAGGAGTGAAGACTGTTGCATTTTTCGACCACAAGAAAAATCGGACTGAAAAAGTTAACCGAGATATAGTGCAAATGAAAATTGGTTAATGATAAAATTTGATATTTGGGGGATAAATTTACGTGAGTTTGCTTTATTCCGAAAAAGCGGGTGAAGGGAAACAAGGGAAAAACACCGGTTGAGTTTTTTTTAGGTCGAAAATTGTTTTAAAACCATTTAAAAAAACCAGTTATGATATGGGAAAGTTTAAATTCAAAATTCAAGATAAAAGAAAAGTTTTAAAAAACTAATACGAAAATTAAAACGGGAAAAGGGTTGGGAAAAATATTATAATAGACGAGAAAGGACAAAAAAAATAAAGGGAAAAAATTTTGGGTTTTTATTGAAACACCCCCTGTAATTTCCCCAGCCGCGAAAAAAAGTATGTCCCAAATTTTAAAAAAAAAATTTTTGGGGGCCCTTTATAAAAACCTAGAAGTTGGGAACCTTAATAATATTGTAATATGGAAATCAAAAAAAAGATTAACAGTTAACGTAGATCAAATAAGAATATATCGTCATAGGAAAGGACGAGGTCGAAGGGGGGAACAGGGATCCCAAATATATAAGATCAACTCAGGAAACTCGTACTTGAAAAAATACACCAAGGATTAAATGAGTCACAAAGGGAAAGAAAAAATCTGCGGTGAAACGTAGGTTAGAGGCAAAAAGGGGTTGGAACCAATCAAATCAATACAAAAAAACAGAGAGGACCCATAAAAAAAACACTGGTCAGGGTCACTACCTAGTTTTGGGGAAAAGAAAAAAAAAAAATAAAAAAGGGTTTTAAAAAAAACCAAGGAATTAAAAAAAATCAGGATATTTTTGGGGCAAGTGGACCCACAAAAAAAAAGTGGGAAAAGAAAGGGGAATAATAATTTTAATAATAAAAGACAAACATATTTTTAGAGATAGAAAAAAAGAGGGGAGAATCAACTGGGAAATTCCCTTTGAAAAGACTTATAATCTAAGGCCACGACGGGAGAACAGAAGAACCACGACCAGCCAAGAAAAAAAGTTGGGAAGGGAAGGAAAGGACGACAAGGGAAAATACAGGCCTTTTTTAAAAAAGAAATTCCCGTAAACAGGGGAAAGAAGAGTGATGACACCTCAAAGTTGAATGTGAACGTGGGGGAACCCAATATAAAAAAAACAGGTTGTATTGTTTCATTTTTTTTTGATCTTCCAACAAAATGGGGCGGAAAAATTTTTGCAAAAAAAGGAAGTCCTGGGGGGTGCTTAAAAGTTATAAACCCAAATCAAACACTACAATGAAAATTTATTTAATTTTTGGGAAATTTTTTACTTGTTTAAAATTTTTTTTTTGAAGAAAAAAATTTGTATTCACAAATTTGTTTTATTTGGGTGTATGACTTTGTGAGATGCGAAAATTCCTTTTTATTTGTTATAATTTTTTTATTGAAAAAAGTTTTTTAATTGTATAATATGTGTATATATATATGTTGTTGTATTGTTACGATTATGAGGCATCTGGTTCAAAGGGGAGTCAAGGCACCCCAAAAATAATTAAAAAAAACGAGTTTTTCGGGCTCATTGGGAGTTTTTTTTTGAAACCAGATGTAGGGATGGAGATAAAAAAATTTTTTGTGATATATAAATAAATTATGTAAAATTGATTAAATTTTTGAAAAAAGATACTCAAATAGTTTCATTTTTTGGGGGGACTGACCCTGAAAATCTTGAAAAGTATAACCCCAAAAATGTTTCCAGGTTTTTAAGAAAAAGGGGCAGAAGTAAAGCTCCATATGAAGTGTTAGATTGGGTCTGCGCAAAAGGGGAAAGGTAGTTTTTTAAATGTATAAATATTTTGGGGAAAAAATTGTAAAAATGGGGAGTAGGCACAAAAACAGTAATTTTTAATGTTCCTAGTTATTGAGTAAAAATTTATTGTCACGAGTTTAAAATTTAAAATTGAATATTAAAATTTAAGAAAGTAATGAAAATTAAAGTCAAGATAAATTTTGGGGAAAATTTTGCTTAAAAAATTTTAAAATTAAAATTGGAATTTAAAATTAAAGTCAAGATAGATATTGAAAAATTTTAAAAATTAAAAATTTAAGATTAAAAAATTTTAATGAAAATTAAAGTCAAGATAGATATTGGAAATTATAAAAATTAAAAAGAAGATTTAAGATTAAAATTTAAAAAAAAAACCTAGAAAGGAAGAAAAATTTTGAAATGAGGGCACGTAATTTATTAAGGGGATTTAGAACCCTTTTGTAAAAACACGTTTTTCTTCTTGGGGGCTAGACGTTCTCGGTCTTTTTGATTAACATAACTCCATGTTCTTTGGGACTTTGGGAAAAAACCTTTTTTAACCCAATACCAAGAAGAGAAACGGGTCGAATATGTAAATGAGATATACCATAAAAGGATAACGTGGCAAAAACCTTAAACATAAGATAGATTTAAAAAAGCGTAAAACAGGCTCCCGAGGTTGTAGGGGTAAAAATTTTTTGATCAATAGCGTGACAAAATTTTGGGTGAAATTTTTGGACCAAGAATAAGCAGTCAAGAATTAGTTTCCCGGGGGTCAAAAATCTTTTTTTATAAAGTTATAGATTTTTCTTGTCAAGGGGAAAAAAAGGGAAAAGGTTAAAATTTTTTTAAAAATTAGTTTAAAATTTTAGGTTTAACAGGATTTTAAAGTTTAATTTAGATTTTAAGGGGTTTAAAAGGGGACTGACTTAAAATATTTACTTTGGGGGTTAACCCACCTAATTTAAGCCAAAATTTTTAAATTTTTAAATTACCCTAAAAAAGTTTTATTTGAAATTTTTTAAAAATTTTGTAAACCCCCAAACCTTCCTTTTGCTTTCTTGGGAAGGCAAGGGGTTGGGTTATCCCAGGGTTTTGGTTTTGGTTTCCCAAAAAAAAGTTAAAGAAATCATTTTTAAAATAAATAGCTTTAAAAAATTAAGTAAATTTTTTCCGTTTTTTTAAAGCCACCTTTTTACCCTTTAAGCGGCATTTTAAATTTTTTTATTATTTTTTTTAAAACGCAAAAGGGGTTTTTTCGAAAAAATTAAAATTAAATTTTTTAAAGTTTAATTTTTGGAAATAAAATTTTTTTATTTTTTAAAAAAAAAAATTTTCCCAGATTTTTGAAAAAAAATTTGTATTTTTTTTCTAAAAAACCCCATTTTTAAACCCCCCCAAAAACAACAAAATTTTTTAAAAAAAAAATAGCTTTTTAAAAATGTGGGTTAAAATTTTTTTAAAAAATTTAAAAAACTTTTGGGGTTTTTTTTAAATATTATTTTTTAAATTCTTATAACCGAATTCCCTTAAAGATTTTTTTTTGTTTAAAAACCGCACCGATTTTTATTTAAATTAAAAAAACCAAATTTTGTTCGAAATTAAAAATTTTAAAAAAATTTTTCATTTTTAAAAAAAGGAAAAAAAATAATTTTTGGCCTCTTAGGGGATTTTCGCAACCGTCTGTTTTGGGAAATTTGGGTTATTCAAAAACAACCCAAAACCGGAAAATTTTAAACCGCACCCCCCTTTTTTAAAAATTTTTGGTGGGTTTAAAGGAAATTTTTTATGTATCCCCAATTTTCGAAAAAAAACAAAATTTTTAAAAAAAAACTAAGAAAATTTTTTTTTTTGGGAATTTAATTTTTACCCAATATTAAAATTAATTAAAAAAATTGGTTAAAAATACATATATAACCCGTAATTTTTCATAAAAAAATTTTTTTCCCCCTTTGTTTTAAGGCCGCATTTCCGGGGTTTTCAAAATGAAAAATTTAAATTTTTAAAAGGCATTTTGATTAGAAAAGGGATAAAAAATTGTTTTAAGAATATTATTACAATAAAGAATTATTCAAGTACAATATTTTGACAAAAAATGAACATAGAATGTGACCCATTTTCAAAATATTCTTCTTTTGTGAAAAATGCCTCTATTAAAATAATATTTTGTCTGTATATAGCCCAGACCTCTCTACAGAGGCTCAACTAGAATTTTTGAAATATATAACTTAGAAGGAGTTTATCCATATTTTACGACAACAGAGGGGAGCAATTTTAAGAAAAAAACGCCGATAATAGTTTCAATGGGTGATAACTCTGAAAATAATGTGAATTTTTCAAACATCCTGGTGCAGACTCTCTGGAGGAGTCTTTACTTTATATAAGCACACACACACAAATATTATTATTACAGAAGCATTTTTTATAAATGGAGAACGTTTTGAAAAAAGGTTATTCTAAGTTAATTTTTTGCCAAAATATTGTATTTAAATACTTTTTTTCGTCATAATGTCTTTAAATTATTTTATACATGTATTTTAATCTAAGTGACACTAAATATTGTGAAAATTATCCATTTATGCACTTTTTTAAAATCACGTTTCCAAACGTAGTCGAATACCTTAAATATTTCTCCTCATTTGTGTTGTGCTCACCATACGATCATAGTAGAGTTCTAAGTAACTAAACTGCTATTAATCATTATAATATCTTCATTATTCCATCTCTCTCTCTATATATGTACCAGAAGATTGTCTAAAATATTTGATCACAAAATGACATTTGTCTTTAAGGTATCCGACTACGTTCGGAATTGTATTTTTGCAAAAACTAACAAACGAATACTTTTTTAAATATTTACTGTTTTTTAGATCAGAATACACGTATAAAATTGTTTTTAGAATATTATTATAATGAAAAATTATTTAAATACAATATTTTTAAAAATGAACCCTTGGAATTATTTATTTTCAAAATGTTCTCTTTTTATGAAAAATGCCTCTATAATAATAATAATATTTTGCTTATACATAGCTAAGACTTCTCCAGAGAGTCTGAACTAGGATTTTATAAAAATTCACGTTATTTCCGGAGTTACGACCAATTGAAATAATTATCGATGTTTTTTTGTTAAAATTTCTCCCCTCTGATGTATTAAAATATAAATAAATCCACTTCTAAGTTAAATATTTCAAACATCCTAGTCCAGACTCTTGTACAGAGGTATTAGCTATACATTGGTAATATATTATTATTATTATTATAGAAGAATTTTCCATAAAAGAGAACGTTTTGAAAAAAGGTTATTCTAAGTTCATTTTTTGCCAAAATATTTGCATTTAAGTAACTTTTTATTGTAATAATATTTTCAAAACAATTTCATACATGTATTCTAATCTAAGTGACGCTAAATATTTAAAAAAAAATTCGTTTTTACGCTTTTGAGAAATCAGGGTTCCGAACGTAGTCGGATACCTTAATGAAAACTCAACATCTTTATTTTAAATATTCCTCCTCATTTTGTGTTATGCTCACCATATGATAATAGTAGAGTTCTAAGCAACTAAACTGCTCTGTTAATCCTTCTAATATCTTATATTATTCTATCTATATATATAAACCATAAGGAGCATTAACCCGGAGTGACTTTCTCACCCCATCCATTTGATTTCTTCACTGATAGGTCTCGATAAAAACAATCATGTAATAGCACTCATTTTTTCTTCTCCTGTCCATACAGAAACATTTCTGAGGACATCAATGAGAGCCTCGATTACACCAATTGTTCTCACTTTCTCGATACAAGTGATTGATTTGTCGACTAGTTTATTTTTTTTCTCCTCGCCCTCCATGGCGAGATATTCCCGGGATTGGCGCGGGAAACAGCGCCAAAAGCGAGCTCTAAATATATTTCCTCCGAGTTACTGCTCCCTCCGCTAGAGTCCCGAATATGTTCTGTGAGCGCAGTGTGACGATGTACACCTATGGATATCTCCCCAAATTTGCTCTGCTTCTGCCAATCATGCCTTGACCACAGGTGAGAATTTTCTAGCGAATAATTTTATTTATCGACCTTTTTATTGATCGGCAACTTATCGGGAGGCAAGACGTCGGTTTTATCTTCGGAACCGAAAAAGAAATCGAAAGTTAGGAGCCACTGGGTGCTTTCTTTTCGGATTGGCCCGTCGGATACTTCTCTTCTTAGATATCCATGGGAAGGAAGTCTGGGAACCCGAATCTTTCGTCGTCTCATCTTCCTCTTCATTTTTCTCCTTCAGCATCCCAATATTATTCCCTTCTGAAGAACATCTATTTCTTCTCGCGGCTTTAGAGGTTAAGATTTCTTTTTCGTCTTCTTTCACTCGTGCGTTTTTATATTTTCGCCTCTTCTGTACACAATTTGTATTTGCGAGGCTGTGTATGTCCCGGCGCAACGACCCGGTAATGTTGCAAGGTTTCGTTTCGCGCGGAAAGGGATATTGCGCTTCTTTTCTTATTTACGGGACGAAATATAATAAGAGTATATTCGCGGTTTAGCTCTTTTATAAAGCATAAGCGAAAGTTTTGTTAGACTTATCTTAACCTTGAATGGTTTTTCTCCTCGTATAGTTTGCTTGTAATTTAGGCTCTCGAAGAGTTTAATATAACTTTATTAACATTTATGAACATGTTTTTTAGTTATTTAATTAATAATTTTATTAAATGAAAACAAATTTATACTTTTAAGTATTGATAATAATAACTTAAAGAAAAATTCAGAACGTATTGCCGTATCTGATTTCCAACAAATATTTTTTTTCAACATTTTTTCGGTAGAGTTAACCTATATATAATTTGTACCAAAAAGTTTTCAAGTTAAATGTGTAATGAAATCTATTACCTCTTATATATTTTATAATTTAGCTACAAATATTTTATGTAAAATGTTTCTGCTTCATTTTTGTAAGATATTCAGTTATTTTTAAAGTCACTATTAAATAAATTTCTAAATGGCTTTAAAAGAAAAATGCTGAATTTCATTCAAGTTGAAGACTCCGAGCATTGAATGCTTTTTCTTAGCATAAAGTTAGTACGGAAATCGCAGTTGAAGAAAAATTACTTTCTTTTGGCAGTTTTCCTAGTTTTGAGGTTAGCATGTTAAATTGGCTGCTTTTGAAATTACCGCGCGTTTGTTGCCAATAACTCTTTCAGTATTTCTTAGATATCAGTTTAATTGCATGAGTTGACTAAAAATAATTCGAAAATTTGATGCTATATATATGTGTATATATTCTAAAATAATTTTATACCCGTACGTGTAGTATTCCTTTAATTGTTAAACTTTGCCTTACTATTTCTATGCTGCTTACTTATTCTTCATCGAAAAATTACTTTCCTCTTAATTTTTTTTTATTTCTTACTTTTTTTATTTTAGTGTACCTTATATTTAATTGTACCTATTTTTGTAGTCCATATGAGTTGTAATGTTGAACTTCTATTTGAAATAAAAAAAAAATCAGTATTTTCTATTTTTGAGCATGACGTTTTACATTTCATTTTTAAGAATATCTATAGTCTAAGAGATTAAAAAATCCTTCATTTAATCTTGATTTCCTGAATGCCAACTTATAATAATATAATTAAAACAACGAAAGAAAATAGCGTGAGTTACTACATCTGCTATTTTTCTAGTATCAGTTAAGTCTTACTAACTGATTTCAGTGTTAAATTTTGAAAGATGTGGAATGAATTATATATAATTCTTTCTAGATATTTGTTCAGATTATAACTGTTGGTAAAAATGAAAGCATTGAGTATCAAACTTAAGTGAAATATTTATATAAGAATTGAATTTCATTGTTTTGTGTGTGTAATAAATGTATTTATAAAATATTAAAATTATAAAAAAGTCACTGTTGTTAATTTGTTATTGTATATACATACAGCTAAGATGAAAAAATAATCATATTTAAAAAAATAATCTAAACAATGTAATTGTTTATTGCTTTTGTCGAACCATTGAGATACCAATCTGCAAGAAATATACTTTATTATTTAGAAGGCAACATTTTATGAAATGCAAGAAACTAGTTTTTGAGGCATAAGAATATCAACACAATTTTGTGTGTGTTGTACGTGAATGCGCGCGAACTCTTTCATTGTATAAAATATTTTAAAGATCGAAATAAATTGCAGTGCTCTTGTGGAGAGTAACTTCGTTAATGTAATATTTTTTCCTATAAAAAATAAAGTTATTTATTAACTTGTATAACTGTTTATTTTTTTATATAAATTCTTTCCTCGACAAAGAAAGCAGAGTAGTTACCTCTCCTCATGAATTTATCTAAAATGGAGTAGTTCAAGTTCCAATATAGTCAGCAACACCCAAAAATGTTTCTCATTATACAAAAACGAACCCAGTTTTGTTTTGTTTTACTTAAAACTACAATCTAAAAAATATTGTTTTTTTGTAAAAAGAAAATATAAATTAAAATTCTTAAGTAAACTAATCTTCATCCAAAATCTGAAGGCTTTCAACATGATGATGAGGAATTTTGTCCAAATAGGAATAATTTCTATTTCTGAGTATATTGATGTAACATTTATACTCCACGTTATACTTTTTTTAACCATTATATTTATCTTTATTACAAAACTTAATATTTTATATCCAGATATTTCTTTATGAAATATATATACGATTTTACGAAATTTTAAAATAGTTTATTATCATGTATTGTGATTTTACAAACTTTTCATAATTTTATTTCTGAAAATATCTAATTTAAGTATCTCTTATATGTAATGAACGAGATGAGCACTTACACACGTTCTCTCAATACGTTTTTAACTTTTTTTTAAATTTCTGTCTTAATATTCTGCTATAGTTTATGGAGACATTAGATTTACATTTTACCAAACAAGACTTCACAGGTTCATTGACGCATATCTCCAAGACACATTAAATGTAGATACGACTTTAAAAATCCTTAATTATCTACCGAAATGACAACAACACAAAAAAGTACCATAAAAGCCTAATAAAATCAGAATTTTTCAAACGGAAGATGTAGAATATTTTTTTAAAAAATTAAATCCACCTAATACAACATGATGATTTATCTTAAGTTTCCTGCCTTACGTAAGAAATTTACATATGAAGTTGATTCTCGAACAAATTAAAGCTTCACTGTACGAATAGAGATGCATTTATTAGGTGGAGGTGCATTTCTGACGACTAATTAGATGTTTAATGCATATTCATTGGATGATGAGGTGGTTTAAAATTCGGCAGATTCCAAAAGGAAGTTGTAGAGTAGAAAACACAGTTATTCTAATTAACCACACACAGAACACGATTCAAAGCTTCAAATTACTTTTAAAGAAACAATCCTTCTAAAAAAAGGAATATATTTTGCTATTCGTTCTCAAAAACTGAAAATAAAGAAGGTTGTAAAGATATTTTGGTATGTTAACACATATGTTAAAAATCTGTTTCGAGCCTAGGAAGGAGAAGAGAAAGAGAATATAATCCAAAAAGCCAGTTTTGATTTTTTAGATGTGAATAAGTTTTCAAAAATATTACCACACTTTAATCTAAAGTCTATGAATTGAAAAGTTTGCTGTAGCATTAGAAAACGTTCCACAAAGGATTTGCTAGTATTATGTTATAAATTGTACTTCTGTTAACAAGATACGCATCATTAAAAAAAACTCTTCTAATAATTACAACCAAATTATAGAAGAGGAATTTAATTGAAAATTACTTAGATTCAAAATTTACCACACACTTCAAAAGATCCTTCTTTTTCTAAAATTTAATTTTTCAGTATTGGCTGGAATGCAATATGTCATAAGAATGATTCTTTAATGGTTATTTTTAACATCAAAATAGATATTTTGCCTTTATGTATTTAGTGTTTAGCTTGCAATGAAAGTATTTCAAAAAAGAAGAGTAATTCGACATTGGTGCCAAAAATTGTTTGACAGACTAAAAAGTATGAAGAGAGCCAAATGATATATTTCAATGTCAAATGGAAGATAAATATCCAAATAAAAAAATATTAATAATAACTTTTATACATCTTCCATAGAACTGATAATTATTAATGAAAGAATTTTTTTAAAATTTATTTGCTCATTTCATACCATATTTTTTCAAAATCAAAGCGCGTAAAAAATACTTTTTATTTTTTCTTTAAACGGTTAATTACTAATGACTTTTAATGTACAATGTACAACTTTCAAGATATTTTATAATAATTACATAGTTTTGTGGAACTCTATGAATTTTTATTAGCTAAAAAGAATCTAAAAAGGGTTAATTATAGAAAACATTTTTTTAAAAAAAATTCAGAAAGCTTTGTCGCTATTTTATTTTATTATTGACCTCGTACACTCCGATAAAATATGATAAATTTTCAAATTATTCAAATCTCCTTTCGCTTTCGGAAAAAAAAAAATTATTTTCAACGAAACCAATGCTGTGGTTTTTTTTCCTGCAAAAGATGGAAGCGACGCTTTTTGACAAAATGAAAAAAAAAAAAATCCTCCTGATTAATTTTTTCTTTTTCTTCGTTTCAAAAATATTTTGGGTTACGCACATTTGATGTTTCTAGAAATAAGCTTCGGAATTTTCAATTTTTTTCAATTTATTTTAAATTAACTTTCCTCATTCTTATATTGGCTTTTCATCGTAGAACTGCAGACTGATTTGTCGTTTTCAAAAATAAATATCCGTTTAATGCATTTTCTGAAGAATTTAAAAATCGTAATTTCAAATGAAGACTTTCATTTATTTATTTTTTCATTATTATGAAGAGAAAGGAGTACAAATATATATTTTATTGACTGAATTTGATAAAATTTCATATGCGTATAAAGTCTTCTTTTTTTTTACACAGAGGAATTAACATAAATTACTTTGATATTACATGCTATCCGGATGCGATTTATGATAAGGAAGTAAGAATAAAAAAATAAAAGGAAAGGGTAAAAAGAAAGAAATGTCAACTTTGCAACTCATAAAAATATTTACGGTGGGGAAGATATTTCAAATTGGTCATCTCCATCATTCTGATTCTGCTACGAGAACTCTAGAACCTAAACTTATTCTTGTAGCCTCAATGTCTCCAAGCAGCACTGACACCAATGTTTGTCCTTGTGGAATTTATCTAGCGAGCGAATAGTGCCCATTCAACTGAAGTCAGAACTTAAAGAAAAACAATCGAAACAATGGGGGCATCCAACACGATTTGCAGCCGCAGAGAAAACAACGCGAAACGCAAATAACTGCCTGAGAAAATGGATGAGTCTCCAGTTTTGTAATTGTGGCACCTCGAAAAGACCCTGACTTTTACCGGAAAAATCAAGGATTCTTCAGTAACCTAGGTGAAACGGTATCGTTCGGAAACCTATCCTCAGAGTACATGCTTTCTTGAGGTCATTCCTCCCCCAAGAGGTGTCTTGGTGAAATGCTAAGTGTGAACATCGGTTGGAGAGGCTCTACGAGTAGAAGAATTGAAGTATGATTGGGACAAGTGAAGCCATTTTCGCTGACAATTTTTTTAAGCTTCGGAAAGGAGCCAATCATGTCAAGGCCACATTTATTTGCTTCTTCTTGGCTAATAATAATCCAGGGGTGCACATTGTTTTGGGGAGGTTCGGACGTCTTCGTATTGTTTAGCCAACCCTGCTTTACTGCGAGATTTAATGCGCTACAGATTAACTCTTTGATGATGATTTCTAATGTCAAATGGTAGCTGTGGAAAGCCTCGTTTTGAAGTATCTGGCTAGGATTCAAGGTGGGATAGCAGGAAGAAATATTCATGTCCAACGGTGCTTTGACGAAGTATACCGAAGAAGACTTGAAGTAAGATGGCCGATGAGTAATTTGGGGGATTAAAAGCTTTTCATATTTTTCACGCTCGTTATAGTTTTTGCAATTTTACTTCCTTTCTTTATTTCGGTTCTTTTTTTAAAAAAAACTTATTGATAAAAAAATTATTTTTTCTTTCAAAATTTTACTCCTTTAAAAGGAAATTTTAAAAAAAGGAAAAAACTGGTTAATTTACGTTTAAAAATCCTGAATTTTTTACGGTACGGTTCTAAAAATATAGAACATCATTTCTGCTTGTAGAGATTTGGGTCGTTTCCTTTTCCTTCTTTTTTCTACGAAAAAAATATATTTTAATGGAAAGACGACATTGAAGATACATATTGTGTGTAAGGAAGCATTCAGTTTTTTATGTAGCTCAGTTCAATACCGACAGTGAGGTTATTGGAAAGAAATGAAATTTAATGAAGCAGCTGGTAGAGTCTATTGAGGCTTTAAAAGTACAATTGACAGGAAAAAGTGAATGACACTGTTTAGAGGAGTATCTTAGATATTGTTTGATGAAGTGCAAAGGCATTGAAAGCTTTTGAAAGGAAAAATATAGAAAAAAATCCCTCCTGAAGTAAGCTTATTGATAGCTTCTTCCCCAGATGTCATTGCTTACTATATCTCCCCACCCCCCAGAAGATTTTATCTTCTGTTGAATTCAAGTTGCAATGAGTGATGGTATACTTACAGCAGTTTTAGAATAAAAATTTGTAAAGGACGGTAATTTTCACACTTCGATTAGAATTAGAAAAATGACTTATTCCTCTATCATTGCTCACTTAATTAGATGTGATTAATATCAAAGCATTAGGCATAAAAAAAGAAGGAAAAAAATCCAGAACTTTTAAATTTATTTCGGGGAAGTGGAATATGAATATATCTCGCTATAATTTATAAGTTTAGTTTTAAATTTAAATAAAAAACAAATGGGGATTCAAAAGCACAAAAATTCCTTGCCCTATAACTAATGTTTTCAGTGTTTTAAATTCAATTTTCTAATATCCTTCAATTAAAATCATTCTACTATTTTTTTAAAATTCTTTTACCGGAGGAAAAAAATCTTCCAACATGGATGACTGTGGAGTTATCAGTGAAATATCGAAACAAAAATTTAATTTGATTATTGTAAGTCATAAGAATTAATTCGACTATTGGGAATTTAAGAATCCTGAAACAAAATATTGAATGTGCAAAAGTAGGGAAATTCATACATATATGATACATTCCATTGCATTGTTAGATTGATCATCGACAGACTGAGATAATTTGCTCTTGTGACTCTATTTGATGGATTTTTTTTTTATTTTTCTTAAAATTGAATTCGCATTTTGAGTTTACACTAAGATTATTGGCGATGAACCTCGCAATTTTGAATCGGAGACAAGTGACGAAAACGACACCTGTGCTAGTACCCCACTCTCCAAACTTCAACACCACACCAAAGTAAAGATTTTGAGCCTCCACAAGTTAAAAGAGCTTCAGCCACTCTGCACGGTGGTTTTCAGTGACGTGAGTGAGTGAATATTAACATCGCACTGTTCAGCAACACGAGGGCTTTTGGCGACGAACCACGTAATTTTGAACCATGGTTAAGTGACGTGAACGACACCTGAGCTGGCACCCTCTCTTCTAACTACCACACCACACCAACGGGAAGACGTTTGAACTCTCGAGAGATTTAAAGTGCATCACTCCCCTACACGTCGGGTTTTTAGTGGTACTGGGCTAGAACTCGCGACAAGGCCAGCCACTATCCGATACCTTGACCACTCGGCTACCACGGCCACGGTTTTCAGCGACACTAAAACCATAACGCCAGCCACAAGTTCACGACCCTAACTACTCGGCTACCGTGGTCACCTTTTCTTGTGTGTGGCATATTTATATTTGATGACAAAGAGCATCTACATTGTAAATGTACTTTTTCTTTCCAAAAAGGCTGTTGATTGGTAACTACCATTGCACTCCTGTGCTTTTCCCGGGCTTCCTTTAGAGCTTCGACAGATTTAACGTCCATATAGGTATGAAGGAAGGAAGGATTCGATCTGGGTACCTTCCATTCCGTACCCAAGTACTTTATCGACCACGCCAAAACGATCATCTTCGCGTGATGTTTGGTACTAATTTATATAGATATCACACCGCCACATACCCCCATGCAGTGATTCGGCGAATAGGCGAACGAATGATACCATATTCGTAGCGAGTATGTGAGCAGTTGCGTCATTCGTGCGTGACGGCTTAGTTGCGTCATTTCTGTGAGACGGCTTTGAGAAGTAACGGCTTATTTGCGTCAATGTTTGACGGCTTGGTTGCTTTTGCGGGGAATAGATGGCACCACGACTGTGGCGCGCGAAGGGTGCGGTTCCTTGAACGGCCAGGGTCACCAATGAAGAAAGGAAGATTCGATCTGGGTACCTTCCAGTCCGTACGCAAATACTTTATCGACCACGCCAAAACGATCGTCTTTGCGTGATGTTTGGAACTAGTTTATATAGATATCACACCACCACAGGTAGATACCAATTGCCCCATGGAATTTTGACACCCAGTTTCCTCCCCAGAGGGAGGCACCTGAGCTCTGACGATGCGAGATTGTACTTGGAATTTAATTTTGCCGAGAACACCCAAAAAAACAGGCGCTGCAGGGATCTTTAAATGCCACATAATCATACGACATAGATGCTGACGATTTTTCGCATCATGAAAATCCACCGACTTGGGTCGGGGTCGAACCGGCAATCTTGGACGTACAAGGCCAGTGTCTAACCAACTACGCCACCCAGCCGACACACTGTAAATATTAGAAGTTATGAAGGCTCCTTTCTTTTGGTATCGGTTTGTCAAAAAGACGAGAGAAAATTAGTTTTTTTTTTCTCGATAAAAGATCTCTATCAGAAAATTCGAGCTCCAACAACAAAGGATTACAGAATGTAAGCCCTTTCTGGTTATTTGTACAGCTGAGCAAATCAAATGTACAAGAGAAGGAACGAAAATAATTCTTAGGGACTTAATCAAAGAGTATTAAACATGTTACTCTGTAATTTTTCCCGGGAAAAGAACACGTAATGCGATGAGCTACGATAGGGGAAAAAAAGTTTCCATTTGATCATGAGGATAACAATGTCTGTCAAATTGAGTATCAAAAGGAAGAATAAAGATAAAACTCAGATGTAATGTGTTGGAGTAAGGTTCAACTTCGGAATAGTTGGAATAACTATAATTTGATTCACTGTATCATTATTTTATGAATTTATAAATAAAATATTATAATATTCACTTATTTTTGCAATCAATGAAACAGTCTAATCATTTCTACATAGAAAACTACACTTTCAACACATGTAAAAGTTTATTAAAGTAATTAAGTTAAGAGAATTTTGTTTTTTGTATTTGCAACAATTTTCAAAACGTATTCGCAAACTTTTTTAATTTTAAAAATCAAGTAAAAAATTGAAAATTAGTACAAATTTACACTCTTCCATTATATAATTTTCAATAAAGACAGATTTTAAAAATGCAAAATAAGCTAATGATTCTCTGTGAAAGAAACTTTTAGCTTGTATAATCATATCTATAAGAGGATTAAGTGAAGCATAGATTTCCACAAAATAATAAATACTAAACAAAAAGTAAAAGGTTAAACCAGAAAAGAGGAAATGTTTTGGCTTCGTAACTAATTGCATTATCTTGTTAATCCCTTTTACATGAATTGACAAGCTGTCAGATAATGTAAAAGGGATATTATATGGTGATTGCAAAATATCACTAATGCAATTAACAAAATTTTTCCTTACTTCTGAAAATTTTAGATGCATTTAAAAGCACCCCCGTGTTACTTATTGGTTCTTCTTTATAATAATTAGTAGTTTATTTCTTTACATCTCTACTGTATTTTATAAAAGTGAGCAAGAAGTTGTATCATCGAAATGGTATATCAGCTTTTAAATTAGCAATTTTAGTTTTCTATTTATTGAAGTAAATTGGATAACAGTAGAAAACACATTTTCTTCATAGATACATTTTTGAGAATTCATGTTACCACAATAATTATTCAAAAGAACATGTGTGCTCTCTTTCTAATGTTCTTGAAAAAAAAATGAATCTGTAAATTCTAAAAATTATAAAGCATTATTTTACAAATGGAATATTATTGCATTATTGTTCAATAACCATATGAAATGTAATTTGTTGATAAAAATATTACGAAACATTTTATGAATGATAATTGTCTATTTTATTTACTTATCTAACAAGTGAATCACAAAAAATGTAACAAAATGTCAATTATGTGAAATATATTTTCGCAATTTGAGTTTATTTTCCGTTGTATAAAATTTCATTTCTGGGCAAATTGTTTCAATAAAATATATCTTCTACGTGATTAAAAGTTTTAGAACTGTAAACATTAGAGCTCTGCTTAAAAAAATATAATCTTGCACACGAAATAAATATTATAAAAATTTATATTTTAAAAAAATAACTAGTCTCTGTTAGTTGAATTATTTTTGTTTACTTCAATTAAATTTAAATACTATTTTACTGAAATAGAGATAGAGGTTTTTTTAGTCAAAGCCATTCTCACAAGAGATAAATTAAGAACAAAAAATTTAATATTTATAATAATATAAGATAAAACTTAAAGCACTCGAACACCAAAATGCTGTACATTCGTAAAAATAATATTACCTACACTTAGACATTTAATTTTAAAGTTAAGTTGCCGTTCAGTTAGTGCGCAGTTTGTATTTGATTAAACAGAATATATATATATATATATATATTTTTAAATTTTATTTGAAATTTTTGGTAATGTTTTTTAAAAAATTTTATTTCGAAAGTCACTTTTTTGAAAAAAATTTTGTAAAAAATTTTATTTACCAAAAGCAAATAATAAATTTTTTTTTTAATTTTTGGGGGAAAAAAAAGGGGGACAAATAAAATTAAGGGCTTGATTAATTTTTATTTTAAAAACCTTTTTGAAATTATTTCTTTTGTAAAGTTAAAAATTTATATAAAAAACCCACACAAACACACACACACACACACACACAAAAAAAAAAAAAAAAATTTTATTTATATATATATATATATATATATATATAATACTTCTTAAGAAATACACAAAAATTTAGCAAGTTTTAAGTGATAAAATATTTGACATGATATCATTTTTAATAAGATTTTAAAAAAACTGTAAAAATATTCGCAACTTTTGGTCCTAAATTTCCGCTATTTTATTTTATGAAATTCAGAGAAACTATGACGTAGATATTGAAATTTACCAAAAAACTTTTTTATTGAGTTCTAAAGGCTTTACCAATAATAGAAATATTACATAGCCAGACATGTGTTACAACCCTTAAATAGTTTTCTTTCAAAATTAAAACCTTTTCAAATTTGATATGAAAAGTTTTATTCATATAAACGCTTAGAAAGTACTCACTTTTCATTTAGGTATGCGCAACAAGTTTTTAGTGTTTTACTCCGATTTCTACTAGTTTCGATTGATGTTGTGAAGAAACTTTATCACCCGTTAAATCCTGAAAGGAATTGTTGCAATAAATCTTGAAGCAAATTCTATTTTTAAAATTTGCGATTCCCTGTCAAAGATCTCCATTTTTATGAGAAAGTTTCCTTTTTCCTCGGAAAGTAAGTGGTGTAAGTTCTTATTTATTCGTAGCTTTTATGCAATCATGGGGGAAGAAAGACAATAAAAGATTTTAAAAGTAAAATATCTTGAGAAATTGAATTTGTTTTAAGAATATTATTATTAAAGTTAGAGATTTTATGCATTGAATGCTCTTTTTGTGATACATTTTAAAAGATGGTAGAAAGAGATAAAAATATAAAATGCAGCAAGCAGTGCTATAAAAACTTTCCAAATTAATTTTAAATCGTATAAATGAAACTCAAAAATTTTTCCTATCTTAAATTTAATAAGTTCTTAAGTTTAATTCAGATGACAAAAATTGCAGTGTAGTGGTTAAAATTTTCGGAAAAAATTGCAAATAATCTTTCTTGACACTAAAAAAAACCCATCGGTTATTTTGTTTTAATCCTTCAATAACTTAAAACCACGCATGAAAGCCACGTGAAAAAAGAATGCAAAACATCCCAAGCCTTTCTTATTCTCTGAATCAAAAATAGAATCCAACCCTAAGACGAGCCGGAACATTTTCGTACGAGACAAATATACATTTTGGTAATTACTAGCCAATTTTTTAAGGAATTTTTGATTTATTTTTTCTAATCCTTTTTTTAAAATCAGTTGTGGTATATATATGCAATATATATATATATATATATATATAATATATAATCAATATTAACAATAATATACAAATAAATGTAATAGTAGATACTATATCCAAATTAGCTCAATAACAAACCCTTAACTTTAGGAACTAAGAATACAGATTTAAACATTGTTTTGAGGTCAGCCAACCTTCACCTGTAATTTGTCTATATTACTGGGCTATAGGGAAAGTAAATAGGGCTATGATTATGTTCTGATTTGTGAAAACTAATACATTAATACTATTATTACATAAAATTGTAACAGGAAAATTAATTAAAACAACTTACTTAGTGTTGAAATTTAAAGTGCGATTAAAATAATTAAACATACCCTTACAGCACATAGCCATTTTAATTTTAACCTTCCCGCCAAAACCATCTTAGAGCAGCATTGCATAAAAGTAAAAATGAGATCAATTACGAAATAAGCTTTGTATACTTAAAAACCTAAATTATTTTAAAGGAAAATTTTGGAATAAAGAAGGCCATCACTCATACAGAACACAAGGCTATTATAAATTAAAATATGTTTACATTTATTTAACGTATGGTGCCATCTTTTGACTGTATGCATTAAAAATTGAATAACATTATAGTAAAAAAAAAATGTTAAAAAAAATAAATAACAATACAATTTTAAAAAATATAAAAATAAAATTTAAACTTAATTAAAATCTTTCTTTTAAAATTTGTCGACTTAAAATGTTTTATATGTATATTATACGCATATATATAATAATATTTTTTTCCTAAAGTTTTATCGCTACATAATGGTTACGAATATTCATTCCTTATTATGAAAAAAAAATTTCCTCTTGGCTTTAATTCTCGATCTTTAAAGCAGAAATAAAATAGGCTCTTTTTAAAAACACTTAGAGGAATACCTCGTTTTAAGCGCGCTGAATTCATTCATTAGTTAGTCAATCATAAAACTCAAATTACGCTGGTTTACGGCACGCAAGAAGAGCGTGTAACAAAACTAGTTACCATTCATTAATGCGGCAGTCTCAGCGTATACGATTCCTGCTCTACCGTGGTTAAAGATGAAGGTTGCATGGAGCTTGGTACGGATGTGTTTTAACTTAGTGTAAAAAGATTTTCATTTTTAACGCCTCTTTATGGCAGTTTCATCGTTATCGGTCGATATCAAATAAGTACAATAAAGTGAAGATAGATTCTTGGGAAATGGATTTCTTTTTTTAGCGGACTGGGGTTCTTCCAGCATCATTCTTCTCTTCTCTCGGTCTCGCTTTGTCTCCGATTTATCTCTTTCTTTCAGGTGATGCTATTTTGGACTCGCGCTCTTGGCCTCCCTAGCATCTGGCTACATTGCTATTTAGGAATCATCACCCCCCTACCCTTCCCAACAGAAAGAGCGCAAGAGAGGTCTTTCGCTGTGTGCCACCAAACGCCAACCATTTTCATACGGAACACGAGTGATAGGTAAAAAAGGGCTCATTCAAACTGGACGCTGTTGTTATATCTATTTGCTTAGTAATCAGTATGCGTTTGTGCATTATAACCAACGCAGTTCTATACTTGAAAACCACTGAAGCACCGTAAAATCCGGCGTATAATGCGCGCTTTTAACACAAACAAGTAATATAAAAAAATTTTAAGTCAATTACTACCTAGGTCAACAAAGAAAATTTTTATTTTAGTTACTTTTTATTAAATAGTTACAATTAATATAAATATATATATATACATATGATAGAGTCACAGTATTAATTGACAAAATAGAAAGCGATTTTCCTTCCAATTTTCCATTTTCCTTTCTATATAGGGTGTTGGACTATTTTTTTTGTTTGTTACTATTTCTTCATTAATTAAATTTAATTATTCTAATAAAAAAGAAATCACATTCTTAGAAATTAGGACATCCCAGGTGGGATTCAAACCCTCGACTTTAGGGTTAGAAGTCCAATGCACTACCCATTGCGCTACAGGGACAAAACGAACAATTTTCGTTTCTATATATGCTGTTGGACTATTATTTTCGTTTGTTACTATTTATTCATTTTTTTAAATTTAATTAATGAATTAATATTTGAAAAAAAACTGTATTAATAGCAAGTGTCATCCACGACAAGTTTAAAAAAAGGCATTTGAACTTGAATGGATGAATAAAAAGTATTTTATGGACGACTGAAAATTTGAACAAGATATATATATATATAGTGTGAACTAATAGTAGGAATTGAAAGATAAGATCAAAATTTAATGTGCACGTTATACGATGGTTATTAAAATGACAGCTTGAAAAAATAAAAAGGAGGAGTATAAAAACGATTAAATTTCTACATAGATTGAACTACTGTTTATTTAATAGAAATGACATAATTTTTATGAACTTATAGATTTGTAGTTCTAGAATTATTCTGTTTTTTCAAAAGCCTGGGATAATACCTTGAATAAATTTCTTCAAAACATAAGAGTATTCACTGCATTCGTACATTTCAGGTTTCTTCGTAAGAAAGCGGTGTGCGTTACATGGCGAATGTGCCTAAAAATTTAAAAAGTGCAGCTTGAAAGTATAGGTGCGCGTTATAAGCCGGATTTCATGGTAGACTGCAGGTTTTCCTTTCCTCTCGCATAATTTGCAATAAGAATGAGTAAAAAAGTATTTTTCTTCATGAATTAATAGTTTAAATAATGTTTCCAGAATTTGCGGTTGTTATCTATGAGTTTTCCAACTCTACATACTATTTACGTTACAATTCATCTCTTTGAAATTCAATATAATTTGCGTTGGAATTTTTAAGTAATATGTTTTGGGATATAAATAATTTGAATGTTTTATTTTTGCGTTATCAAGGGACAGGGGTTTACGTTACATTTATTGAAATCCGTCAACTTCTTTTTTGCGTTAAAATGTAACGCTGGCAAGGCTGGAACAGATTATTTCTAACTTTGTTTCTGCTCCAGGTATATTCTGTGATATAAATAAAATGCAAATATAAATGCTTAAAAAAAAGTTTTATTTTCACAACAGAATTGGAAGATTTTATTCCACTTAGTAAATATTTCCCTCTGCTTGAGATATGTTTCAAGAGAGAGCACGCACCTATTTTTACATTTTATTTAACCTTTTTAAAAAATATTCCATATCCTACATATATAAAAGTGCAATGTATTTATCATATTTTCCGGGCTTAATATTTTTGATAAAAACACGCCATTTTTATCTTTTGATCATTTGATGGGAATTTTTCGTCGATTTTAGAAATATTGTACAACAGTTGGTAAGGATAACAAAAATATACAGAAACCGTAAATCTATTGAAAGTAATCATATAATTTTTGCTATGTGATGCTCTTCAGAAATTCTCAATATTTTTCTATATAATGACAGCAAAATTTGTAGTAGATCTAATGCATACATTCCTTCTTTCTATTTACCGATGCAGATACAGTAAAACATTTTTAAAATTATTCCTTTGAAAATGTTCTGGACATTTTTATAAAAAAGCAGAAAATCGTGGCTACTATAAGTTTAGATAAAATAACTTTATATAATAAATACTCCCTTTGAAGGAATTTGAAGTATCTTTATAAAATGTTCAGTACTAAAAATGTTTTTTCTTCGATTTTTAGTAGAAGTTTTAGAGAGAAGACAAGCTTAAATTTTTTACCTCAAACCTTAATATAAGAAAAAGAAAACTTTGTAATTGAACTTTAGGTTGGTGTAATTATTTTGTATATAACTCTGAATTTTCAATATCTTTTTCAAATTGTGTACTCCTTAGAGAGTCATGACACCAAAATGTGACACATTCAATAATGTGTCACATTTTGAACTGTAACACATTCAAATTTGAATTATTTGAATTGTGACACATTCAATATTGTGTAACATTATCTGTTAATGTATAAATTTCATTGAATCACGTCCCTTTAAGTATTGATGTGAACAAATTTAAAGTTATGAATATATATCGCAATCGATTCTTTTAACAATACTATACAATTAGTCATTTTAATGAGACACGATTCTTGCGAATTATAGACATGTGTGTGTGGTCATTGTTTTTTAAATAAGATCATCAATCCTTATGATAAGAATAAAATACAATAAAACTCTAAATTTTAATACAGTTTTTTTTTTATAATTCTCTTTTCCGCAAGGGATATACAAATTGGAAAAATTTATTCTAATAAGAAGTATTCTCTGAAGTTTATTCTCTTAGGTTTATTCTCTTCTAAGAAATATTCACTTCCTGAATAAGCACCTACTTCAACTAATGATATTAATTAAAATAGCTCCCCAAAAACCTGGTAACTAACTTTAAATAATAGTTAATAAATATATATCAACGTAATCAAAAACTTTTATCGCCACATTCATACCCTCATTCTAAAATATATGATCATTAAAAAATGTGCACCTTTTTTTAAAAGCAAATATTTTTCAACTCAATTCTCGAGTGAGTGACTGACTGAGGGTTTGTGGTGTAAGATCCAATTATGGCTCAATTCTCGAATAGCGAAGGAATTTTATTTTTAAAAACACGTGTTACTCCTTTGATAAAAAAAGAAAAGATAAAGAATACATTTTTAAAAAAAATGACAGCAAAATTACACTCTAAAAAAACGTCTGGGACTAAGGTTCAAAGACTCAGTGATGATTTAAATTTATACTCCTGAATAAAACATTTATTCAAACTTCTTTCACTCTCTCTGATGAAAGATGATTATCGAATGTATTCCATGGTGTAAAGCCTGTTCTTCTTCAAAACTTCTGTAATCCCTCCAGAAATGTTCGACTGCAGTAAAGCCTAAAGCCGCCTTGCCCACAAATAAGTATCGATTCCTCTTTCGGTGGCGATCATTTTATACCCCCTTTGCCCTCCTCCATCCAGACGAGGAAGTCTTGACAAACGACAATTCTAATGAAAAGTCGATCCTGACGAAAGGCTCAAAATAATGGTCTTTTGGCGCCTGTCCATGACCAAAAATGAAAATTCCAGGCACAAAATCATGAATGAAAAGCGACCGGCAGCCTTTAGTCGCATGAGATAATTTCATACTGAAGGTTTGCTGGGAACAACTTGTTTTTAAAACATGACTCGAAGGTCTGCTTTTAATGTGCCTGACTCTTCTCTTTCATTTTAGGAGCATCTTGGGTAAAGGGAGCAATAAAGCTGCTTCGTTTAAAGCTCTTTCAGAAGTTTTGGGATTTGGCGGTGAGAAATAATGAAGGTCACTTCATGAAAGGCATAAAAAGACCTTAATAAAAGACCCAGGAAGAATTAGTTATTGATGATGAGAATAGGAGAGATTACAAGCCTTAAACGGAAAATGAGAAGTTTTCGATTTGCATGAGAAAGCGGGATTATTTTGCCACGGGGATACTGATTCTGAATGGAAACTTATAAAGGTTTTTAGGTCACAAATAAAAAGTTAAACTACACTTTATTCTTAATTTACATTAAGTGATCGTTTCTTTAAGTTTTATTTGAGAAGAATTGGACTTTCATGTGTTGTTTTCAAATAGTTTAATTAATTTGAAAGATTTTGAGCAAGGTATTCAATAGCACATGCTTCTTAATTAAAGAATTGAAAATTTTTGTGAATAATGCACAAAAGTTGTGTGTAAGCTGAAAGATATTAACTTTGAATTGAAAAGTATTATTTAATTTGAAGATTGAAGTTTATGAGACATTATCAGAAAACTTTTCTTAAACAGGATTTTCCTTGTTCAAAGAACATAAATCGATTAACAGTTGATGACATTTAGGTGATCAATAACCACTTTGCTAATGAAAATTCAGCTTGAATGCAAAAGAGGACCTATGATTTTATTTAATATTCCAATGCTAGACTTTTGAATAAAGATACTATCTAATTATACAATAGATATAGTATATGTTTGAAAAAAATTGGCCGAGATGAAAACTTTTATATTAATGCGCTACGATGACGCTTTCAATGAATATTTCCATTTTCATTACTTTTAGAAGCAAAATATGAAGAAATTAGTGATGAAACACATGACAGGTATTCCTAAATCTGCTTAAAAGGATTAAATGTTAAAAGGGAAAAATTTGCAATATGTTTCAAAATAAGCAGCATTTATCTAGCATAGAATTCTTTACTTCACGTATTTAAGTTCAGAAATAAATAGGGAATGTATCAACTTCGAAGACAAATAACTTAAAAACAGATATCAATATAAAAAAATTATAATAATTAAAATTATCAACTTAATATATTTATATACAAATTCAAAACATATCATAACTAGAATTTTAAGCCTTTATCACGAAATTACTTTTTAAATTATCTTTTAAAGAAGTAATTTGCTTGTCTATATTTTTATACTTACTGAAATTAGCCTCGTAAGCAGCGGAGTTTGTGCATGAAACATAAATCTCTTACTTGAACATTCTGCTTTATTCTTGATTATGTTTCAACTGAAAGCTATTTAAAATTAACTGCTGTTTTAATAACGCGTGCTATAACCTATGTAGAATAATGCCTCTCTTATCGCTTAAGAAGAAAATAAAATGCAAAATGAACATTCCAAAAATGCAATTATGTACATGAAATAAATCCTATGGGTAAAGCCCAGAAAATGGAATGTTGTTAATGTTATATTTATTTAAGGAAGAGGTATGTTAATTACTATCTCTTCTTTTATGAAGAGACACTTGCTATCAGTAAAATAAAAACAAAATTCAAATCATGAAATGCAATTACCAAACAAAAGCAATGTGCTATTTCTTTAACTCTAACTCATACGAAATGCTTTGTTTTGTTAAAAATTTATTAAGGTTGGATTTTATATTTTGATGCTGACAAACTTTGTTATGTATTCTAAAACTCTATTCTTAGAATTTAAAATATGCTTTTTTCAATAATAGTAATCGTACGTAGCGTCTATATCTTAATTCGAAAACCAATACATAATGAATGGACAAATATACCCCAGGGAGTACCGTTAACATACGAGATTTTTTTATCTAATAAAATACAGTAACGTTTGAATCAGTAATATATCTAATAAAATCTCAGTTTCATTTTTAAAACGAAATTATTCATTCAGAAGTTTTTGAAATGCTATTTGAAACATTTAGTAAAAATAATTGGAGGATAAATTAAGACATTTAAATTAATATCTAAAATGTATTTACTAAAAATGAATATTCGTCTTTACTAACTTTGGGGGAATTATTAATTCATATTCACTCGATTCTTTTATAACTTTCCAAAATATATTTATTTTACCTTTCTAATCAAAGAATAAAACTGATAATTGCATAAAAGGCAACATAATTCATACGAATATCACGTAGGCTATTCTATTATCTAAGCTTTCTTTTTCCCCATCATTCGAGCTACTTCGATATTTTCTTAATGCATTTCTTATGAGACTGAAAATATGATTATTTAAGAACCTTAGGCCTAAGAATTAATTAATAATTTTAGTTACTAGTAGGGGTTCTTCTGAATAACTTCAGAAGTTATTTATCTAATAACTTTTGTCAGAAGTTATTCGTATAACTCAATATATAGTTTTGGTAATTATTTTCAGAATGAAAAAAAAAGTTTCCTCCTTTTTAAATATCTTCGAGCATTTGAAAAAGTTGAAGGGAAAAAAAAGACTTTCTAGCTTTAATTTTTTGTACTTACTATGATATTAAGCTTTATGGTATTAATTTCTCTTGCAAAAGGTGATCTCAGCTTGTAGTAATTAGATTTCAAAATTAGACTTCTCACTTTGTGAATTGTCATGTCTCATTAGTGATATGTTAATTGGATTCAAGAAAAGTTTTTAATTAAGAGGAATTTCAATGCCAAATTAAAAGAATTCTCTCACTTTATGAATTAGAATTCTGAAGTATGAATAACATCCTTCATTATCAGGAAAAAAAATTGTTGAATAGAAAACTAAAAAGGTTGAGTAGTTTTTCTATATTTCGTACTTTTTATCAATATTGTCTTCAAAAACAGAGAGCATTTTTTTCTCGAAGTATACGCAATGAATTCATCATACATCAATAAGAGTACAATTTCAATTCGATACTAATGGTTTTGTATAATGTAAAGGAAACCATTTTTCAAATACGGTATTTAGGAATGTTTCGCTCGTTCTTCCTGTAAGAGTTTTGAAATAAGCGTTATACATTGATATTGTTAAAGTACTTAGATTCAAACTTTATGAATGTAAGTGTTATACAACAAAGGCCTTATATAGATGGTTAAGGTTTTGTACGAAAATTCATTACATAATTAAAAGTTTGTACAAGGTCTTAACCATTTTTTCCTAATAAATCATACCCACAGCAATTAAATAAGGAATATTTGACTTATTTCATTAATATTTTTAATAAATACAGATATATATTTCAATTTCAACCCCAATTTTCAAAATATTTTTTTTTAATTTTACAAACTAAGTTCCATTGCTTTCTTAAAAAAGCTTAAGAATATAAGAACTTACTTTAAAAATACTTAAATTATTTAAATTAGAGTGAGAATATTTTAACAAAGAAAGTTCTTATTTGACGTCAAGAGACAACTGTGCGTTTTAAAACTTATATTTTTCTTTAACTGAGTAATTTTTAATGAAATTTTAATTAAAGCACACAATAATTATCAGAATAAATGCTTGCAAAATCTTCAAATATAATCACTCTTTCTCAATAAGTATGTTTCAGGTTTCCAAACCTGCAACCAAGTTTATGCGAGAAGAAAATAAATAAATGTTTGCTTCTTTGAAAGCCTTGACAGTAAACATCTCTTAAAGGTCTTAGGTAAGTAAAATTTCAGTCATAAATGCAGACTTAGACATAAATGTTATCCCTTTGCTATGAAAGCTAGAATTATCTCAGAGAGTAAGTAGAATCTCATTTAATACACTTTTCCTAAAGGAATTTCTAGGAAGCTAATTCAAAAGTAAGTATTCTTGGAAGAATAATCTACTTAAATGTCGCCATTAATCTTTTCCTTCAGCAACAGCTTCTCGCTGTGAATCTCAGCGTCTTCAAAGATGGCTATTATGAAAAGTTGCCTTAAAGATAAATCGTGTTAACGTTGCACTAACTCTATTTATTGAATTTTTTTAAAAAAAAAATTATGTAGATTACACACTAGCCAAGCTCATTTGGAATCTGTTGTTGATCTAACGTTATAAATGTTTGTTTCTTCTGTATTATGTTTGATACGAAAATTTCTACATATTTAAATTAGTACGATGAGTAAATCAAATGTCTCCGTAGTTCTGCTTTTTTTAGGGAAAAAAAGATTATGGCTCATCATTAGTTTCAAAGGAAAATTCTAGAAGCAGCCGAATATTATTAGAAATACTAATAATATGGTTTCTTATAAAAATTGTTACTCAAATTTTAGTGAACACAAAGAGACATTGAAAATATATACATATATCCTCAAATGTGCCTACTAGCTTGCCAAGGATTTATCTATTATTTTTATAAATTTAGTATTTAATTTCAAATAATTGATAAAGAAAAGAAATAGTTACATAAAAAGCTTACAAATCATTTCTTTATTATTTTTAAAAAAATCTTTTTTGATTTTTCATTGAAAATTATATTTCAACCCAAGAAAACAAGAAGGTAGCCATAGGACAGTAACTTATTATTCATATGAACAATTACTTTTTATTTATTTTTCAAAAATTATATAAAAGAAGTGCTCAAAAAAATCAATAACTTTCTTTCTTAAAATGCTTGCTAAGCTCAATCTCAATTTCTTAGAATGCTTGTAAAATATTGATATCAATTTCAATTCCGAAAAGAATTATTTTTGTTACTACCTATAAAATAATAAAATTTTCGAAATGTATCTCTAGAATTTTCATTAAAAACCTTTTAAGCTAGTAAATGGTCGTCGAAGGTTTAACAAAATTCGTAAGATCTTTTTAACAGACAGTACTGAGGGGGTTTGTTGGGAAACATGACGTCACTACTTGACAAATTAGCGAAAAGAACAGACATTGAAGGTTTTCCATGAGTGACTAACGGTTTACTGGCAAACACTTCTGATTCTTAATTTTAAGATTTGTCTGGGAAATCTAGGTTATGTCTTAAATGAATGTAAAAATTATACGAAATGATGTTCTAAATCTTTAAACTAGCATTAAATTCTAAATTTTTCATGACTTTTCAACTAAAACTCCTAAACATTCTCTGTTTCAGTAAAAACACTTATCAAAAGTTCTTTATTTTATAGCCTTAACTAAATTTTAACTCATTTCTTGGTTGTTTTAATTCTTTCACAGTTATGTTCTCACATTAAGTAATAAAAATGACATCAATTCAACAAAATGACTGCCTTCTATACTGCTATCTTTTCTTGCTTTATGAAAGTGTTTGTAGCTACTGCTATTTTTCTAGCTACTAAACTTAGTTTTCCTTTGCACTTTAAAATTTATATCTCTACTTAAGTAGATCCTATTAATAAAATAAGCTCTCTTGAATGAAAAAAATAGTACTCGTATCACTTATGGTATCGTACGCTGGAATGTTTTCTAAAATGCTGTCGATAGAAAAAAAAATTATCAAAACTCCATAAATACACTTCATCAAATATTGCTGTTAAAGTACATGCTTTTTTTAAAAAAGAATTAATTTACTTGCCTTTAATAATTCACATTTTAAATAATTAGACATGGGGGATTCCTGGCTTATTTCAGATAGTTAGATATAAGAATTATATAACTCATCATTTTATAGTTCTAATTGTAGTTTATAAAGGCCCAATTTCGACCTTTGGTTTGATCATAACTTCTTAGCATAATTAATGTTATCTAAAATCTTAAAACGTTGAATAATATCATTCATAATGGGAAAAATTTTGTTGTTCGTCATCTAATAGAATACTGAGCATGAAACAATCTAAAGGATGAAAATGAATGACGTGCATATATCATGTACTCAAAACTCACACAACAATGCTCAAAAGAAATATTTTTACAAATCAATGATCACACAACAGTCTGAATTCCTGATATCAGGGCTAAATTCTTTTCCTCTTAGAGCGAAGTATTTATAAAGCAATTGATCATGCTGTGTGTGTGTGCATTTTTAAAAACTTTTATCAAACATTTATATTTGAATGCATTCACTTAACAATGCATCTGTGACTAATTAGGCAAACTTGCAAATTATAAAATGCATTATCTTAGAATAATTATCTTTAAAAAAAAATCCCGAATGATTAGAAAAAAATACGTTAAAAAAATATTTTTTACAAATACCAGTCATGCAGTAAACTAAGAAAAATTAAGATAAATGTGAGATTTATATTTTATTTAAAAATAAAAGTTGAAGAACTTTTCGCTTTAAAGATAATTATCCGGTCTCAAACATACTAAATGACACTTACACTTCAAATCCCTTAAGATCGATTTAATACGTTCCGGAGATATGTTTGAGAATTAGCTTGATATGAATAAAATCCTCTTTTGTTTTCTATTCATGAATTGAGTAAAACAGAAGAAAAATCAGCTCATATCCGTACAATTCTCGTAATCGGGCGATTTATCCCAACCCATTTGTGGGCACTCCGATCGTTAAGAAAGGAAAAGCTTCATTAAAGAATTCCCGCCTGCACAAGGAGTACAAAAGGGTCGGCGGCCCTCTGCGATCAATTGCTCAAGAAGCCATCTCGAAGGCGATATCTTTCCAAGATCACTGATTCGACTAAAATGAACAGGATGGCTTTATGTGTTCTAAGAGAAAAATAGGTTTTTTGATAATAGAGAAAAGTTTTTTTTTTTATATCGAAAATTCTCTTCGTTGCTTAGGAGAGCGCAAAAATATCGGTTCAGTCTCGGAAATTAATATGCCCCAAACAGTATCGTTAAACAATAAAGTATCATGGGTTAAAAGATTCTTTGCAAAGATATGCATCGCCTTTTTTATCAAAATTTGTGCAGTCTTTAGAATAGTATCTCTTAGTTTTATCTATTTATGTGGATTATCTTATACATTAATAATAAACATGCATTGTAGAGTGGTAGACTATTTATTTGAAAATTTGTTGGGAATATTAATATTTTTTTAGTTGCACAATTTGTTTAAGTGAGATATTTAAACAAACGCATCTAAGGAAATGTCTGATATTTCACGAGTGTGTATAACCATAAGAAATGTTGCAATAAAAAGTTGTTGTTTTAAGTAATGATGAATTTTTAAATTTTGATTTTTGATATGATTTATTAGTATGGAATTTTTTTTTCTAACTGAAACATTTCTACAAAAATTCAGCAGCAAACATAATATTTGATTGCGACAATCTGATTCCATTCAATTTGAAAGTTAAAGTAATTGTCACATTTTATGAAGCCTTTTCTTTGGCATTAAAATACAGAGCTTTGGTTTACAGTGAATGCTATTATTTTGAAATCCGTGTTTATAAAAAATATTGTTTATTTAGCATAAAAGTGGTATGTACATGTACAAAGTAAAAGTCTAAAGATTTATTAGCAGAATAAATCTCTTAAATAATGGTTTCAAAGAACGCTCTTTGTTAATTATTAACTATTTAATAATATGTAGTACGATTTTCACTTTGTATCTAAATATTTTATCTACTGCTAGTATAATAAAATATGTTTAAATTATTACATCCTTATATAATGAAACTATATAGTTTGAGTAAATTCATGTGAACTGTATGTTACTTAACAGAGCATATATATTCGTATAATGCAACTTTGGCTATATTTAGTGATTAATTCTCATTAACTTATGAAATAGGTTTGGATATTCTCACTAGCATTAATTACAGATAATTTGCGTAATTTTCTACATCTAGCACTCACAAATTTTCTACATTACGGGTAATTGCATAAATATTTAGTAAATGATCAAGGTAATAAATTGCATACTCTTAGGCAAGATTCTGCTGATTTTAATTAAGAGCAAATTAAAGTGTTTTTACAGTTTTGAAAATACGCTTTTTCACTTCTACGTAGACGTATTTTATATCAATCAGGGCTATTCTAAACCAATGTATTTGATTATTATAATTATTCTTTATAAAGTAAATTATATCTTATTTGATTTTTTGTGAAATATTTGTGGAAAAAAGGACTGAGAGCAGCATATATACGTTCTTTCTGAGAAATGCGCAATAAAGTGGACTTATCATTCTAAAATGTTTCTTTATTCTTAACTCCTGTGTAATTTTTATTTATGAGCTCTGTGTCTTTACCTTTTATATTCTCAGTGCAAGCACTAGAGTCCAAAGCTTATTAACAGTTCTAATGACATGTCAAGCAAAAATATTTTAGATGTATAAGCCAACTTCTATGAAATATCCAAAAAACCTATTTGGCCTCGGAGACTCGGATATCTTGTGTTCTTGACGGGAAATCATATGAAAATGACAATGCCAGCAGGAGAATTCACTGGAAAGTTAAAAACAAATCTAAAATAAGTTTTTGGAGATTGTATGAAAAAAAATTTCGTCCAAGACTTTTAGCGTTTTGTTCTATCTTTATTCAGGCATTATCTTCCAGAAACATGAAAGCTGAACTCAGGGAAACTGCATAATTCTTTTTGATAAGTTAGTATTTAGTCTTTAACTTTAGAACAGATGTCTTCAGATTACTGCATAGAAGGAAAGGGAATGACTGTTTTATCATCAAAACGCTCGTAATTAAATAAAATTATTAATTATGATGATGCAAAATTTTTGATACATAAAGTAGTATTTTAAACATAGGCATGGATTAATATATTCAAAAAGTACACTGATATAGCTCGAGTTTGAGATTTACTTTTTTTACTTACTCTATTAGTCTCACTTGGTCAATTGTTTTTAATTATACATTTACAGTCTGACCTCTATTTTTTACGAAGTCACTAAATCCCGAAAAAAAGTTCGTTATATGGAAAATTCATTACATAGAGGTTTATCTTTCAATATATTTTATAAACCCCATAAAACACAAATTTTAAATTCATAAACACTATATGATAAAAAGCGTAATTGTTCACATCTTTTTTTTTTGTAAATTAATATCTATTTATTTTATATATCTTACCCATAAAAAAAGAGAGAGAAAAAAAGAGAAACTGCAAGGAAAACAAAAAAAACAAAAAAAAAATAATGTCGAGGAATGTACCGTATTTTCAACATTAAGAAAATAACTTTATATTAAAATTAGTGAATTTTAAGGACATTTTCTCATTTAACCAGTTCAAGATTAAGACCACCATAAAACAAACGTGTTAAAAGGGAGAATAACTTGAAATGTCCAAAAACACTTTAAAAACAGAGAGAGAAAAAAAGTGAATCACAAGAGAAAATGTTCGTTATATAGAAAACACACTTCGCTATTGGGAGATTATTTTAAGAAGAAAATAGTGGAATGTTCTTGGTTCCAGGAAAAAATTCGCTATATAAAAAAAAATTTACAATATAGAGGTTCGTAATATGGAGGTTCGACTGTATTTCCCAAATAATTAAATCCTTGGGTATAATTCCTATACACTTTTTGGAAGACAAATCTCTAGCAAAAATGATGTCTTATGACAAATTTAAAGTTAAAATTAGTTCATTTTTTGGAATTCAGCTCTTTGCGATCACGTATTACCTGAAAATCTTACAGAAATTGTGAAACACTGCACAACAAAGGACAAAAATTTTGAATCAGCACTCTTTATTTGGTTCCTCACCTGCATTTGTGCAAAAATAAAAATTTGTTCGTTACAAATCATTTCCGTCATTAATTTAAAACGATTTGCTACTTTATAATTCCCACTCCTTATTAATTATCACATTCAGAACCGAATCGAATTTAAATAAAAGAAAGCTCTGTTCCCTCGACAGCTATTTTTAGACAAATTCTGCTTTCAAATATTGTCGGAGAAAAGTGATTAACCAGTTTTAAATGGAACATTAAAGGAAAAATGATGGCAGTAGTGTGTCTTGTAACAAGAGATTTTAATGATTTGAAGCGATTCAGTTCAGCTTCGTTATAACATGCTTCCGCAGTTATTCGACATTTGTCAATGCATAGTTGGAAGTCTGATATCATTCAATATTTTCTATACTTCTAACGGGGAATATCATGTTTCATATTTAATTATGTTTCTGGTTTAACTGGGATAGAAACAGTAATTTTTCTGTTTGAACATTTGTACAGTTAAATGAAAACTGTTTTGATGAAATATAATTTGATTCACAAACTTTTTAAATTTGTTGCAAAGTATTTTTAATAATTTTAGCATAAATTCTCTATCTAAAGTTACATAGAACAATATAAAATGTTTTTCGTATAGCTAATGTAACTGTATATTTATTCAAAATGAATAAAAAAAGAATTTTGACATTAAAATGAATTTAATATGAAAATCTAAATTGTATTATTGGATATTAATTTTCCGAATCATTTTAGTTAATAGAACACATTTACAGGTATATTTAATATGCAAGAAATCCTTTTCCGTGATAAATCTAAAGAAATTCCTTTTCTAAAGGAAATGAAAACACGCTTGTACTATCTTTAAAACTTCACCCAAAAAATTCGCGATAAAATAATTTTTCTCTTAAAACAGTTTATTTTATCGAGTTCTGTAAGTTGAAATAAGTGGCAGCAAAATATTTTCAAAACTCTTATATTTTATTTTGTTTTGATTTTCACTTAAGTTATTTCAAGAAATGACGGAACATATTCAATACAATAACCTATAAATATATCTAATAAGAGCAAAAATGTATGACCCATACTAAAAGTGGAAAATGTATCATATATGTTTATATACATGCATATAATCCTCAAACGTAATTTTGTCCTTGTTCTCTCAGTTTTTCTCGCAAGTTTTCTTGATCCTCTTACACATTAATTAGTGGTGCGTAATTAAAGGAAACATAACCACGAAAACTGGAATTTGAGCACAGGTGTTGATTGGTTTTTTTATAAAGTATCTGTTGTCTCATTAGGGCCAATGAATATCAGACTTTTAAGAGTAAACACGAAACACACATCGTTAAGAAATAAAACTTTTGCATAGAATATATGTTAACATGGTAAAACTTGTTTTACATAAAATTAATTTAATTAGACATCATTAAAGGTAACTCTCTAAAACAAAAATCGAGACTTCATCGACAACAGTTTGCAATATCCTTCCCTTTTCCATATTTTAACAGCTTATGATTTTGAAAATTTAATATTTACTTCATCTTAGAGCACACAATTTATGTTTAAAAAACATCTAACGCTCAATTTGTTTAATAAATCTGTAATCGATTTAAATATAGAATTCAAAGGACTGTTGCATAAACATTCTATAAACTAATCTAACAAACATAAAATTTTCTCGTAAAGTAATTTTTCTCACAAATATTACCATAAATTAATACAATGTAAAACGCGTACTCCATTCAGTGTTTCAAATATGTGTGATTAAATCAAACGTCTTATGTCTCATAGACTATGGTGTTGTGAGAGGCTTAGAGGGAACTTTCTTAAGAATTTTATTAATCAAATTTTAAATTATATTTTATTACATATTAAAAAGTACACTGAGAAATATAGAAGGATGAAAGAAGTAAATACAGTTTATTTTCTAACAACCCATATTTAGAATTAGAATCATTATATAATTACTTTAAACATCAGTAAGTGTTAAATTGGAAACTTTCACACAAAGCTTTTTAGAACTGAAACCTAATTTCTGGTTCTATACTATTTGCTAACGTTTCACAGAGGCACTGAAATTACTTCAAGCGGTTCAATAATTTATATTTCAATTTAAAACTACGTTCCTTTCTTCATAGAAAGATATATTTTCAAATATGCCCATTGTCTCTCCATCTTTTAAAACAGTTATCGTAGCAATAAAATGTACAGTTGAAGATAGATGGGCTCTAAATTTCTCATAACATTGAAGTCATTGCTTCCCTCAATACATATTCTTCAAGAGTTAGTATCCTTAGTACTCATCCTGTTGTTCAATATAGAATAATAAATAGGGCTATAATTAATTCAATAACTCATTCTACTACTCCAATGCCAGCTTAATTAATTTCTGCAACTGAAGCTGCTCAACGTATTAATTAAATTGTCACAATTATTTCATCATTAGATTAAATATTAGCATTGATTTACTGATACATTATTATTTCGATACGAAAGAGTAAAAATACATTGCTGCTAAAACTACAGATTGCTTTATTTTATTATTTAAATGCAATCTTGGTTTTTTTTATTATTATGTATTACTAATACTTCACTGAGGAATGAATGAGTCATGGAATTTGCTAATCCCAAGAACTTAATTCTAACAGCATAAATAACAGAGACTAAAATAACTTCTATCTTTTGTTCTACATTGCTAAAAAAGTCACAGGCTCCTTTTTTCCCCTCATGGCTCTTTTTCCTACGTCTGTCATTCATAAATGCATTTTCTAGGTATAACTAGATAGATCATTTTCAAATATTGTGTAAATTTTCAGACCAAAGGCATTTGCTTTAAAAATTGATTTAGAAATCTCGACAAAAAAAATACTAAAGAAGGTTAATAATTATATTAAAAAAATGTAAGTTCAATAATAAATGACAAACGAAACATGGATTGTTAATTTTGTCATTTATAACTGTTTCGATGAATTTATAAGATCAACACGTGAAAGCATCCTTGAAAATTTGAATATTTGTAGAAGAAACATTTTTTTTTCTTTACATCTTTTAGTTAATTAGAAAAGAATTAGTCAGTCAGTTACTAAGAGTTGCTACATAATGTTAATGTTACTAGTTAAAAAGAACCTTCAACTTTGCTTAAAGAACAAGAAATATATCGTAGCCAATGCGTGAACTCTTTTGAAAAATCTACTCAAATAAACCCATAATTTAATCCTCTAAAAGCTTTTACAGCTTCTGAATCCCAATTACACGCGTTCTTGTAATAATGCTTTTAAATAATCCCAATTATTCTTAAATAATAGTTGCTAAATTCTGCAATTCGATTGCGTCAAGCGAGTGAACATTTTAACACAGTAACTCATTAACTTGAGTAATCTCATATGGGAATACATAATGTAAATCTACTCTGCTTCCGAGTAGTATCACAGCATTCCATCTTATGATTTGGCCACTACCAAATCATAGGATAGCAGTCACACGTCCTACTCTCCATAATTCGACTTCTGTAATACAAGTACTAGGCGGTTGGATCGTAAAACGCTTGCTATATTTCCATCCATCTTGTTCTAATGTCCTAAATCCAATCAAATTCTGCAGTCACATCATCATATTTCTCCTTCGAATGATTATATAGATTGTTAAAGGAACTGAACATAAAATCGTGTCATTTCAAATCCTATGTATTAAGACTTATCATAATTTCCTTCAGAAACGCATCCGATTCATTAATTATGTGACACACAATTGATACAAAGTTATCAGTTACGGGACAATTTGAATTATCTTGCTAATCAATCTTTCTTCCTCACTGACATTCTAATGAATTTTATATGCTACCATATTAATTCTTGTATGTAAAATATTTTCATGAAACATATTCAGAATCTGTTTCGTGGTTTCTTTCTGTTTGTTGGATATAAAATATTCAATGCTTTTTATCTCGTATTCAATTTGTCATGTAGTAAACACGTATATCTCACACGCAAAATATAATGATGGATCCTTAAACTTTGAGTAGAAAATAAACGGTTTCATGTTTTGTACATCTTTTTATGCGTGACATAGCAGTATTTATTACACGGGCAGAGTTTAAAAAACGTTTTCCGTCTTTTTAAATACGCATTGGATATATATTGGATATATTTTAATTCCCTAAAGGTTAATTTTTACATATTTAGTATCAATTGGTCGTTTTTTAGTGTGTTTTTTAGTTCAACTTTTAAAAATTCTAAACTATAGTTTCTCTAAAACTGTGCTTAGTAGGATATTGTTTGGTTTTTCTTTTGTTCCGATACTAATCATGTTATTTTTATTCATATTGTGTCTTAATTTAGTTAGTTATATATGTGTATTGTTTTCTAGAGGTAACTGTTGTGTGTTGAGTTAGAAATAGTGTTATTTGAATTTTAAAAAAAGTAATTCTTTTATTTATTTTTTAATTGATTTCCGGCAATGTCTTTGTTTTATAAAATATTCATCTATTGTATGATACTTATCCAATAATTTTATACGAACACTTTCTGTGCAAAAATCTAGCAAGCACCACTAAATCTTAACTATTTTAAATGTAATTCATAGAAAAAAAAGTAATTTTCCAAAAGTCCTCATACATAAAGCCGATAAACAGAAAGATATTGCTTGAAAAAATATTATATTATACTCCTTCTCTCTTAAAAACGGCAGGATATAAGTGGAATTATTTTTACGAAAAATAAAATAATGATTAACTGTATCTAAATTATAAAAATATGTTCGTCAAACAATACAATTAACATCTGTTATAAATACCTTGCTTATCTCAATAATTTGCCTATTGTTTTCAACGAAGGCTGCGAGTTGGAAGATTATAAATATTTCTACTTGAATAAGTATGAAAAAAGGTTATGTTAAATATATATATTCACTTCAGTAAACAGCAACTCATGGCCGTTAGAAGTTCACTTTTTTAAAACAGAATGACTCTCACTATACCAAACTGGTTATCAACTCAGTAATGCATGTCACAACTTCATAATTAAAAGAAAGTTATCCACCAAGTGTACTGTTTTACTCGTTCATTTATTTATTTAAAGATATATTTAGGCACAATGCCATGGCACACATACAGTCTTCTCTACCATTCTTTTGTCTTACTTGTTCCCCGTGCAAGAATCCTACACATGTTGCTTGCAGCTACAATTGATGACGTTCTCCTCTTCTATTTTACGTCTGAGTTTTTAAATATAAAGTCAGTTTCGTGGTAGGTCTAATTTCTCTATAGAATGCAGAACCATTACATTATTCCGTTTTTAGTTTTAGATTTATAAGTTTACTTTAAATAAATGATGCGCTTGTTTGTATATGTATACTAGAGAATGTGGATGTAATTAACGTCCTTGTTTTTATTCTTTTTATTAGATTCCATCATTATTTTAGTACTTGTTGTGAACATTGATAAGGAAATATATACAGCGGAATAATTAAAATCATTATTAATTAATACAATGAATAAGATAAGAAATATATATTTAAATAATTTACGTGAAATAAGTCTAAACAATTGTAAATGCTATTGTACAATTAGTCATCATAAGACACAGATTTTAAAGTATAAAAAAAACACATTTTCTTACTCGCTCTAGCAGCTTTATGTAGTACAGAAACGGCATGAAAAATTTTATTTTGGAATTCACTTGATATTCAGATTTATGGTCTTTCATATATTTTATTATTCGATTTAATAAAATGATACTTAAAATTTATCAATTTTAAAAATCAAGTATTATTTAAAATTATTTTACTAGAAAAAAGATATTTGATAAAAATTTGAAAATAAAATTAGATTAACAAAAGACACATTAAAATACTTAATTGAAAAAAAATCAATTTATGCATATGGAGACTAATTGAACTCACTTGCGAGAATTTTGTAAAAATAACATAGTATAAAAACTTATTCTTTAGATCCTTTTACGTTATTTGAAACAAATTATTTTTGCTTTTATTTAAAATATGTACAATATTAAGAAGCAAATTATCCTGTGTTGGAAATATGTTTATTGTGACGAAATATGTAAGCATCTTCACAAAATTCTTAGCACTCACAAATGTTTATTATAAACAATAAAAAGTTAACTCCTTTGTATTTTTATTGAAATATTAAAATCCGTGCAATAAATAAAATATCCTGCATCATATCTGAATTTTAAAATTCTAATGATAGCAATAGCACTATTCGAAGCTTGATAATCAAAATCATTTGTATTCCTGGAATTCATAAATGGATTCTGCAATTAGAACCATGCTTCCTAGAATTCGAGTGATATTGAGTATTCCGTATGTGGAGATTACAATTTTTTTAATTTAAAGACGATGCATATAGTCAGGTTTAAATCATAAAAAGGGTAGTAAAGGAATAAATGTAATATCGGAATTATTCTATTTTACCTTGTAGTTAAGTTTGTTGAACAAAATCATGAAAGTGTCAGATTGAAAAGATACATCCTATCCAAGCTTAATGGATTGAAATTCATTTTCTGCTTTTAAATGGCTTTGACTATGTTTCATTCATTCATTCGATGGGGCGGGGTGAGATTCCCTGCTTAATATTTCTCAGTAATGCTAAATAGAAGGAATATTATCATTTAAAATGAAACATTTGTCCGTTGTGAGCATTCGCAAACATCGTTAACTTCTTCATAAAAACATAAAATTAGTATAGTGTTTAGCTTATACCCATGCATAAGTTATAATTCACATATAACACTTGGAGGAAATTTCATTTTTTACTGTCAATCGTTTTGCCATTTTTCATCTTTCACGGATATTGAATTGGATGTAAAACTAAATCATCTTTTGCTATAGTCATTGATTTTTCCAATTACCTTATTCAGAAGCGATATAATTTTTCTTCTTAAAATGTCTGAAAGAGATTTTGATAGCAGAGTTTTATGCCAGAATTCTTGAGTAGTTTATTTCAAAACCATTTATAGTGAATTTGCTTGCATGCTTGTAATGTTGTTCAGCTTGGTAACATATTTCGGTGAAACAGCAAAATGTTAAAAGTTGTCCCTCATATTGCTATACATTCAGATTTTATCGGCTTTAAAAAACATTTCTATGAAAGTAATGGCTTAGACTCGCAATTTGACGTGAGTTTATGATCACTTAGATTTAAAGGCAGAAACAATTCGAAACAGATTTAGAAATACTGTTGCAATGTTTAAAATTTTTTAAAATATACATATAAATTTAAGAGTGTGCTCTCTTTCATCTAAAAATCAATCGTATTTACAGATCTAAACGTATATATTTTGTATAAAATATTATAGCTTAACAATTTATTAATTGAATTGCAGTACAGTTTCAGCTTTCCTAAAAATAAAATAAAATGTACTCTTAGCGTTTTTAATTAGAATTTCACGTTGGAAGCTCGGTTCATTCCTTCCTCAGTAGCTCGACAACTCAGGATGGGTCTTGGCCTTCTCAAAAAGCTTTTTCCAGGCCAGACTTTTTCCTGCTAGTGTTATCCAATTCTTAGTTTTCAAAACTAAGAAATATTTTTCTAGGCCATCAATCCATCTAAGATTTGACCTGCCTTTTCTCCGTGTGCCAATTGGTTGGGCATTGAAGACTTTTTTAGTGGTGTGGCCTTCGTCCATTCTGACAGCGTGATCTGTCCATTTGATTCGTTGTATTTTGATGAAGTCAACGATGTCAGATTCTTTGTATGAGTGATAGAGATCGAAATTTCATCTTCTTCACCAGGTTCCATTTTTCTGAATTTCTCCAAAAATAAATCTTAAAACCTTCCTTTCGTAGATACTTATCATGTTCTCATCCATTCGAGACATGTGGACCACGTTTTACATGCATAGGAAGCTCGTTTAATTTTTGTTAATTTAAAGTTTTGAATTTTAACACAAAAAAACCTTAGAAATTTTCCTTTGCATAGTTAAAAGTCTTTTACTATTAAGGAATTCGGTGTTTTCTGAAAACTATTAATATTGCAGTTTTTTTTATTCGGTCTTTCTTACGACAACCACTTGAATAGGAGAAGTTTAATTAGTGCTACCTTTCGCGTGAGATTTGAATAAAAAAATCATCTTGTCACAATTACTACTAATTGGACCACAATACTCAATTGGATTACACTTATCATTTAGATGTATAAAAAAATCTGAGAAGCATCTATTTACAGCTGAAAACAAAAGAAAATCTCTACTATATCAAAACTGAAAAAACATTAACAACCATTGCAAGAAACCTCAACCGCTTATAAACAACTGTGAAAGAAAAAATCATTTGTCGGAAAAAACAACAAAAGAAAAGCGTGTATACAAAAAATGCACTTAAATCCTTAATTCTCCAAGAGAAAATGTTATCCCGGATACGAAAGAAAATCTTAATTTTCAAAAGTCTTGAAAAAAGGAAACAACATAAAAAAAATGCTTGTAATGAAAGTAAGATGTAAAAATAATACATTTTTTTCTCCAGTTGTTTCCGTTGAGATAGCTATAGCTGAACCGTGTTTCTTTCTCCATGCATAGCTGATTATACCAATTAAGCTCACAAAAACGACAATACTGTAACTTTTATTGCTGTTCTGTTTTACCCTCAAACACGAAAGAAAGATGCCCGTTCTTTTTTAATTTTCTAGAACTTGCTGTTGAAGTTTAATACTCATTTCATTTCAAGATTTGAAAAAGTTGAAAGCATTATTTAGAAAGAAGCTCGACTTTTTATGGATGTGTATTTTTCTTGCTTTTTCAATTTTTGTTGGTTAATAATTTATTTTATAATGTTATTATTTATCCCTATTGTAAAAAGCTGAAGCAATATACCATTAGTTTTGTTGCATAAAAGTTCAGCTTTCCTATCTATCCGTAGTGTTTTAAAATTCCAATACACAGTGATTCTTGATTTAAAAATTTAAATAAAAAAAACCCACATAAATATAATATATACAGTATAAAGTTTATAAATTAAACATTTTTTTTCAGGACAATTGCTTGAAAATTTTAAATATGATGGCCCTAAAACATTGCTCTGATTTTAAAGATGGCGGAAATACAATTAAAAATTTGAATAGAATGATAATATAATTAAATATTACTTGTGTTTTTTTCTATGCATATTTTAAAATGCTTAATTTCATTATAAATCTAAACTATTTTTATAGTCCAAATATTTTTTTGATCTATTTTAAAGTACCGTTGTGAGAAATTAATACGTGTATTGAGTTTTTTTTAGAAAATATTTATGTAATTTCATTTATGAAATTTCTGAATTAAACACAGTTTACAGCCCTATTTTAATTTTAGTTTATTCATAAAAAATCGCGACAAAAAAATTACAAATGTTCAGCCATTTGGAAAAAATTCACATTTTTAGTATGTGGGAAAAGTAATACGTTCTAAGATAAAACAAAACCATTGCATTAAAAATATTAATTGTAATTTTCATTATTCGAAATTAATTATTGATACAAAATGTTGACATAGTCTGGTACAGTAAAAATTGCGATTTTTAAAAATCTTTTAATTTTTTTTCTACCTTCTGGCTGTCTTTAAGAACGACCACTGCCTTTAATAGTTTGACATCACCACCTCGGGAAATATCTTTCGGATAAAAATAAAAACGTTCATCAATATTATCACTTAATGGGACTTTTTCCAAAAATATTGAACCGTCTTAGAGGTGTGTAAGGCTATTTCGGAGGCTTACATCATCCTTTTTCATTATTGTATGTTCACTCATTGGATCCTTCTTCGTTTGTTCTATAAATAATGTATCCGAGTTCTACTTTAATTGTCTGAGATATGTCTGCAAAGAAGTTTGCTGCTATCCGTTGCAGGCGTCAAGAAAAGCAACCTTTGCTTTTGGGGTCGACGTGGTGAATCTGAAAGCATTTTTATCTTGAGATTAATTCAGCGTTTCTCAAACTGTGGGGCCCCCAAGGGGGGCGTAATAACCCTACGAGGGGGTCGTGAGCATACTGAAAAGTAAAAACTAAAGATTATTTTAAAAAATTATTAATTTACTGACAGTAGACAAATAAATACATTCTCGCAAAATAAATACAAGATACATATTTGCACTGATAGAATACATTTATAAATGTATCAGTACTACACAAGGTTTTTTATAATTATTTTACAAAACTAAGTTAATACATGTTTAATAATTACCAGTGACCCATGGGCTTGTAATGTATGAAATTCGTACACAAATTAACACTTATCTTGATCAGTTTTGGAAGGTTTATAAATAATTCCTTAACTGCCGATTAAAAGTTACGTGATTCTCTCCCCAAGACCACCATTTTCTACATAGGAGAGCGTATGTGATGTATTGGAGGAGGGATGAAAAGGAATAAATAAGTAAAATCTTCTCTGAATTAAGTAAATTCTTCGCAAACACTCCATCATGGTCCTTTTATTGCATTCCAAAGCCTTCGGAATAATTTTATGGATAGCAGTACACAGAGAAGATCATACTTCGGAAAGACGTATATATACATCCGGAGACGTTTATATACGCCGGTGGAACTTAAGAGGTTGTAGCTTTAGTGTCAAAGTATAGTATTATTGAATTCAATACAGGGTTGTTGTATGGAGGGGGGCGCGATGAAATATATGATTGAATATTGGGTCGCAAGTATTGAAAGTTTGAGAAGCACTGGATTAATTCCTAGTTTACTTAAAACGCTTAGTTGAATAAAATTTATTCATTTACTTGTAATATTTACTAAGGATTAGTTTCAAAAATCGATATTTCGAACTCACTGCAGCTAAGATTGAATAACCGCATTCTCTGTCTGGATTCCTTCATTTACGAAATGAAAGATTCAATCGATAAATATGTCTATTTTTGTTTACAATACAAATATCGATTATGTCTTAAGCAGTGTTAAGTGCTAGAAATATTAAATATACGTATTGAAGCTTTATCTCTTAATAGTTTTCATTAACAGTGTGATTATGGAGCTTTTAAGAGATAATGAAATCACTGCGGATGATGTTTAAGATTAGCTTAAATTAAAAATGTGTCTGGAAAAAAGTCAGCAAAAGATATTAGTCTAATCAGTTAAAATGTACAAATATTGATAATTGTAGTTAATTTAAATTAATAATGGATTATAATGTTGACATTAGCCATTTTTTTATCATTTAACGCTTTCTGTTAAGAAAAAAAGAAGTTTGATTTTGAAATCTTTGAAGGAGTAATTGCAGAAAATTAAATTTATTAATTGAATCCAAACTACTTACAATGACAGTTTTAAAAAATATACTCTAAGTTTAGGTTAATATTTTGTTCCTAATATAATAATAATATAATAAAAAATAATAATGTATAAGTAATTACTACGAGCTTGATTTACAATACTATGCTACAGTATAGGTATAAAAATTTTAACTGCTCAACTTTGTTAATCTATAACTAAGCATTAAAGTTGCCTTAGTTGAAATTATAAGAAAAAGCATTTTTAAAATCCAAAACCAATTTTCAGAAAATGATTTTAGATTTTAAAAAAATGAACATTTAAATATAAAGAGATATCAGATTATAATTTTAAAAACACTTATTGTAAACACTTATTATTCTTTTAAACAAAAAGAATAACCGTTTACGTATAATGAATTAATAGTTTGGAAGTTTTGACATATTGTAATATATAGTTTCGATACTAAACAAAGAAAATGAAATAGTTACAGCATCACACCAACTAAAGACAAAAAATATTACCTTAAAGAGAATAAAATGAAGAAAATTATGTTAACGAAGAAAAATTGCATTCAAATAATATTTGTAATATAAACTGATCAAGGATTTTCAATTTTATTTATCTATAAATTTTTTTGCCTCATTCTGAGAAATATATTGAAATAGGATTAAATTTTAAAAGAGTATGAGTTCAGAATGAATTTTAATCTTTTTAAGTCTGTTTAAGAAATTTTTTAATTCAATTTTATTTACAAATTGTAGAAAAAAAATGGTGTAAGTACAAAAATATATTATAGCATTATGGAAATAAAAGTCATAAATTTCTAAGAACAAAGGCTGTACGTGATAAACGATACTAATTTAGAGAAATTATTCTTTTTCTCGAAATCATAATTGTTTATATCTGAATATTTTAAAACATCTCATTCATTAAAAAATAAAAATATGAATAAGATTTTTATCTAAATACGAGACCACATTCAAATAATTTTTCAATTAAAGTTCTGGAGCTATATATAACACTGGGTCCTATAATTTATTTCATCTTCAAAGAAACAAATTATTTTACTTGAGAGTATTAACGTAATCGTGCTTGTGTGAACGTAGAATCGAATAATATTCTATATTCTTTATAAGCAACCAATAAGAACCATAAATAAAATTCAAATCATCAACAATTATTGTGCTTGCTTTTATACATAATTGTTGACCAAAATTCTAAGTAATAACATCCAAAATCAAATCACAAAGCAGATTTGCATATTTAAGAAAGAAAATGAGTAAAATCTGAATATAAAACCTGTAGTCATCGTTAAAGCAAATAAGTATTATGATATATTTTTAATCTCCTATTTTGTCTATTTCCCTGTATTATACATTCATAAGAATAATATTCCTTATCTCGAAAATTCGGATCATATATTTTCCTTTAATCTTATGGGTAAAATTTTTCTCTGAGGCTTCAAAACTTTCGAAATACACCATCTTTTCCGAAATGCCTTTAAGACGGTAGATAATATTTTCCATCATCTTTTCAACCGCACACAAACATAAATAAATGCGTTACTCAAACTCTGTAAGCATCTATCATGATATACTCTGATGCTTTGAGTATTTTTTGTACATAAAAATAATGTTGATAAGCAACACGTGACCTCAAACTGCTCTCTCTATATTCATCCGTCAATTACCCTCAGTATATTCGCTCGTCTATACGACATGTTTTATTTCTTATATATATATATATATATTCGGTAAGTTATATGCTATTTGAAAGTGTAATCAGTATTTAAAAATTTGGAAGGGAATGCAATAAAGATTTTCACAAGGATTATTTCTTCGGAACTATGAATATGGCATTCAAACCTATCTAAATCTGTTAACAGTTGTTTCTAAACAAATTTCTGTAATTCTAGAATACAAATTTTTAAAAGTTACTGCACAAAATTTAGAAACAATTTATGTATTAAAAACCTTTCTTTTTGCTTTATTTTTAGGCTATATACATTCTTGAAAAGATAAATAATTCCTCTGGATTCCCTGATTAAATAAATGATTCTATTATAATTTGACTGCGAACCATACAGCAATCACAACGGGGTAAGTGGAATTTCACGTATCAAACTATTATTCAATAAAAAGAATAAAAACCCCTCAAAAACAAAATTTGTTCCAAATGTTAGTCACTATCACTGTAAAGAAAATCTGATTTTTATACAAAAACAAGAATGTTGCCGAATTGACATTCAGATACTTTTTAAGTATAAAATGAAGCACGTTTTAAGAATCAGAAAGACTAACTTTTGTATTTGTTTCTTAAGTAATTACACTTTTAATGTTAAAAGCGAAGTATTTTAAATAACATTATGAATTAACTGAGTGACTCAGTTTCTGTATTTAGAACTCTCACTATCAAATGCTTTAGCAGAAAACGGAAAGGTTAAAAAAATGCCATAATTCATTTTAATTGGAACTTTTTAAAATTGTGACTGCCTATTTTTGAAAGAGAATTTGGATAATTACGACATACACTCATGGACAAAAAAATTAGCGCACCAAGAAATAATTGCGTTATCGTAACGAAACTTGGCATGAAGGTACATGTTGGGGAGATATGCAAATGATTAGAAATGCAGCGTGATTGCGCATTACGTATTGCCGGTAGAGGGCGTTTAATGACGTTCTCCACGGAGTATAAAGCAGATAACCAAAGCTTGTTTGAGTGTGCTAAATCGTTTACAAAGGAAGAGCTGAGGTTGACATGCCATTACACCATTTTCGAAGACAATATGAGCAGCTGTCGCAGTTTGAGAGGGAGAATCATCGGCCATGATGGAAGCTGGGTGGGCAGCTAGGCGAGTAACTCGTCAATTAGACCGCTCTGATTGTGTTGTGAGGAGGTGTTGGGGCCAGTGAATCCGAGAGATGTCATTTACACAAAGACCAGGCTCAGGACGCCCTCGACAGACCAGTCGTCGAGAAGACCGTCACATCGTAAGAAATGCACGCGGACAGCTGACTGCTTCATCGGCCGCCATCCAGGCACAGGTAGCACCTTCACTGGGTGTCCCTGTGTCTTCTCGAACCGTACAAAGGAGCCTGGTTGAAGAAAATTCGGGATCGCGGCACCCATTATGTGTGCTACCCTTGACGCCTACCCATAGACGTCTCCGTTTGGTGTGGTGACTTGCACGAAGAAACTGGACTGCAGCGGAATGGAACCAGGTCGTCTTTAGGGACGAATCCAGATTCAATCTCAGCAGTGATGATAATCGTGTTCGTGTGTGGAGACCCCGTGGTGAAAATCTCAATCCTGGCTTTGCTTTACAGCGACACACCGCTCCCCCAGCTGGTGTGATGGTATTGGGTGTCATTGCCTACAATACAAGGTCACCCCTAATATTGATCTGTGGCACCATGACAGCCCAGTGGTATGACCATGACATCCTGCAACCGTATGTGTTGCCACTCATGCAACGGCTCCCAGAAGCCATTTTTCAACAAGACAATGCTCGGCCTCACAAGGCAAGGGTGTTACAAGACTGTCTCCGCACTGGTACTACCCTTCCTTGGCCTGCCCGGTCCCCAGATTTGTCTCCAATCGAGCATATCTGGGATCATTGGGGACGGCGAGTTGGACATCCCACCAGTTTGAACGAACTAGAGTCAAGTTACGGCAAATATGGAACGAAATGTCTCAAGACATCTTACAGAACTTGTATGCCTTAATGCCCGATCGCATCGCATCGTGCATTCGCGCTATATATAGAGGGGTTCAACAGGGTATTAAATCCTCCGTTCTTTTGCCTTTTTCTCTGAAATAAATGATCCTTTTTCTTCGATTTTCTAATTATTTACTTATATCAAAGTAGTCATTACGTATGTAAAATTTTGTTTCATTTTGACGACTCTTTTTTGGTGCGCTAATTTTTTTGTCCATGAGTGTATTTCGAAGAATATTTAATGTTTGTTTTTGAATCGCAATTTATAATTATATATCTAAATAAGAAAATAACTGATTCCTGTTTTGTGGATTAATAAAATGATTATCATGAATAGTTCTATATTAATTTCGTTGGTATCATTCGTAAAAAATACGCAATAAAACATCTGAAACTCTAAAAAATTCTGCGTAAATTAACAACATTTTCTAATATTCAAAAATAAAATATTTTATTTAAAATAGTATTGTACTCTAAAAGGCACTTAAAAATAGATAATCTCATTTAAAAAAATGTCTTTCGGGCTTGATCTTCTTAAATTTACAATGAAAGGTAGGATATATATTTTTTAGTAATCTACTGCAATTTAAGAAGGAAATCTCATGAATTGCATGACACCGAAAATTAAATATTATCTATAGAAATGTGAGAAAAAAGTGATGCAGTACTTTAAAAGACGGCTTAAATGTCAATACATCGCTTTTAGATAATGTGCTTAGTATTAATTAATTAATTAATACAATGATTAACAGAGAAATATTTTAAATAAATAACCATTAATAAATAAAGCATTGAAACAGCTTTCTTAAAATTATACTCAATCTTACTCGAGATGAATTAATATAATCAGACATTTATTTAACAACTATTTTATTTTATATTAACAACTATAAAAATAATAGGTTTGGACTTTAGTGCGATAAATGCATTAAAGTAGTAATTATTATCAAGTTAATTTGCAGCTTACATTTATGTTCAATATTTGAGCTTGGTTCATTTTATAAATGTTCGTAACTAAGGTGCAAAGAAATCTAACCACAATCTAATTTAATTAATATGTTTCTCTCTCGGTATAACTCTGCTGGATTTCATCACATTTCTTCTCCTGGATCTTTATAATGTGAAGTAATGTAAGAGTTCATTACTTAAATACGTAGCATATCCAGTAGATGATTTTTTCAACTAATCATAATGTATTATCCGCATGCTTTAAATTGAATGGTCTGACTCACTTAATAAATAAATGGGAGTAAAATAAGATAATATATAAATGGGACACATTTTATTTTAATATGTCACATTAAATTAATTTCTGAAATAACTAGTATTTTACTTAAACTATGTGTTTGTAAATTAGACACATTATCGGAGTTTTCATGTCTAAAGGCTACAACGGTGTCAACAGCTTTTGTTATAATGTTGAAATCCACGTTGATTTGTTCATTCTTTATTTTTAAAACAGTAGAAAAGAGGCAAATGAACTCTATTTTAATTCACAAGAAGGGATTAATTACCTTTACTTTTTCATTTGTCACTCTGTGATTCAAGAAAGACATTTGGCTGTATATCAAATCTGATCATTTGCCATTTTTTTATGATGGAAAGGAATGGAAATGAAAAGAAAAAAAACATATCTTAAAGTTTCGAGTTTATCATAAAAAAGTGCGACTCACTTATGTAATGAGCTGCTTGCAAATTTGAAGAAAAATCATACTCTTGAATTTTTGAAAAAGGAAAGAAATACTTCTAGAAACATTTATGATACAAGTCTGCGATAAATAATATGTAAAATAGAACTATTACAAAAATATAATAATCACAGCTTGGATAAATCACAAAAGAAAATATATGTAAATCATTGAAAAAAGTAGAATGTATATTTATATCCAAGCTGGAACATACAGAAAAACTGTTCTTTTTTATTTCTTATCGTAATTTTACTATTACAGTAAAATAAAACTTTCTGACTAAATGCTTTATCTTAGAATTATTTTTTTATTTCATAGTTATTATGTCGGGAGCCTGCGATCGCTGGTGAATTTGGATGCACAGAACCAAGAGACATTTCAATAAAATCAACACCTTTATTTGACTTTCAAATTACCATCAAAAGGTTATTTAAGAAAAGGGAGCTGTCAACTTAATTACTAACTTAAATATCAATAACAATTATTAAATGACTTATCTCTGTCGATAAGACCTGACGTAATGCTACTCGTCCTGACGACAAAATATTTTGTTCTGTGAACATAAGATCTCCTTACTTAAGCTTCGATAGCTTCAAATATTATAACTCTAAAACTCTAACTTCCGTATCAGCCTGACGACGATCTCGACAACCTCTCTCTCTTCATTTGACTTTAAATAGCAACTTACATTAACATAAATCTCCGTTCCTGTATAAAAGCAATTTTATAATCATACAACGTAATCGAAAGAATATTCCTTAGATGATTAGTGATTGTGAAAGACGGAATAGGAGCCGTTACAATTATTGCATAAATTTTGTAACAGATCTAACTTAGTTTTAAGCTTTCATTTTGATCCTACTGTAATTTTTTTTACTTCTTAGCCTTTTAAATTTTTATTAATGAATAGAGTTTCACTAAGCATTCTTTGATTATTTTTTTATGTTTAAAAGCTATATATGTTTTTGATATAAGGTACCTACGTTCACAACTTAAGATGAAAATACCCTTTTCATTAACTATGTGGAACCAATGCTCCTCATTTTTCATTCTTTTAATATCTTTCATTTAATTTTCTCAAGTTTTAGATCAGTAAAATTTTCGTGATTGTGAAGTTACATTATAACCAAATTTTTTTGTATGCTTGCCCCCATTTTTCTGGAAATATTATACAATTCCAATTTTTATTCTAAATTCAAATTAATAAAACTAGGTGTCAATTGAGACCTCTTTTATACTTTGTTAGTAAAATCTACCAATTCTGCATTCTCCAAGTTCAAGTTTTTTCCTTAAATTATTAAACCACAAGAATTTCTTTCAGTTTTATCACAGGATATATAAATACAAAATACATTATTATTTTCGGAAAATTTAAGCTAGTATACTTACCTTAAAATTTAATTCACTGAAGCTTGACTTTGACTGAAATATTAAATTCGCGTTATAATAATCGTCAATTTTTTTTATTTAATTCTTTAATGAAATGTATGCGAAAGTAGAAAAATGTAAAAACATACTAAAATGTGTTCAAAAGATTAATAAGGTATATTAGAAAAGATCAAAACATTGATTGAGCTTTATTTATTATTATCTAGCAATTTTCGTGACAAATTATCAAGAAATAATTGATTTGTAGGAATATTTTTCCTTGATAAAAAAAGAGTTTTTGACTCTCAGTCTTATTGTATTGTCTTTTTCATAAATGAGATATACATTCTCTACTGGAATCACATAGTTCCTTAAAGGTTAAAAGTTCGTCAAAATGCATGAATATAACGTTCATGTTCTTGTAATAATCAAAGTTTAAATGATTACAATTTAATACATTTCGATAAAATCTTTTAAGTACAGTGCAAAGCAAAAGTGTGGTAAAATCGAATACCATCGGTATTTAGAACACTTTTCAAAAGAAAAAAGTGTTCTTCGGTCAGATAACTAATATCTTTAGAGAATTAATACTTTCTTCAAATCTGTAAAATAAACAATTGAAAAATGTCCTTGTTTTATTATTTAACCGCAGCTGCTTTTAATTTTGACCCTTTAAAGTTTTTAAGTTATAACGTACTGGTGTGCAAGGTTTCTTTTCTGCCTTATTATCTTTCGAAATAAATATTTCAGTTGGCTGAATGACAACTCAAAAAGGCATACTTTTTTCCTACTAGCCACTTTTTCATAAACTGAACGTGGCGGCGGTATCCTAATGGTTATGATAACGAATTCGTGGCCAGTGTGTGACGGGTTCGAGTCCTGTTGCCATCAGGAACGTCTTAAGACTCTTTGATGCCCTGGGCCAAGAGAAATCTTAAGATTTCTTGAGGCTCTATCTGAGATCTTTAAAAAAGTAGACAGAAAATAGCATTGTGAAATACTCGTTCAAACGGTAACTTGAAACAAATAAATATGCACGAATCACAATCTCAGAAACCTAAGCACTGACCAGCTGGACCTATGGCCTCATTTCAACTAAATGAGTTGAATGATTGTTTATGGTATTAGGTTTAGGCTCAGACATGTGGACAATGGTCATCACATAATAATACAGTCTTGCCACTTTTGCCAGTTGAAATTCTCCATAATTCGAAAAATATGTATGGGAGTAATATTTGACAATAAAAATTATTCGGGTTGTGATCTTATTAAGACAGAGTCGAGAACGAAACGCGAAGCCCTAAGCCTGGGCCCAGTTGGTCCATGTCTTAAGACGTCCCTGATTGTTATTGAAGACCCACCGAGTAGAGAGGGCTGATGCAAGTTAAATCTGTCAAACTCAAAGTCCTTCCTTGGGCGTGGTGGGGTAGTTTGGAGTGGGGCTGCCAACTCAGGTGTAGCTCACCTGATTATAGCCCTTGTATTGTTTTATATAGTATGACATTAATATAACACACACTCGCTCACTTCATAAACCAAAAATAGAATAAAAATGGAAATATTAACAAATACTGTATTATTCTTGGTTAATTAAATTTTATCCAATACTTTATTTCTCAAATCCGTCTAAATTTCCGCAAACGATTAAACTTTCTTCACAAAGTTTTCTTTTAAACGCCCAAATATGCATATTAAGAAAATAGTTATTTTTATTTGAGGGATAGCGGGTGTAATTATTTCAAAACTCTGAGCCATTAATTGCGGTTATTTTTAGGGAAACGTTTCTCTGAGAAAAAGAAATCAGTTTATTTCCACTGGAGTTGAAAGAGTTTTTAATCAACTCCCCTCATTGATGACATTTCATTTTCTCTCCTCCTCTCCGCTGCCTTCTTTTTCACAGATACTGTTCGCTGTAAATTAAGCTGCTGTCATTCTCCCAACTTTGAGGAAAATGATCACAGTTCGGGGTTTTCCTGGGAGAATGGTGGGGGTTGGGAGGATTTTATCCGACTTCGAATCGATCCGGGGGACATTTTCCTCCAGTTTGCTTTTCCCGGAATTTTCTCTCTCTATCTGGGGAGGAAATGACATAACGAAAGATAATATTTTACTTCCCTTCACTCTTTTTCGCTTTCAAAGAAAAGAAGACCCCCAATTGCATGGTGTAGTTCGGGAGAAAATGAAAGGCCTTTTTAAGGAACTAAAACGGTTTGTAAAATACAATACAATTTCGTCAAACGTATTCCGTGTCATCTATTCTATTGTGATAGGCCTTAGCTAAATAAAAAGGGAAGAAGAGAAAAAAAAGAGATCGGCATTTTAAAAGCCGTATGAAAACATTATCATGCGTTTCAGATATATCATTTACGAATAGAATAACTGAAAAGCGGATTTTTTTTCGTATTTTTCTTTCTTTTCTCTGAGGGATGCATTAAAAGAAATGAAAGAAAGTTTCCGGAGATGAAGAAATGTTATTTTGACAGTAACTTTGTGATTGAAAAATGTCGTATCATAACATGAGGTACCAAAAAAAATCAAGCAAGGCATTTCGAATTTTTCTGTTCTTTATATAGTTTTCAGCTTTCTTTTGTAATACTAAGCCCCTTTTTTTAAGAAAAAAAAGAATATATGAAAAGAATGAAAAAAGAGCAAAGTTTCCGACAAAAATGGTAGCAATTTATTTTTTCTTTAAAAACTGCGCCGAAAACAAAATTTCTGTATCCATTCCCTTAATTTGGATATTTCAAATAAATTCTGAAAAATTTATAGTTTTTAAATGCAGTTTTCAAGGCTTCTTCACTTATTTTAATTAAGAAGAACTGTATGATTATATTCACTATGTATTCATTTGCACTGTCTGAAAGCGTGTGATTTCAATTTTTAATTAAACCTATAATAATGTACTAGGATATTTTTACGATATCTTTATTTGTATCCTAAAAATAAATTCAAAATCTACTTCGACGTAACTATCTCCATTATTTAAACAATTGTCGAATCGTGGCACGAGGTTTTTAAGGCTATCTGCAAAGAAATCCTGTCCAACGTCCAGTAACCATTCTTTTGCTGCAGCTTTCACCTCATCCTTCGAGTGGTATTGTCCCGTTGAAAACTTTTTCTTTCGTGGGACCAAAAATATGGAAACTCTGTGGTGACAGATCTGGGCTATAAGGATGGTAATCCCACATTTCCCACCTTAAATTTCCAGAAGTTCGCACGTTTATTTTGTTTTGTTCTGTATAGCCGTGCTGAAACATGTTGCACCGTCTCGCGATAGCTTGACATGACTTAGGAATTTCACCATACACTTCATGCTACTTCCGATAAATGATAATGCAGTTACACCTTTTAACCACTGGGGAAAAAACGAATTACTGCATTCATTTCCAATTCGAAGGCCACTTACAGTTGGTAAGATATGCTTACGAATAATTAATTAAGCTGCGGCAGCTGAATGGTCATGGTCATGAAATCGTGGACGGCGTTTTCGTGTCGTAGATTCGAGTCCTGGTGCCACTGAAGACCCGACGTGTAGAGGAGCTGATGCCCGTTAAGTCTATCGAATCTCAAAGTTTTCGGGTTGGCGTGGTGTGAAAGTTTAAGGAGTTGAGCGTCAGCTCAAGAGTCTTTCTTCCCACTTGACCAAAGCCCAGAATTGCGAGGCTCGTAGCCAATAGTCCTCGAGCAGGGCTATTGACTACGGGTTACAGGAAGTTAAATTGCCAAGTGTAAGCCGCTTCGCCACATGATACAGATAAATATCTGATGTATTGCCACAAAGTTTCATCAAAATAACCTTTCAACGAAAATGTTTAGAAAGAAGTGCAACTAACTTTTTAATTGACCTACGTATCTAAAAAATATTTTTTTGCCAAACTATGTCAAAACTTTCCTTTTAGAAGCAACCGACTAGATAAAATGTAAAGATAATAATGCGCTTCCCTATCTAAACAGGATGTGTGATCACCTCTGTAGAAAATTGTCACCAGCAGTAATTAATCAATTGTTCTTATCATAGATCAGTGCTTTTAATTAAAATTCCATGGGACGTTTAAAATCCTAAATACCCAAGTACCGTGGCATATTGACCGAAGTATTGGCGATAAGCCCAAACTCTGAATTCGATGCCCAGAATGCCTCGCTATTAAACTCATAAATTCGTAAATAGCTGCTATTAATATATCTATCCGTTCTTAATTTCTCACAATATGTCTTTGCAATTCTAAAAACTAAATTAGTTTATATCCGTTATATGACACTCCATGAGATTAAATATTGAAAATTTTCTTCTGATTTTAAATTCTAACTATTATGCTATAGTTTTGAAATGTATTTATTGTTGCATGCATGACACATACGTTGATTCTATATATATATATATATATATATATATATATATATATATATATATATATATATATATTCTGTTTAAAAGGTATTGATGCACTTGCAAAAATATAAAATTGTATTGTACATATGATCTTATGTATACTTAAGATCTAAATAGATATATAAAAAAGATATGGATTAAATTTAGCTGGTTTCATCATTTTCAAAGATTGAGTGAGTATTTGCTTACTTAACACTAATTCAAAGATTGAACAAGAATCAATTAGGAAATCGAAATGCTGATTGATAGCCTAGTACATGGATTCATGATGTTTTAAATTTGAGTGTCTTATTTTTATGTAATCCCAAAACATTTTGTACTTGGATGCCATCTATTAGTTTTATTCAAATAAGATGTGTAAAAATTTTATGAAAAGAATTTTTCAATGTTTTATTTTGTATTTTAATCCTTTTAAATACTTTACAATAGTGTTTTTTTTCCTACTTATAATTTATGGGGATTTATTTGATGTTTATATCACCAGTTGACTTATATCATTTCAGTTGTTACGTACAATTACAAAAACTATTCAAAACATTAATCCATTTCTCCAAATAGCTCATTATCACTCAAAAAATGGCTAAAATTTATCGAATAAAATTAGTTTTTCTTTCAAAGCATCATCAATTTTATAAAGAGCTACTTAGAGTGGAACAAGATTCTATGTTTGATGCTTGTAGTATTATTTAAAGTACATTTCCAACTCTAAATTCATGACCATCATAATTTTTGTAGAACGATACATATTCGCGAGCCAATGTTATGCTTCAGTTATTTTTTCATTGTAATAATGAGGGAAATAAGGCCATGTAACACTGAATATTCAATTGACAGGATTTAAAAAGAAAACTCAAAAATTGTAACTAGTCGAAGAAACCGAAAGATAAAATGCGCAATGTATTCTGAATTCAAATTTTTTAAAGTAAATTTTTGAAGTATCACATACAGATACAGATTTTTGACCATAAAATAGGCACAATCTCTAGTGATTTAACATTTCGTGAAGCTTAAATTGAAAAGATACTCTCCAGGTGCAGCCAATAAACTGTTAATTTGGACCAGGAAGGGGATGTTGCACAGTTCAGGGCATTGCAGTGACCTTTTCCGTAAGTTGCGAACAACAAAAGACAGGAATAAAAGCCCTGAACGACTGGTCCGAACAAGGTTTCCCCTTCGTTCCAGTCGTCTAGCGCGTACACTTTGGACTAGAAAGTGGCCAGTTCAAAACACACTACCCCAAGCAAGATTCATGGGCACCTTCGGTCATACACCCTTCTGTCACCAAACCAGCTTCCACCGAAGTGGGGACCCAAGAACTGAACGCTAGATAGCAGCATAACCTATTCAAATTTAATAAATTTTATTTTTTAAGTGATCAGCAGAGTTATTTTTTTAAAGATAATATGACGTTTTTGTCCCATTTTATGACTAGAAGTGACTGGGTACCACACAAATAAGTTATAAATTTTTTAAAAATATTTTTGCCTAACCATTGTTATATATATATATATATATATATATATATATATATATATATATATATATAAATTTACTTAATTTTTTCTAATAGTTTTCACTCTGTTTTGAAACATATTTTTAACTAAAACTACGATCATTTTCGTATTTTTAGCTTTCGTATTTTCTCAGGCTCTCAAAATTTTTGCCTACAACGTATTTTTTGCTTACAAATGCAATACAATGAGACTTATGTTTATTATACATAAAATCTTGATTTCAAAATCCATTTTGTGATGAAAAACGTTAAGAAAAATCGATGGAAAAAACTAGAATCAATTCACAAAGCGAATAGAAAATGTGAATATAAGTCCACTTCTCTAATTTAAATGAAGAAAGATACAATTTATTATTAATGTAAGTCACAATTATTACTGCTTACTTTTAGGCATTCTTCAGATAATGCATCTTTCACAATAACAAAAATTACAGATAATATATGAGTCACTGAAAGCATTTTGAAATGTGAAAAAAACATTGGACCCACTCAATTACCATTAGACGATAATTACGAATGAAGGAAAAAATATATACGAAATATCAAGAAAATTACTGATGAATGACTAATCGATATCACTTTTGTGTAAAATAATATAATCCACCCTGGTATAGAAGAGCTTCTGCGTGTCACACGCAATGCAGGATTGGAACACTCCTTCAAGTTCCGTTGTAATTAATGTACGCATTTTATACAATTTCCTTTTCAACTTGAAAGGGAAATAGAACAGAGCACGAACAATGGAAGAATTTTATTCTAGAATGTATTAAACTTTAGTGAAAGTTGTCTCTTTAGTGGTACATCATAAACTGTGACAGATGTGATTATATGCTTTAAAACAATGGGCTAATATCATGTAACTGAGTCGTTAAATATGATCTATATAAATTTTGAATGTTTTCTTTATTTAGAATTAATAAATACAGTGAAAAGTATCAATAGTATTTCAGTAATATTTTAATTCAAATGCGCGGCATGATATACTTATAAAATTAAATTAAAATTTTAGTGTATACATTTTTTATGCAGGGAAATCTTATTTGAAGAAATTTAAAAGTTAATTCCTCAGCATTTTAATTCCATAATATATGCTAAAAATGAGCATTGATAGTAAATATATAATATTTAAAAAGGCTCTATACATGTAAAACTTTTTTCATTCAAAATTTTGTAATTTCTTCTAAAAGCTTTTCTGATATAGATTTTTATCATGCACAATTAAAAAATATGTTTTACTCTTTAAATGTTTGATGTATCGTGTTTCCTTGTAAAAAACACATCAAGCACTATTGTTCAAACTAATCAGATACGAATAAATCCTGCAGTAATAAATTTCCATAAATAATTTCTCTGGTAATTATATATCCATTGTATAAAAAAATCATAATGCTTAATTACCTTGATGTGTTCCTTTATCAAAAATTCTGTCGATATCTGTTATAATTTATATTGATAAAATGTATCGATTGTATTATTTCTTTCCTCATGATATGGAAATCACCATCTGTTGCGAATTATTTCATGTAAATTAAATGACGCATACCAACGTTCGATTATAATTATATAGGGGCCAGCAGCAATTTACGGCTTCTATTGATTATTTCTAGCCAATACAGGAAAGGAAATGTAAATATGGTAGGAAAATGTTTTGTTTTCTATTCTTAATTTTCTAGTGAAAAATGTGTTTTTACGAAAAACGTTTCTAGAATTCAAACTAGAAATTTCCTAATCAGATGAAAAGACGGAGAAAACTGTTTAAACACTTTTATATGTAACTCATAAATCCTTCTTTTATTATGTAGTCAGCGATATATAAGTATTATAAAATAATTTCTTACATATCATAGATTAAAGTAGAGATCTTCAACCTTTCATGCTCGAGGGCCAAATTAATAAATTTACAATAATCCGCGGGCCACATCAATAAATTCACAGTGATCTGCAAGCCACACGACAGTCAAAAAATATTGTAGTCAGGAAATTTATATAAAAAAAATGTAAAAATTTGAATTACAAGACTACTACTGATTCTAAGGAAAGAGATGGTGTTTACTGATTTATATATATATATATATATATATATATATATATATATATATATATATATATATATATATATATATATATATATATATATATATATATATATATATATATATATATATCGGTTTCAAAAAGGTTAAATGGAAGTCGAATTAAAATACTTTTCAAAACTGTTAAAGATACGAGACCACCATTTTTTCGAAAATTTCTGAGATATTATATATAGTCAGATTTTTGCATTTTAATTATTTAAAACACACTGATGTTTTGGAAAAATTCGTCATTTTCAGAAAATTTTATCTTAAATGGATATCAAACACATCAGTGAAATGTTTTAAATATCAAGAATAACAGAAAAAAAAAGGGTTTTTCTACGACACAAAGAAGACAAGGCAATTTATTTATTTATTTTGAAATTGTCTCAAATTTGAATGAGGGGCCACTAAAATACCTTCAGTGGGTCGTGGCCCACTGGCCACGGATTGAAGACCCCTAGTTTAAAGCATACCTACCATACAAAGAAAATTCTACTTCCCAGTAATAAAAAAAGATGTAAACATCTCAAGATATACTTTACGCAATAGAAATATTCAGTTGATTTCTTGCTGAGAAAAGATCTTGAGAGTGACGACTTGCTTGCAAAAACAGTCCTGCATAGTAGTATTCTGTGAGCTGAAGTTATTTCTTTCAGTTGAAAAAACATACCAGTTTCGAAATGTGCTGCTAAAACTGTTCATGGAATTTTATTCAATTACTTTGAAAGCTAAGAAAATGTCAGCAATGTTTTAATATTATTTTTCATATCTTGTACGTACGGCATTCATACAAAATGTTCGTGTGATATCAAAAAATATAAATCTTTTTTTATAATGATATTTTCAACTGGTCTTGCTTATAAACAAAACTTTGCATTCTCATAATAAAACTGAATATTTCGAACTCGAGCTCTTTACGTGGGAGGAATTTTCATCTAACTTATTATTAAAAGGCGCGCTTAAGTGTGACTTGCATACCTAGTTCTTTTTTATTCCCTTAGAAAATGAAAAGAAATTCCGAAGTTTTTATAGTTTTCTTATGACCATGAATAGATCTTCTATGAATATAATTATAAAAATATTTGGCACATTGTCTTGATTCATCCAACTGAATTTCGGAAAGCAACACACATAATACAATAACACCAAAAAATGTCATATGTAATATAAATTTCGCTTGTGATATGCAATTTGAATTACTTCCACCGCCTGATTCACACAAAAATTTAGTGATGCTTATTTATTTGAATTGTGGTTTGTAGGTTTGTAAGCGAACGAAATTTCAAACAATGTTTCTTTAAGTTATAAGACGAATAATAAATCTATATAATCAGTATAGTATAGTATAATATAGCATAGTATAGTATAATATATATAGCTGCATTTTTATAAAAATGCATAGATTCATTAATTTCTTAAGAAGCAGATTTTTTAATTAATTTTTGATAAGTGTTTGTTTCTTTAAACATATATTTAAAAATCAATCGGAGACTTTATATATTTAGGACAAAATCATAATACATTACGAAATTAATTAAATTCCAATCAAGCAATTTGAATTTTTTTTATTTATCAGTTAATGATACAAAATTCTTATTTATTCATCTCGGTTTCTAATATGAAAAAAATTAAGCTCAAAGGCAGATCACTCAGATTTCGATACCTTTTTTTTAATTTTGAATTATTTACTTTGAAGTCAAACTAAAATGGAAGTCATTCGAGAAACACTAATGAAACATTTGAAATAATGATCATTTCACGATCCTATATTGGGAAATTAAGTTGAACGCTGTAGTCATTAGGCAAATTCTTTGAGTAATGAAAACTAATTGAATTGTTACACAGACATTTTAACTCAGTAACTGCTATCATTAACATATTAGATTTGTCCATCAGATTTTAAAAGCATAAGCATTAAAATTTCCAGAAAATGGAAATTCATACGCTTTTCTTAAAGCATATGGAAAATATTTTCACACACACTCTTTGTTACAATAATCTTTATTTCATGAAAGCTACTCGTGTATAATGTTAGATTGGATTTTAATTGAACAGTAAATTTCTTTTTAATGTGTTTCAGTGCTTTCACAATTATGTTGTTTCAATATGGAAAACCGATTTGTTTTTGTTCTTTATTTATTTTGTTTCTTTGCGCTTTCCGACTAATTAATATGCAATTTATTTTAAATATCAATTAATTAGGATGTTTTAGGTTTATAATTGTATGTTTAAAAACACAATAAATATATGTGTTTTATATTGAAGCGCCAGAAAACCTTTAGAGCACAAAACATGAGCATGCAAAATTGCCACGAAATGACATGGAATGAACTCGAGAAATATCAGAAGGTATCGTGGAGGCAATTCACACCAAGAATTCCTTAGAGGCGTCCACAAATTTATAGTAGTGTGAAGTGGGGGAGATCTCTTCTAAATAGCACGTTTCAAGGCATCACAGATATATTCAATAATACTTATACCTAGGAATTTTGGTGGCCATTGAAAGTAACGTATATAAAGTCGGAAAAGTGTTCCTGGAGTCACATAGTAGAAACTCTTGATAATTACATCTTCCTGCTGGAACTATCCAAATCCTTCGAATTGTACATTGGACATGGATGGGTGAAAGTCATAAGACTGGAACCTTACGTGCCTGTCACCTAGATGTATCAGAAATCTCATATTCACGCTAATTGCACAAGCTCCATATCATCACCAGAAACTCCACTTAATAGAACAGTCCTCTGTTGATATGCAGGGTTCATGAGTTCATGAGGTTATCTTCATAACCGTACACTCCCATCCGACCCATACGATTGGAAACTAGACTCGTCATCAACAATCCAATGGCAGCATTGGTGGATCCAGACGAGGCGTAATTTTTGTGCCGTGCAGTCAGTAACAGAACACATTTGGGCCTTCGGCTCCGAAAGCGCATATAAAATATGATCCGTTAAACAGTTCGCACAATGACACTTGTCAGTGCCCTAGCAGTGAAATCCGTGGCAATTTGATTAAGGGTTGCACATCTATCTCGTTTAAGGACTCTTGATAGTTGTGTTCGGTCCCTTCTTTTCAAGGTCTTTTTCAGGTCCCACCAATGTCGGGAACTTGATGTTTTACCAGATACTCGATATTAAAGGTACACTCGTAAAATAGTCATGCAAGAAAATCCAAATTTCATCTCTCACACGCCACCTATAACCCCCCACATTCAGAGTCACTTAAATCTTGATAGTCTGCCCTTATATCTGCAGAAATCGGTCTAACAGCTTATTTAAGTGCTACCGATCTCATCGCTTTAGGATGATTGGTTGCATAAACTCCATTATTTGCATACGCACGTCCGTACAGGGTTTTCTGGCTCTTCAGTGAATAGAATGACAGTTTATCTCCTAAACTATATCGATATTTATGTTACCCATTGTTTGGTCGAATCATGAATCGAAGGAGATTTACCGTTAAATTAAGAAAGTCAATAAACACCCAGAAATTATAGAATTGAAATCAAACTCCAATAGCTAAATCTTTCATTCTATTCAAAAGTTTCTGAGTGAAATGCCCGTCATTTTTCCAATCAAAAACCATTCATTTTGTAATAAAAATCATCCTTTTAATATGTGTTCTGGTAGTTTTGAGGCAGAGGAAATATTATTTTTCCTCTTAGAATTCTTTATCCTTTACATTTCGCTCTAATGTGATTATCTATAAATTATAAATATTTTTATTCATATACATAAACAATTAATTAATAAACTTTATCAAAAGAGTATATGTATTGAACATGTGTTTAAAATGTATTGATATGCTTAAATTTAATTATCTGAAATAAGTACTGGATATCTAAATCAATTTAAGATACCAATAGAGATGCATTGACGACATAAAAAAAGAAATTTTAATCACAAATTTATATAATATAGGATTAGTATTTACTTCTCCTTTCTCAAAATGGAAAAAAACTGAGTTAAACCATTTGAAATTTTTACCTCGAAACTGGTAGATCATAATTTTGATTTATCACTTGTTTATGATCCTGGATTGTTATGAGCTTAAACCTAAATATTGGTTACTTTATAAAGTTGCTGGAAAACAGTAAGGAATATAGCAAAATATTTCCAGATGAATCTCAATAAAACATAATATTACTTTGATTGACTCAAAGTAAGTGCAATAACATAAAACATGGTCCCTAATACTGACTACCAATAATGAATATTTTATTCACCGCAGGAAATCTTTCTTTTGCGTGTTACATATTTAGGAAGTATTTGAAGTTCACGTGACATTTATTATATTTATTTATGTTTTAAATTCTATTTTCAATGAAAATTACTATACTTAAGGAATCCGACTACTTGCGACAACATTTTTTTGAAAAAATGGAAATATGGGGACTTTTTTTGTGATTTTTAGATTTATTTAGTATATTTTAAGAAAAAAATCCTAAAATTGAAAACAGAAAATTCTTTTATTATTATTAAAATCGGAAAAAAACTGGTGAAAATGTACAAAAAATTTCATAAACGGGGCCCACTCTGTACAAATATTTTATAAACCAATTCTTAATTTTTCAATTTTGATGTGTTAATTTGTTATTCATGTTTGAAATGACCTTCAGGATAAGAGATGTTTTAATTTTTACAAAAACTAGAGCACTTTATGTTAGTGATTACATGAAATTGCTTAAAAACACAGTGATAATACTCACATAAAGGACTGTAAATTTTGAAATAAAAAAAGTGATTGATAAATCTGAAGGTCAAAACACTTTTACTGTTACACAGAACATACACAAAAAATTTCAGCGACTTATTTCCAAAACTTTTTGAGCAATCGCTGTCCCCGTTTGAGCTTTTCGAAAAAAACACATTTCGAGTAAAACGCATTTTAATGTTTGACATCTTGTGTAAAGTTAGGGCCCTTGCTCTTACTAAAACTCTTGTAATTTTTGTTCTAGTGAATGGAAAATGAAAAACTTAGTATTTTTATTAAGCTAATAAGATGGTCTATAAAATAAAATCATAAAAATGTTTTTTGTCAATTTTTGAAAAAAATCATGATTTTAGGGTAAATTTAAAATTTTGCACAGAGTAAATTTGTTAATAACAAAAAACAGTTTTAAACAACGAATTGCAATAACTAAATATTGTGCTTTTCAACAAATGTCAGCAGTTTACAGCTGGTATTCAACACACTTCTAATGGGATACCTGTTTGTACAAAAATATGCTTATTTTCCAGACACGATAACGGGTACTAAACTAATATGTAGGGAATAAATATTTTATTTTAGTCGTTGAAGAGTTGACTAATTATTAACCTCTTACTTAGTCGTCGAAGGGGTATTTTGCAGAATATCATTAACCAATTTAAATTCCAATTTCATAAATTTCATCGATCAAATAAATTAAGATATATAGACTAAAACTTCAACTGATATTGGAAGAAAAAAAGAAGAGATTCATTCTCAAATTTGAGTTTCTTTCCTCAAGTATGCATACGACATCGTCAGGTTTATTCTGACAGAACTGAACTGCTTTTTTCTCTTGATGTGTTAACCGGAAGTAAGTTATTAGCTATAACAAAACGTTTCTTTCATCAGAGTTTAGTTACTACAAATTCTTAACTAATACGAATTTCACTATCTATAAATTCACGAATAATTAACTTATATAACATTAGGTTAAATCCGGTGGCTTAGAGATAGCATGCCCTCTTCGTAAGCCTAAGGTTGCGGGTTCAACCCTGGCTGGAGTCGATATATTTTCTGTATGAGAAAATCGTAGACACGCGTGTCATATGATTATGTGGCGCATAAAAGATCCCTTGAGTATCAATTTGGCTGTGGTACTTTCGGCAAAATTAAATCACTGCAATATTTAGTATCCGACGAGATCTTGAATTAAAAACTAATTCAAGCGTCCAAATTTGGAAACGAAGCCGCCATTAGATGGTGTCACCATCTAGTGGCTCTTCCATTTGAGGACTTGCCGTGTCTTCAAAGGCTAAGTTGTTAAAATGCAGCCATATAAATAACATTATATGGCTGCATTATTTATGACATTAATAAAACCAATCTAATAAGCTGCAACTAAAAGGTTATTTCTTTTCTTACAATAAATAAATCTATTAAAAAAATAAAATAAGTGTAATGTCCTACAGTGCCAGAGTTTATCCATTAGGTGCTTGGAGGTGGGTGCCCAGGGCCCCGATAAACTAGACTTGAACAGATCATCTGGTTATAAATTTCGATCCTCCAGTGCCAAGGGGGCCTGTAGATCTTCTGCGCCCAGGGCCCGAAATCAGCTTAAGTCTCTGCACTGATTTCTTACTATCTAAAACAGAACACTAAAACGGGATCTCTAAATTTATTCACTGTTAATAAATATCAAAGATATTCCCCAAACAAGAATTTAATACATCAATGTTAAAAATAATCGGTATAAAATAATATATCCTGGAAAATGAATTTACGAAATCTCTTATTATTCTATTATCCATACTATAGTAGGTATATTATGCACTCATGAAAATGTAAGTGGCTGTAAAGATGCATCGAGGTTCTATTTTCTCTCCCTATAAAATATACGAAATAAATGTTTGTCGTCCCAGTGGAGGTATTCCTTTATAAATTCATTGTGAAAATCGATTTTCTGTAAGTCGGTTCAATTTCATTGTAGCTTTTGAAGACAAGTCTATTCCCATCGATTAAATTTTGAGTCCACAAACTCATTCCTTCAGTGTTGATGAGATTTTAATGAAGCACCTTACTTATTCGAAATTTTCCGTAGCAAGCTGTTGTGTTGGAATAATTTAAAGCAGCCGTGTCACAGTTTTCATAAATTAGTCGGATCGTCATGCATAATTTCGAAATGACGTTGAAATTTGTTATAGAATCATTATTTCCGTTGAGGCATGGCTTAAAATGTTTTCTAATGGCTGTTGAATTATGAAACGTTTTGCGTAATTTTTCAATGACGATAAATTTGTTGCGCTAATGCCCAAAAATGCTTTACATTCTCACTTGCGTATTTTTTCTGGAATTTGTTCAGTTGCAACTTTTTGTTTATTTATAGATTTTCGCATAAACTAATCACACGAATTTTCAGTAAACAATTACGATTGATTGTTTTTTTTTCAAACTAATTAGTATTGAAGAAAAGAGTCATAAAAAAATTTTAAATTTAGAAAACTTTTTCACTATAAGGGAAAATTTTAAAAAATTATTTAATATAGCTTTCCCTATTTGTATAAACTAAATAATCGCATGTTTAGTAGGATTTTTTCAAATTTGGAAAGATGATAGAAAAACAAATATGTTCGCTTCTGACACCTGATATGTGCCTACGGTAGCCTGGTGGATCGGGTCATCAACTCGTGACTGGCGTGTCGCGGGTTCGTGTTGGTGTCAGACCCGTCGTGCAGAGGAAGCTGATGTAAGAAAAATTTGTCGAGCTCAAAGTTTTCCCTTTGTCGTGGTGCGGTAGTTTTGAGAAGGGGAGGTGTTTTAGGGCCGTGGGTAGCCTAATGGTTAGTGCACCGGACTCAGGACCGGTAGGCCTGGGTTCGATGCCCATACCGCCAAATACCCTCCGAGTACACGCGGAGCACGTGCTCGTTAAATCAGTGGGTCCGAATGTCTTGTAGGCTGAATCACGAGTGCAGGGAACTGGAGAAAATTTCCCTCCAATTCAGTTCCATACCTAAATTGTGGAGGTTGAGATAACTGGTGTCGCCATCTATCGTTCCTTCGGGAATTTCTCCGAGCTAAATCGTACTGTCACCTGTATGGTGCTCAAGCCTAAAAGCCAACGACAGGCGTTCATCCAGCCCATTGCCACGATGAATTTCGTGGGCCTCTATCTGACTATGTCAGGCAGGTGGCATGAGCAACAACAACAACAGGGAAGCCAGCTCAGGTGTCGTTCTCCTCATTTGATCATGGTTCAAAATTAAGTGGCCCGTCACCAATAACCCTCGTGCAACTTAATAGTGTGATATTTATATAACTGACACATGATATATATTAACCTTTTTCTTTTTGTAAATGTGTTCTTGTTTTCTTCCGCATTAACATAACTTTCGTAAATATTTTACTTTTGCAGGAAATGTGTTTCTAGGATAAAAATCAAGTACTATTCGCATTTGTATAAATTTCTTTTTTTCCCTTCGAATGGAGCTTCGTACAACGAAAGAATGATTTTAGATATCTCATAAGTTTTATATATCTCTTATGTATTAATTACCACTCTCTCAAAGAACATGATTTCAAGTATTTTGAGATGAGACCCTAAGTTCTCAGATATGGTTAAACAAATTTTCAAGTTCTATTATGTATAATGAAACTAAAACCTGCAAATCTATTTCGCGATGCATCGGTTTTGCATGCAACTTTTTTATTCTGCTTTCTCTACAGACTCGTTTATAATCCTCGAGTTTAACGAATTGTGTGATAAATGAATGAAGTAAATGTTTATGTTCATGTTTGCTTGAGTCATCGTTTATATTTTCTTTCACCAGTAATTAACTGATTTTTGAAAAGTGTTTTTTAACAATGAACAACAAATTTCTCTTAGACTTCTCATTATATAACATAAATAAAATTCAAAAAGATTTTACGTATTATTTTACCAATCAGTTGATTCATTACTTTTTTTTTAACTTTAAAGCAGTTTCATGAGGAATTCAAGAAATGGCTGAAAATAAGGTAAGTTAATCAGAATATTACAACGCCATTTTTGTCCCGAGAAGTTCGAACTATTTCTTATAATTTTGTATCCTTATTCGTATGTTTTAGAGTCAATACTTTTTATTACTGTTATATAAACTACCATTACGTTCTTTATATTTCTTCATCATTATTTCCACTCAATACGAAACATTTTCCCAGCACTAAGTCTGAGGTGGAGTTGAAAAGGATTCATGTTAGATATTTTTCTAAAAATTCTAAAATTCTTTTTCGTTGCTAAGCGAATTTGAGACATTAAATTTAATTAAATATTTTAATTTAACTGCATTTAAGAAGAACGAATTTTTTTTCTAATTTGAGTTATATATATTTTAAATAACGAATAATATTTATTTTTAATTTTTAATAACTATGTAAAAGTATTATATTTCTTATCAGTATTAATATTTAATTGTAAAATTTCTTAAATAGTTTTTGATTATTAATACTTAATTTCTGGGGTACTTATACTTTATTCATAGAGAAAAGTCTTATAAACCAAGGAATTCCTTTCTCCCCTACATTAAGTATTTCAACTAATTTTATGCATTTAAAAATGTATGTTATTTTTTAAAAGAAGCTTTTGTTGTTCTAATTCACTAACTTTAAAATTCTTTTGTTCCAACTTGATATGGATTAGTAATGTATCAATTAAAAGATGAAGTTAATGCATACTTTCAATTAGAATGGTATTGTTCTGATTAATGTGTGTTATATTAATGAGACAAATAAAAATGCAAGAAAATAAATTAAAGAAAAATATAAGTTCACTATTATTTGTTTGTTTCATTTATAATGATTTAATTCAATTATATCCATTTTACTTATTCGATCAAGTCTATATTAATTTCCTTTAGCTGTTCATTTTTAAAAATGTTTTTAACATTTTTTAAAAAAAAATGCGTTATTAATATTTCTAAACAGTTTTTTTTAATTTTGATCCCTTAGTTGTAATTTACTTTTTCTTATCTTTTCTGATAAATTCTTTGATTCTTAAGACCATGCTTACTCGTGTTATTCCTCTAAAATTAAGGTATCCGACTACCCTAAAATTGTGAGTTTTGCCAAAAATTAACAAAAATTTTTATGATTTTACTTTATATGTCATCTTATTAGCTTTAAAAAATACCTAGTTTATTATTTTCCATTCACTAGAACAAAAACTACAAGTGTTTTATTAAAAGCAGATGTCATACTTTAAAATGCGTTTTATTCGAAATGTGTATTTTTGAAAATGCTCAAACGGGGACAGCGATTGCTCAAAAAGTTTTGAAAATAATTAATTGAAATACTTTGTGTATATTCTGTATAATAGTAGAAGTGTTTTAACCTTCAGATTTATCAATCACTGTTTTATTACAAAATTTACAGTCCCTTATGTGAATATAATCACTGTTTCTTTAAGCAATTTCATATAACTAATATAAAGTCTGCTTTTAGTAAAAATTTAAATATTTCTTATCCTGAAAGTCATTTTAAAAAGGAATAACATAGCAACACATCAGAAATGAAGAATTGAAAAATTGAAAATTATATCATAAACTTTCGGTACAGAATTGGCCCTGTTTATGTTATTTTTTGTAAAAGTTTACCAATTTTTTCCCATTTTAGTAATAATAATTTCTTTTTATCTTCTTAAATTTAGCATATTTTTTTAAATGTGCTACACAAATCTAAAAACCACAAAAAAATCCACATATCTCCATTTTTTTTTAAAAAAAAGAAAGTTGTCGCAAGTAGTCGGATACCTTAAGAATATATAAATTTTTTTGTTAAAGAAAAATAGACCTGCTTGGTTATCCCAATCCATATTGTCAAAATGCTTGGCTTCTTATAAACTTTGGAACTACTTAAGTTAGTTTAAAAAACGCCAGAATCTCTTGACTAAATGGCATCTACAAAATCTGAATTAACTGAAAACATCACAAATTAATCTTCCTTGGCTTGCACGATACTCTTTTTCTTTCCACAATAAATGAGTTTGAGCATGGTACAAATGATTTTGACTCTTTCCAAAACGAAAAAATTACTGAAGTCATAAAGAGTAGAAGTAGGTAGAAAAGTTCGTAATCTTTATCGACGTTATCAATTAAATGGTTTGACTCTTTCTCGCGAACGAAAAGATTACTGCAGTCACGAAGAGCTGAAGTAAGTAGAAAAGTTCATAATCTTTCTCGACGTTATCAAACTCTTATCAGTTTGATTCAGTACTATTTTATCAGAATAATAACCGCATTGATATTTCTGTGGCCATTGTGTCAAATAATAATGCTTTAGTAAAATGTATCAATGAAATTTAATATAAATTCTTAGGTATTAGTAGTACGCGTGAAAACATACCAATTTAGATTTATACATTTATATCGCTTACGGAACCATTTTCTTGTGATGATGATCTTATACAATATGTGCGCTAAGTAAGTTAAATAAGTAAGTAAAGTAAGTAAGTTAAGTATATATAAAAAAAGTTGCTTATAAATAATTTTGAATATTTTACCTAATGCTTAAAATGTGTAAGTTTATCATTCGTACAAATTTATAAATTAAAATGTTCGCCAAGAATCTGGTCTAGAAGAAATCAAGCATTAGGCAACGTATTGTCGTTTGTAGTTTGGTTGGATGGGAGCACTAATTACTTTCGAACTTTTGTCTTCTTTCATGACTTTTCAGATGACTTTGAAAATACTTTCTCTATTGTCCCCTTTAATAATATATTACTTAAAAATATAACTATTGTAGACTAATGATAAAAAAAAAATTACAGGTTTAAAATGGATGAAAAAGTCTTGGCTTAGAAAAATTTTTTCGTGATAGGAGAGGGCGGGGCGAGCCTGGCCAATCCGGTTGCATTGAAGAAGTCCGAGTTAGAAAGGGATTTTTGGATGTGAAAAGTTAAAATGAGTTGGTATCGAGTGGAGCTTTAGAGATTGGCAGACCAGAAAGGTCAGCTAATTTTGCATTTAAGTCTAGGTGAAAAAGACAACTCATTAAGGAGTGGCAATTTTGAGAAAAAGGAAATTTTTAATGTTGCAATTTCCGATTATAATGCACAAGTGTCAAAAGAAAATGTGAGCTCTGATATTGTGCCACTGCTCACATCATGCCAAAAATGGCACAAATTAAAAATATTTGTGTTTGGACTTTGAATGATTGCTTAAAAATGTTATTTTCTGTAGGATCATTAATAAAAAACTTTCCTTGGGTATTATCTTTTTCTATTTATTCTTAATGTAATGATACTACAATTTAGAATTATGGGAGAAGTTGAAAGAATGCAAAATGTAAAACTCATCATTTAAGAGTTCGGTAATAAAATTATATATATATAATATATAGAAATCTTAATAAATCATACGATATTTTCTTCTTTCATTTGAGTGATTTTGTGATCTCTGTATTATAAACATTCAGCAATTATTTATTACCATAATTATCCCCTAAGTATTGAATATCGCATAAATAACTGAAAAAAACTGCATTAAAAACTTTTTGAACAAGAAAAAAACACATACATTTTCAATCGAGTTTAAAAAAAAAATTTAAAAATAAAATGCACTTGAAGTGAAATTTTTTTAGTTTTTCTTTTGTATTTTCGAAAATTTCCGAAAACAAAAGTATTTTGTGTGCCTTTGAGGAAAAATTTCTACGTCAGCAATATTAGAAGGAATAAAAATTATTTTTCAAGTTAATAAGGTTTTAGAACGTCAGCGAAATTTGAATTCGGATATTTCTAATAAAATCTTTAAGCTTAAAAAAAAATTGCTGATGTTTTGTTTGAAATCTCTTTTTTCCTTAGAAAAAACATTTATCAGTCTTCGATATAAACTTTACTTCTTCCCCTTCTTTTTAATCAATGTTTTCAATATTCATCAAATAAACTGAGTGATTTCTTGTGATTTCATTTGAATTTAAAAAGATTAGAATATTTCCTTAGTTAAAAATTAAAAAAAAACTAGTTTTTTAACAAAAAATTAATAGCTATGAAAGGAAGACTTTTATAATTGCTAAAAAAAATTCGTGAATTTATCCTGTGATAATTCATTGTCAAAAATTATTTTTGAGATAGGTTAATGTAAGAATATGAAATAATTTATATAATAATAAATGACAAGATCTCTGTGTATGATACTATTATTTGCTTAATCAAAACCAAACATCTCTGAATCGGAACGGAATATAAAACCTTTTATAATCTGAAATTTAGTACATATTTAAACGTAGAATCTTTTAAAATAGAAGCAGTTCTAAAAATTTTGCAAAAAAGTGTACGCTTTGTTTTTGCACAAGTCTTTGACGAAGAATTTTTGAAGAAAACTTATTTTCTTTGTTCCGAAACGATTTTCCATCAAATGTAACAGAATAACAATGGATTAATTTTTTTAAAAAAAAAAATCACATTGATGGAAATGATTCCTTATTTATATCCATTGTGTTCAAGCAGTAAACAAACTTTTAAAATGTTGTGCTGCCATCTAGTGATACGAATGTAAACTTTGAAACTAACTTCATACTACAGAATTGAAACTTTGCGTTATTTTATTCTTTGCATTCTTTGCTAATAGTTTCATTTGATAGAGGGAGCAAAAAAATATTGTATGTGATTCAAGGTAATGATTTAAAATAATTATTATAATAGCTTTACCTTAGATTTTTATTTTCTTATAAGCAGAGAGAGAGAGAGTTTTCATTTTAAGTCATACATAATTTTATAAATATATATTTACATTCGTCTATTTTAGACTTATATAGAAAAACATTCACTCTATAAATTGATTAATGATTGAATAACTATTTTAATAATTATTTTAATGCAATTTTATTTTGATTAATCTTAATGTTGTTACAGTAATTTCTTGTCAAAAGGAATTATAATTTCTATTAGCAGAATAAATAATAGCAAAGATTCCCATGCCGAGAAAATGCCGGTAGCGACATTCTGGACAACTATACTGAATAACGCAAAATTTAATATTCCTATTTCCATAGATAACCTTCTCTTGAATAAATGTAGTGGTTAATTTTTTTTAAATTCAAATTGGACGTATGTGCTAGAATTTTCTAATAATTTCTTCTGAAATTATCTGCCCAATTTTCTGTAAAAATCACCCTAACGAATCAAAATTGTTTCCTAACAGAGCTTGCAAGAACTGTTATGCTATTGAAGCATTGCTTAGAATAACATGGTAAACTGCTGTTAAGTGTTTTAAGAAAAATGTTGTTAGTCACCTTTCTTCCATTAAAAAGAATACATAATTCTAATGTTTTAAGAAATCACTATTATACGCTTAGAAAGGTTTATTCTAAGTTTATAGTTGTTGGCTATAGTATATGTCGCAGGAAAATAATGAGGTTAGGGATTTCACCAAATCCCTAAGGGAGATGATCAATTCACGCAAGATGTTAAAATAACGTCTCTTTGAGGCCATTTGCCTGATGCAAGTAAGTGGTTTGATCAAATCCCCGAACTGTTTTAGTGAAATAATGAAATGAACAAGCCAGCATTTTTGTAGAGCTCTTTTTTCGTATGTTATCACTCCTTTTTACCTCCCCCTCCGCGTTCCTGCCATGCAGCGCCGGGCTTCTAACGTGATGCACCAAGACAAAATGACCAAATTATCAATTTTTAGTTTTATTTAGTTATATTCTTTACATTATTATCTTTCGATTGATATATCACTTTTGTATGATTGAAAATTAGAAACTGGATAGAACTTAAATTGAAAAATGTAAGCAAACAAATTAGGGAATTCGACCATGCCCTCTTTATTGATAAAAAAAGCTTTTTGATAATAAAAAAAGGCTATCTTAGAAAGGGAAATAATAACTGAAATAAAGGTGTTACAAATAAAGCAGGATATTTCTGAAGTACTACATTAATGTATAATTAAAATGTATTTGAAATTCTACTACAAATATCCTTTTTTTAAAAAAAAAAAATACCTGCTTTACTATCTAGTTATTTTGTAAATTAATTTCGAATAAATAATTTGTAATTCAATGATTATTGTTGTATTAATTACTCTACTTTTAATGATGCACTATGTTTGCTAAATGAACACTTTTAAAAACTCTTGACAATATTATTTCACTGAAACAGGTTAGGGACTTGATCAAATCACTTACTTTCCTTAGGGAAATCACCTTACAGAGTTCTTATTTTAACATCTTGCGTGAATTGATCCCCTCCCTTAGGGATTTGATGAAATCCCTAATTTAATCATTTCCCTGTGACATATATAAGCCGAAAATTTATGGCGCTTTTTTACAGTAAAGATCTCGGCTTATATGTACGGATTCATTTTTCTTGAAAAAAAAAAAAAAACGTAGTTTAGTAAAAACTTTTTTTAACATTTTTCGTCAGTGCAAGCGATTTTAACCTTTTAACTTTTTGGGTGTTTTGGATGAAATTTTTGTTCTAAAAGAAAAAAAAAGGCTGTATAAATCTTTTAAAAGAAGTGCCTGAATTCGAGTTTTTGAATAGTAAGTAAAATTCAAATGAGTTATTCTTCTAGGACTTGAAGTATACGTAGACCGTACATGTGCCAGATAAAAATTTCGAATTTGCCAAGCAAAAAAATTGGCTCAGAAAGTTTGACTAACACATACAGGGTACAAGATAATAAATTAATGGTAAAAATGTATTAACATCAGAGAGAGTTACCAGAAACAAAACTACCGTCATTGGCGTCTGGCGTTTTACTATACGGCAATTTGATTGGAAAATAGTCTACCATTCGACAACAATTACACCCTCATGGTGACATGTTTAAAAATTACTGTGAATTATTTTACTTTTTTTCAATTCGGGTAAAATACAGGTTTCGAATTTTGGGTAAATCTTTGAAGAAAAAACATAATCTCGGCTTTTGCACGGATTGGCTTATATTCGAAAATATACACTTGGTACTATATCTGAAAATTTAACTTTGTAAGTAAAAAGTAAATCAATTAAATAACGTGGTAGACTTATTTCTAAGCTAAAATAAGTTTTTGAGAATATTGGTGACATTTAAAAACAAAATCGTAAATAATAATTAGCACTTCTAAAAGAAATGATGCTTTAAAAATACAAAATATTGTATGATGATGCATATTAGCGTCGAATTTAGAAGGAACATGAGAGTTTCTGAAGAAGGACCTCGTACTTCATAAGCAAGTTTAATGAAAATATCACTAATTTTTCTAAAAGGATATTTTGACGTATATTTTCAAACACAACATAAATCTCATGAAAGTATATGGGTTGAATCGCCAGAAAACGGAAAAATTTATAGGAAAAAACAGAATTTATAGTGTCTATGCCTCTTTCTCTAATACAAGATTTAGAAGCATAGCAGTCATCAAAACATAAAATGTGTTGAATTAAAATTTAATTGAAAAAGTGATTACAGAGTTAGGCTTTTTATCTTTAATTTATTTATACTGTAACCATATTGTTATACACTCAGTAAATTTCTTTTATTATACTGGTTTTTTTAAATAAACATTTCAACCTTTGATTTTTCATTTTAAAAACTCAAAAGCATCCGAACAAAATTCTATAAGCAATAAAAGATAAACCGTCTCATCAATCACTGTAAAAAGAAGAAAAGAAATGTAAGAATTTCACTCATTAGAACAGCTCCGATAGAGGTTTTTTAAGGGAAAGTATCAAGCACCTGAAAGTGATTGAATGAGGGGGGAAAAACTAAAGGCGTATAACTAGCCAAGTTTTTTCCCCCATTCTTATTGTTTACATTCCAAACAATTTAAAGTATAAAGCATACATTCCTTCTTTTTATTCCATTTCATTCACTCCGCATTCACTTTTTCTCTTTCTTCTTTTTGAGGAGTTTCTTTTTGCGTAGAGTTATTTCATTCATTGACAGGAAAGTTTTGAATTTTCTGCTCCATTTAATTCCCCTTGAGAGAATACGAACTGCGATTTTCCCTATGTTTGTTCAACTTGAGCAGATATATATTCTTTGATTCAATCCAGATTGGATTGCATTTACTCTTTCCATTCAAGGTATATTTTATGACCTTATCAATGTTTTTCTCCCCTTAATATTTGTGAATTCTTCACAACACTTTTACACTTTAATTTTTAATACTTATTGTATACCAGGGGTTCTGAAACTTTTTGGGGTGGCAACCCCATTTTTTTCACAAAAGTTTTGGGCGAACTCATAAGCATTGCACAAAGTTTACAATCGCTTGAGCTCTTCTATATAAGCTTTATTTGTAATATATTATTGTTTTGCAGTAATAAACATCCGGAATAAGTTTTTCCTTTGAATATAATGATTCATAAATTTTAATTAAAAAACATTATATAATGTAATTACACAATACATAAACTGTAATCTGTTTAAGTAGTCATTTTTGAGTTCATTTCTGAGATCATCACTTTATATTAACAACGGTATATGCAAGATTTTAGTATCAATGGGCAGAGAATGTGCTTGATTATTTTTAGTTATGTTATAAAACCTTAGAATAATAGAATACACAGCCGGATGAAGTACTTACTCAACTTTCTTTAGATTTGATCTATACTCCAATAAGAATCTAAATAAACAATTAAATTGTTATAATTATTATTGGCGAATAAGTTATTATATGCAAAAAATATATCAAAATTCCTAAAACTTTTGGTGCCCCCAGATGTAAGTCATGCCACCCCTAGTTTAAGAAACACTGCTGTATGCTTAACTGTGATCAGTTGCATATTTGCACACAGTGGTTTTTTTTTTTTATATTATATTTTATAGTTAGTTTTTTTTATTCTAAAATGATTTTTTTTAAGTATAATCAGATTAGTAAAGACCTATGTTTGTACTTGATATATTTTTTATACTATATTTGCAATTATTCATAAAATTTTAATTTTAGTTTAATAATGTTTTTGTGACTTAAATTCATAATTATCATATACATCGTAATTTATTAGTAATTATTTTCGGTGCAATATTTATACATTCGTTAAACATATTAAAATCCTCTTCATGTCAAATAATTCTCTAAGAATCAAGTGTCTTAGTTAAGGGTAAATTCTTGAAAATAGTTCATAAATATGTATATAGATAGATAGGGATAAAAACAGATGCATAAAATAAGTTAAATTACGATCAATATATAGTATCACTTTAATATTCAAGAAGATTGTTAGGATTATTTATGTACTACAACTAGTTTTATTATATATTTTCTCCCCAGGAACAAAATCATTTGATTATATAAATGCAACTTTAACAAAACTTCTAAGAAATTATTTTAAATACCTTCAAACTCAAAATTTCAACAGAAAATTCTAATTGTAGAGCGACGGCTTTGAAATAGACAATTCTCTTTTTATCTCTCTCAGAACTAAACATTTTTTTATCCATTTCATTATGTTTTGCATGCTATATTTTTTTAATTTTTTAATTACGGTACTGAACGACGTAACTTACATTTGAAGATTACAATCTTATGAAAATAACTAAATTCGACAAATCTTGTTAGATTTGAAATTAAAACCCTTCTCTTGAGTGATATTTTCAAAACTTTAAAGTGTTGAAAGAATTTAATGAGACATTTCTAACTTAAGAAAGCGTGATGGAAAGGAAATCATTTATATTTTTTAAGAATAAATATCACTTTTACCTCCCTTTTCTAGTTTTGATCATACCTTCTACAAATTAGATTTATAAATTACTTCGTTCTATCTTTAAAGCGGAAATCTTTTCAACCTTTATAGTTTTATGCTGTACTTTTGAATCTATCGACTTTTATTTGTTCGTGATTTTATGAGGATTTCATTCTGAGTGCAAAGCTTTTTTTTTATTTAGCACATGTTTTGTATATCCTAAATTTATGAATGAAACTATATTTCAATATCAAGACTTCCCCATGTAATTCCTCGTAATTAGTAATTTATTGTTGGGGACGATTATTATTTTTAAATAAATTTTATTTTTGACATTATTTAACAATATTTGTAATAAAGCTGCTTTTGGCATTTTTTATATATATTTATTTTATTCCATTATATGCATGGG
>BMAV01001084.1:423912-447828 GCA_019973955.1 Trichonephila inaurata madagascariensis
CTAGCACAAATAGATGGCGCCAGTAAGTTTTCTAACGAATTTTTTTCTTTGCTTGAAATACGCTTTTTTAAGTTTGGAGTAGATGACACTTAATGTTAATACAGTTTTTTCAAATATTAATTCATTAATTAAATTTAATTAACCAAAATAAAGTTTTTATTTGTTCACCGAAGTAGGAATTGCCTTAATTATATATGTATATATATATATATATTTACTTGTTTAATTTAAATCAGAAATATTTTTTAAATGCAAGCCGAGTCTGAGCAAAAATAATTATTTTTACTACTCTAAAAATTCTTTTTTCTTTAACATGACCAAATTAATTATCTAAAAAACTGTATTAATAGAAATCTTTTATACTTATCGAATAAAATATTATACCCATTAAACTGTTTAATCCAAGTAAGCAGTCTCTCGTGTGTTCAACCAATCGAAAAAGGCTCCAACAATACAGTTTTTTTCTTTTTTCCTGCAAAATAACTATTTTATCTATATAAGTGGATATAAAGGTCGTTGTTGCAACAAAAAAATAAAATCTGGTTTTATAATTGTCTCGACTATGTGAGTTAGATAACAGGGCATTGTGTTTATTCACGAAACGTTTAAAGAAAAGAAACCCCTGTCGATTGTAAATAAAAACTTTTTTAGAAGACACAGAAGACTGACTGAGGGCTCATTCATATTTAGGAGAAAAAGAGAAAGAAAATGCATTGTGTTATTGGGTGAAAAATTGATCGTCGCAAAAACAGTACTTCTTAGAGTGTTCTAGTGACATTCTGATTTTCTAGTGCTTCTTGTCTTCGCAGGGAAGCCATCCAACTGAAGGCGATGTTCAAATTTTTCTGTCTAGCTTCTAACTAAAAAGGCCGGGAAACTATTCCTTAACAAAGTGGCTTTAATAATTGATTCTGGGGAGCTTGCATTTTTAAACTAGAGAATGTCTCGATCATGTGTTGTTTTAAATATGCTTCTAATTATGACTATACGCTTGGGTCAGTATAGTCAGTGGTACATCAATACTTTATGGATAGCCTGGCAATTTTAACAGAAGCTGTCAAATTCAAGGAAATGAATGAAGTGACAACACTAGTACTTTTCTTCACTCTAGAAACTAATGTCCTTCAACATCTAATCCATGTGCGTAAGCATAATTTTTCTTCTAAAAGCTTTTAATTTATATTTTGAAGTATAAAGAACCAACCGACTGACACATTAAACATTATTAATAATCTTTATTCTAAACTACAATAATAAAGATATCCTTTCATAATATTCTTGAACTATTGATTAATTTAATAAAAATACTAAGGAAATTTTGTTCCATTGAAAAACTAGATAAGTAAGATTAATTTACAATGCATTAATACCACTGTGATTGACTCTTGGAATTTAAGTTTTTGAATCATGTTATACTGTAAACTATTTAAAGCTGCAAGCGTTTTAAAAAATACAATTTTGTTTAAAAAGAAAACAGCCCCTTATTCAAAGCTTTCGATTTAAATTCTAAATAAAAATGAAATGATGACTTGTAGATAAAAAAAATGGGTAATGGCTTAAGAAACTTGGCCATTGTTCCGTATTGCTAAGGTCCGTTTCGGATTTCGGTCATTTTTCTGGTAACGTATCTTATATACTTAGTTTTTTTGGGAGGAAAGGGAGATGAAGCATTTTTATAACAAAGAGCATCATAAAAAGTTATAAGAGACTTTATATGCATTTAGACTTTCGTATTACATATAATTTATATCTTTTTTAATGTGTTTTTAATTTTATTTTCATATTTGTCAAGAATTTGTTTCGTTTTAAGCAACCAAAATTCCCATTAATATATTGTTGTATTAACCCTTTATCTACCGACGCGGTACTTATAAGTACCACTCACTTTAAAATTACATAGAATAACCATTTGTAAGAATATTCTAACGATACTTAGCAGGAATATTCTTTGAAATCCACTCTTCCAAGATATAAGGCAGCACGGGTTCTATGATGAGTATTTTAGCGGGGAAGGCGAATAATTTTATATCAAAAATTGCGTTTTCAGCAGATTGCGAAGATCATTATTTTTGTCCCGAAAAAATGGTTAATGTCAAAATTTAAGTCTTATTTTTTTTTTGTATGTTAATGAAGACCTTAGAAAATGATTTGACTATTTGTTTTAAGTGAACATTGTATATAATTAATTTTACAATTGAATATCTTTAATTAATTAACTCTAACGGATTAAATTTCCCAAAGTTGAGTACTTTTTTTATGTATATCCCTTAATTTTCAATATAGTGATCCAATATATATATATTGTACGAAGAAAACCGCAGTAAATCATAATGCGGTAGATAAAGGGTAAAAGGATCTTCAATTTTTTCTGTTTAAAGAAAAATTACTTTGTGATGTGATTAATTTTTTTTATTATTATAGAAACTTAACAATATTTGAAGCATACAAATCATGAATTATTTTGAAATACTAGTCCATGCATTAAATTCAATTGTTTATTTATGCCATAAAATATTCTCATGGGTTAATTTATTCTGTTCTAAAATTTAATTTTGAGTAAGTCGCACAGTAACAGCGCCCGAGAATGAAAATCGGATTATACAACCGTGCCGTGTAATCGAAATATTGAATTTCTCTTAAGCCCGGAAAGAACGTTCTACCCCTTATCTAAAATAGCCTTCGATATCGGTCGCACCTTTTATTATCTTAACTCTACTTTTCTGTCGCCTCTCTGCGATTATCGATCTGCTCTTTACACTTGTTTTTCCCTCCCTCTGTATTTGTCGAAGGAAATGTTTAACGACCTGATTTTATTTCTATAGGTTTTCTGCAAACTGTTCTCAAGAGCTGATCGTCGGACGGTTATGTACTGATGGGATTCGATCTCAGCTAATGGCGTGGATCAGCGACCTTGGAGGATTCCACTGAAGCCGTCTGATCTCAGAAGTCAGATTTTGGACGGTTACAACCCGTGAAATCTTCTAGACTTCAATATGAATGCGCAATTCAAAACAACGCGAAAGTGCCTCTTGGCAGCTTTCTTCATTTTGGGTTGTGTGGCGTCTCCAGTCAGAAGTGAAGAAAACTTTACCGATCTTCATGGACCTATAAAATGCCGCGAGGGTCTTCTGTTGCCTATATGGCTACCTCAAGAGAACTTAAGTGGTGGGGACAGAGTTGCACGAGGCATCGTGTACTTCGTCGCTCTAGCCTATTTGTTTGTCGGAGTTTCCATTGTGGCTGATCGATTCATGGCATCAATTGAAGTTATTACGTCAAAGGAAAAAGAAGTTATCATTAAGAAACCAAATGGCGAAACACAAACTATAAGTGTGCGAATATGGAATGAAACTGTATCTAATCTCACCCTGATGGCACTCGGATCTTCTGCTCCTGAGATTCTCCTGTCAATTATTGAAGTTTACGCTCAAGACTTTGATGCTGGAGAACTTGGACCTGGTACAATTGTAGGTAGTGCAGCTTTCAACATGTTCGTTATTATAGCCATCTGTGTATGGTCAGTTCCATCAACAGAAAATAGACGTATCAAGCACTTGAGGGTATTTTTCGTCACCATGACATGGAGTGTATTTGCTTACATCTGGCTCTACTTGATTCTAACAATGAGTTCCCCTGGTGTTATCGACGTATGGGAAGGTTTGGTCACATTCATGTTTTTCCCTGCAACCGTTTTGACAGCTTACATAGCTGATCGTCAATTTCTGATCTATAAGTATATGACTAAGAAATATCGAATGAACAAAAGGAATATGATTGTCGGCGGAGAAGGAGGCGAGGATGTAGAAATGGGAATGACCAAGACAAACCATATTGTTGATGGAAATGTAAAAAATTACGAAGAAGAACCAAGTGACGACATTCGAGAATTCGAAGAGCATAGAATGCAATATATCCAAATATTGCGAGAATTGCGACGTAAACACCCCGATGCAACTATGGAAGATATTGAAATGATGGCAAGAGAAGAAATTCTCGACCGTGGCCCGAAAAGTCGAGCATACTATCGAATCCAAGCAACCAGAAAGCTGATGGGAGGAACAAATCTTATGAAAAGAAAATTGGAAAAAGTCGAAAAGAAAGACGAAGATGAATCAAAAGAAAATAAGAAACAAGTTGTTTCCATTTGTTTTGACCCTGGCCATTACACTGTCATGGAAAATGTCGGCGAATTTGCAATTACTGTTGTCCGAGATGGTAATCTTACCGAAGCAGTTGCTGTTAATTACAGAACGGAAGATGGCACTGCCAATGCTGGATCTGATTATGAAGAAGCTGAAGGAACTCTGATATTTGGCCCTGGCGAAACAGAAAAGCAGTTCTTTATTACTGTCATAGATGATGACGTCTTTGAAGAAGATGAGCACTTTTATGTGAGGTTGTCTAACCCTCATTACATTATTGATAAAATGGAGCCAAGGATGCCAGTAGAGCTAGCGACACCTTTCCTGGCTACAGTGATGATTTTAGATGATGACCATGCTGGAATCTTTCTTTTCCCAGAAGCAGAGGTAGAGTTGACCGAATCTGTGGGAGAGTACCCATTGAAGGTGAACCGATTCAGTGGCGCCCGTGGACGAGTCATCGTACCTTTTCGCACCGTGGAAAGCACTGCAAAACCTGGAGTCGAGTACGAGCATACTGAGGGAGAACTAATATTCGAAAACAACGAAACATCGTGAGTACAACTTTTTATCATTATTTTCTATAATCTATAATTAATATCTATATTATTTGTTCTCATGCATTCCACCAACTGAAGTGTATATTTCTCAGATCCTTAGATACGTAAATACATAGCCTTTAACTTAGTGTCTTATTCTGGCTTTGATTTAACGAATATGATGAACTTTTCATACTTCTTTTTAATAGAATCAGCATCAGCTTTGTAGTTTCTCACAGGAATTCTCTCTTCATCTATGTTTAATCATTTCGCTTAAAATTTTCGCAGCTATCTTTTTCATTAAAATTTCTCCATAGTCAATGGAATTAAGTAAAATATTTTACATTCGGGATTTTTTTTTTATTTAAACAAGTAATTTTGTGCGATTAAAGGGACATTTCCTAAGAGTTTTGGAGATACCTTTAGTGACACTTGAATTTTAGACCTTTAAAATGAAAAATCTTACAGAATATACGCATCCATTATTAACTTAACGATTATCTATAAGTACACACAGATATAAAAACAAACTAGATATTAGGTTTTTAAATAAAAATTTAGTTTAGTTTTATATGGTTTTCTTTATCAAAGGTTTTTAAAACTCAAATTTTAATAAACGTAAATGTGTCATGTACTGCTGAACTGTTGATTTATTTTTAAATCTGTAATTTACTAGTAAAGCTCCCTTGCAAAGATATTAGCAAAATAAACTAGGAATTTTTTATTTATTTTTATCACACACATTAAATCTCAGTTATGATTGGAAACTGATTTTAGATGAAATTCTCCCTTAAATTAAATTTTCCTGATCTAACTCAGTGCTTAGTGTAAAGTTATAAAATCAAGAGAGCTAATATTACATTCTTTTATAGTGTTGATAATAGTAAAGGATGGGCTGCATTCTCTTTGTATTTCCATAAGTTTACTTTCGTAGTTTGAGTAAAAATGGAGAAGAGAGTTCCTCAATGATCTAAAGTTAAAAATTATTTCCTCAGTTATGAATGAAATAGTGTCTTTTTATCTCAAAAGCCGAACAAAAAAATTAAACTCATATTTTCATTATTTAGCTACAAATTGGTATCAAAGTCAACAATTTCAAAGCAAAACTTAAAAATAAAATTGACAGTCGCCTTTTATGGAATTTTGCACGCTATTTACTAATACAAACGAAGTAATCAACAAATAAATAAATGATACATTCAAATTTGATAAGATATAATGATTTCATTTTAGGTGATTAAATCATATAAACTTGCCATGAGGTACATTTTTTTAAAAAATTATCTTAATTATTCAGAATATAAAAAATATTAAAGAACTTGCACACGCGCTATAATTTTCTTCAGTCTGCCAAACTTTGTTAAAAGTAGAGGAAGCGTTTAGTGACAAATTCCCTCCTCTTGTCAGAACTGTCAATGTCGATAAATGAAAAAATAATTAGTACTAATTATCTCTAAGATAGCCCTATGTTTATTAAAATATTTATTATTCACTGCAATTATATGGTACTTATAAAAATTATCGCCAAGAATTTCCTTTTAATAAAAATTATCGCCAAGAATTTCCTTTTAATTGCTCAAGGAGACCAAGCTCACCTAGAAAGGATTTTTAGCTATAACGCCAGTCTCCCGGACCGCGAAATTTTTTCATAAAGTTGTTGAAAAAAATAACAAATTTTAAGAATTTAATTACTTAAAAAAAATTTTTTTTTCTCTTATTGTCATAAAACAATTATAGCCTGAACTGAAACATTAAATAATTTGCTTTGGAATTCTGTTATTAAATAATGTACTCTAGATGCTTCAAATAACCATATCGGGAACTTAAAAATAATTATGCAAATCAAATCTAGAGTATTTTATGATAACGCATATTATTATTTTGCGAACTGAACTCGGGGCTTTATTTTTTTATAAACAATACGCATATTACTTTATTTTTTATTAAAGCACAACATGATTTATTCAAGATTTCAATTTTACATACTAATAATATGATTATAATTTCGTGTTTAGACTAAAAATTTTATAATGATCCTCCACAAATCTATTTACTATTGTGAAACAATTAAGAGATAAAATGTTAATTTTTGTATTATGATGCCAACCCTTTGTTTTACAAAAATAATGGAAAAGAGCAACTAATATCTAAAAGAAATTTTTCGGCTTTTAATTCATTTTTAACGCAGTGGGTTTTTTCCCCCATCACTTGAATTCGAGATCATAAGCACAATTTTTTTTTTTTAAGTAGGATTACTTTTAAAAATATAAAAACACTTAAATAAATAAATGATGATCGAGCTAAATGTGTCGCATCTCCCCAGAGCACCACTGCTCAAAGATAAAATTATTTAAACGTTGCAAAAATCGTAGATAAAAAGTTTGTGCTGCTCGGAAGTTAAACAAAAAAAAGAAGCTAAGGGAATTAATTTTATATGTTGCATGAAAAAGTAACCATTTCCTAACTACAGACAAATGTGTATTTAATCAGCTTAGGATATTTAAGTAAAGCTTAAGTAATTTTTTTTATTTGGTTCATCATTACTCAAAATATATACGCACAGAAAAACTTAGTTTAAAATAAAGTTAAACATATGTATATAGTTTTTAATACAAAATAATTCTTTGCTGCTCTTTATACTGCATAAGAAAACTCATATCCGAAAAATAAAGAATGAAAAATGCGAATAACTCTCCTTCAATTTGACCCAAAAACGAAATGTAGTTTCTTTGATGTTTCTCTAGAGATGTATTCACACACACACACAAATTCTTCAGGCGGTAAATGTCTGAAGGGAATTCGGTTGTCCGAAAAAGAAAAAAAACTTCAGGGACTTTTTTTTCTTTTTTTAATTTTTTCCTTCTTTCTTTAACTGGATTTTCTGGATCTTGATATTTTTGGTAAAAGGATTATTTTTGAAGTTTATCTTTCCCGGCGTAATTTTTTTAAATAAGTGTTTGTGGAATTTCCCTTTCTCTTTCCACTTGCTTTCACGTGGTAAAGAATTTTATTTTCTTGTAATTTTTTTGGTCATGTAATTTATTTTTAACCTTGCACCATAAAATCCTAGCTTCTTTTTTTCCTAACACACATTGACAATTGTCAGACATGGAGAGCGAGAGTTATGTTAACCTCGAACCACAAGTCAATACGAGGGCAATTGACGACGGACCTCGTAATTCTATACCTTGGACAAGTAACGAGAACGACACCTGAGCTGGCACCCTCTCTCCTAACTAACACACCACACCAATGGGAGGACATTCTCCTCGACAGATTTAAAGTGAATCGGCCCCCTCTACACGATGGGTCTTCAGTGGTACTAAGACTCGAACCCGTGACACTTTAGCCACAGTTCGTGCGACCATAACCATTAGGTTACCACAGCCACTGTCAGCAAAGGAAATTTTAGTTTTCGATTACATTAAAAATAAATGCATTTTTAATATTGTTTTTCAGAAAGTATAATATATATTGTACACAGTAGTGCACACAGAAGTTTTTCAAGGGGGGTGTCCAGAGTCGCAAGTCCACCATTCTTGTATCAAGCTCCTTTTGATTTTGCCCATTTTCGGAAACAAAAACGGTAAAAAACTAATTATTGAATAAATAACTAGCATTAAATAATAAAATTAATCATTAATAACAAATACTTAATTAAATTTTACGTACTATATACTAAGAATTATAATCAATCGGAAAAATAATCGAGGGCTTTGGGAGGGGTCCGGACCCCAAGGACACCCCCCTTGTGTGCGCCACTGATTGTACATATTATTTTCATTTTGTTTTCATGAAAACTGTGTGTGTGAGAGAGAGAGAGAGAAAAAAAACTAAATGAGAAAATCTATTTTTACGTTTATAAGAAGTTATGAAAAACCCAATATGTTTAAGAAAATACATAAAAATAGCTCAAGTTTTGTGCTTTAAAAAGAAAATTGCCTTTTGAACATTAGTAAAAAGAAAATAAAACTTCGTTGTATCGTTAACAAATTTTTAGATGTTTATTCTAAAATGATTCCCGATATTTTATCATATTTTTGTATGATAATTAATATTCAAAATATATATAAATTTCATATTAGTGTGTGCACGTGTTTCTGTAATTTACTTTTTATTAAATTCAGCTAAAATCATTGTCGTTTTCTGAAATTTAGCGAGAACAAAATCTGCAAATCACGAATGATATTTTGAAATCCTTATGACTTTGAATGTTATTGATTCAAAGAAATTTATATAAACAAAAATAAACAAAAATTTTATCCTAAGGTATTGAGCTGTGAGTTACACTTTTTGAAAGGTCAAAAATTAATTCTGAGAGTAAATATCATTAAGGGAACTGAGAAATAGTATATTACACACAACGTAAAAGAGAGAGAGCTTCTGTAATAAGTAAATAAGTTGCAAGAATAATTGTAATTTCATTATGAAGCTACAGCTGATTGATAGCAATGAAACTGAAAAATAAATGTTTAATTGATTTGAATGTTATAATTCCTTCCTCAATGGCTCGACTGCCCAGAGTGGCCCTTGGCCTTCTCAAGAAGCCTTTTACAGGCCAGTCTCCTTCCTGCTAGGAGATCTTTTCCAATGCCATCATTTCATCTAAGATTTGGCCTGCCTCTTCTCCGTGTGCCAGTTGATTGGGCATTGAAGACTTTTTTAGTGGTGCGCTCTTCGTCCATTCTGACAACGTGACCTGCCCATTTAATTCGTTGTACTTTGATGAAGTTAACGATGTCAGATATGAATGATAGAGCTCGAAATTTGATCTTCATCAAGTTTCCTTTTCCTGATTTCCTCCAAAAATAAATATTAAAATCTTCCTGATTTGAACGCTATAGAGAAAAAAATGATATTTTTCCTTCGATAAATACGAAAAGTAACAGCAAAAATACTTTACGTACTCAACAAATGATATTATTTTATAGAAAGTAGAAAGTATATGTGGGGTATTTTCTTAGACCTACAGGTTAACTATTCAATAAAAGTAACGCATATAACTGAGTTTCATTACTCGTTCATTAATTTATAAGCTATTTATTTGATGAGAAAAAGCTGTCTTTTCAGAAATAAATATGTGCTAAATAATGCAATCTAAGATAATTATGTGTCATTCTGGCAAATGAAACATCATTTATCACATGAAAATAGATTAGGCGATTAAATATCTTTTTAATTAATGATAACATCTTAAATGAACCTCGTTACTTTTCTCCGAGATTCAGCTTATTTTTTTTTTCTTTTATGAAATCTGACGCTTAGGAGGCCCATCCATCGTAGTTAATATATTTACCGGAATAAAACCCTCCGTTAGTAAAATGATGTTTCAAGATCAGACCTTCGTAGTTTATTGCTTTTTTGATTCTTAATACTTCCCAAAATTAAGTATTGTCGTTGAGAGCCTAGTAGGTTTGCTGAATCAGTTGTTTCAACCATATTAGACCGATGATTGATCGTACGCGATCGTGCTCCAAGTGCTGAATTTTATGCCTGGAAGCGAAGAATTCCCCTCCACACGGAGACTTCTGTCTCCACTTCCCCATAAGATGGCTTTGAACTACATAAGCACCTCTTTCACCTTTCGGCAACGAATTTAGACAGAGCACCGGGAAGCAATTATTCTTTGAAGGCGAACTATAAATAGAGTTTTTCTCCCTTGTGTTCGAGGGGGAAAAAAACCCTTTTTTCTTCGCTTTCTTCTTTACAAATGACCAAGTCATCTCTAAAAAGTCACGCGAAAACCTTTTCATATCTATTTATTTACTTACTCTGGCTCGATATACAACTGACGTCATTCTCTCACTCAAGTTATTGATAAGCTGTAATTGTCTTATTCCAGAAGCAAGAAGATAAAGAAAATCTTATCTTTTTAAGCTACTTCTAAATCCATTTATTGTGTCAATGATTTTATGTTTGGTTTGTATCTGATAGGAATGCAAGAACTAAGATATTGTGGACAAAAGGGAGGGAATAGGAAGAAAGATAGAAGTTCAATTGGGGCTAGAGATATTTCATTTCCTCTTCTTTGACAAAACAGTTCAAAATATGCTTCTGTATTTTTATGAGTTGTCATCGGAATTTAATTAGGCTGAGTTCATGATGAAAAATGCTTCCTGAATGTAAAACGCAGCAATGTGCTTAATTCATTACCTTAAAATGTTTATTTAAGGTGTTTAATCGAAATTTTCTTTGATATATATATATACAGGAAAAAGGGTTAATTTTAAAATTCCTTGAATTCTGTACTTCAATTTCATAGCAAATCTTTTGTCTGGTTAAATTAATCAACTATGAACTCTTGATGTGAAGAAAAGAAAAACTAGACGTTTATTAATGTACTATCCCAATATCTCACTTTGTACCCATTTTTCAATTTCATTAAAACAGAGTAAAAGATAAAAATTGAAAGGAGAAAAAATTACAATAATGAACACTCTTTGAAACGATGTAAATAATTTTCAAAAATGAAAGAATTATGAAATTAGAAATTGCTTCAAGGAAATGAATCATTCTTATTTTTAAGCTGGGCAAATATGTATAATATTTAAAGCTACCATCTTTATTCTGAATTTTCCTCCACAAAATTTCAAAGAGTAAAGCTTTCAATTAAAGCAATGAAAAATGAAAAGAAATAATTTGCTTAAACATAAAGTTTCTAAGTTTTTTGATTTTTAGATTATTTTCTGAGGATCGATGCGATTCTGTAAAAAAGATTTGTTTGTTGTTACTGCATACAAATTAATTGTTAGTTATCTGAATTATCTTATAGTAAGCGAAATGTGTAGTTTCCCTTAAAGCTGAAAGGGCAGTTTTTCTTAAATATTAAATTTAACTAATACGTATGGAATTCTGTTTTTATACAAATTTTGCAGAATTATAATCTGAACTTTTATCTGACTTATCAACATTTGTAAATACAATGAAAATCACTAAACACGAAACTAAAGGAACTGAAAAAATTTTGAGTTAAAAGAATTTCGTGTTAAAGGATATTTTAAAAAAAAATAAAAAAAAAAAAAAAAACATATATCAACAAAATTAAGTTTATTAGAGTTTATTTACATAGATATGTATATATGCATAGATTCAATAAAAACCAATGAAACATAAACATTCACAAAAACTTAAAGAAATTTAATACAAAATTTTAATTTTTTTCGAAAATCATTTATTGAGTTTTGGGAAAATAATCTGATATTTTTCCTAGCATTTTTCTCTTAGCATCAAGTTGTCAAAAAATTGTTCAATGCTGTACATTTTTTAAATCATTTTATCATTGGAATGTGTGTCTTAATAACTGCGCATACTTTTCATGACGTTCCTTATTTCGGATGATGTGGAACATGAACTGAATAATATTCTTTTCATTTTCATCGTCGGAACCTGCCTCAATGATATTTTTTTATCTTTGAACAAACTTCAAAATGTCTTTGTCTGCCATTATTGGGGCTGTACATACATTATCATCATCTACTGCAATGAATTCTTCCGATAATATAATAGGACAGTCCTATCCGGCTGGTGTTTTCCGTATTTTGTTCATTCCCAGAAGGGAAATTTTTTCGTGTTGAGGGAAAAAATGTATTAAAATACATAGTAGTTTGCCTGGACCGTTGTATTATTTCATGTTAAATGTCTAAAGCGTTTTCGCGTTAAACGTATTTCACACTATATACTATTTAAGAAACATCACTTTCTTCCACATGTAATTCATAATAAAATCGCTTTCAGTTCAATCACCATATATTTATTTATTCTTCATCTCATTATAGGTAATTTATTGTAGGTTCCTATAATTTATCTTAGAAATCAACTAATTATAAAAATGTTATACTTATTAGAAAAAATCCCAAGCATTTTATCTTCTAAAGAAATTCTCGAATATGTTAGATGAGGAATTTGGTTCACTCCTACAGATAAAAAAAAAGAAAAGGAATAATTAGTAATATTTATCTTTTACATCATTCCAATGATGAATATTGTCAATATTTTAATTATGACATAAAAAAACCACACGCACTTTAGAGCTGAAAAGGTTGTTTCTCCGTTATCGACATTTGGATCGAGAGCTGAGGAAGGTTAACTAACTTGGATAAAGTTGGCGTTATGAGAGATTGTAAGGTTGTGTGCTGAAGAAACTATCCTTTGAGAAGTCTGTATCAGAGTTGTTCTTTTGAATTCCTCTGGAAGCTGTTGTCTTTTGGTTGCCAAACTATTTCCGTGCATTGGCTTCAGTGTCTTTTCTATGCCGGTCTCAATGCCAGGTTACTGGTTGGCTGCTCTCCAAGAGACAAAAGCATCTCTTACATTCATTTCAGTCGGCGCTGTTCCTCCGATACTGCTAATAGTCCATTGACACTTCGACCCTTTGATTTCAGATACATACTTTGCAAACAGATACAGCGTTTGTATTATACTCAAATTTATTTCCAGATATTTTTTTCCTGCGGAAATTTTGATTTTTAAAACAGATCAGAACAGAAATGAGTAGACAAAAAAGAAAGATGAACTTGTCTAACGGCTTACAATCAACATTCGATAAAGACCTGATTAAACTTCTGAAGATATTAAAAAAGCTTAGTACGTGAAATGTATTTTAAAATAATTAATTATATTAAAGTACTATAAAAGTGGTTAGTTAATAAGATCTACTTTGGGATAGGATTTTTAAATAATGTACCAAAAGTAGATTTATAAAATTCTATGATTAAATTACTCCTGTGTAAAAACAAAAGTTAAGCTACTGTTAAATATATTTTATAAGCTCATTTTAATTCCAGTTTAAGTTAATTAGACTATATCATCATCCTGCTACTTTTAGTGTTTCTAATTTTTTCTTTATATTGACTGCTCCTTTTTTTTAAGATACATTTTTAAACAAAACAAAAAATTGTAAGAATCACGTCACAACAATAATAATTACAGACAATAGTTAACAATACTACAATAAAATCCGGTTTTCTTTGACTCACACTCTGAAAACGGAAGCTGGATGACAGCCAGGCAAGAACCAAGAATCACGAAAAATAGGACGTTTAAAAAAACCATCCAGCCTAGAGTGTACCGTGTAAAAACAAAAAAGAATTAATTTAAATATTTAACTGATTTGATGTAATAGCATATAAACTAAAGTTCAACAGTTGCACTTTTTTTCACTCCACTGAACGACAATTAATCACGCTTAAATGTTAGATTAACGAAAATATATCTTTTGTAATGCGTAATGTCTTACAACATTCTTCTTTCTCTTTCAATTTAAAATTTTAAGTCGAAGCGCGTCCTCTAGACTTGATTCCACTAAGATCCATCACGTAGCGGGACAATGAATATTAGCTCTGTAAGAGCTTAAAGTCTTCACGTTGGCGTGTCGCCGAAGTTACGGGAGTGGAATGGCAGCTTAGATTCGTTCTCATCACTTGAACATGGTTGGAAATCCGTCGCCAGTAGCTCTCATGTTGCTTCATGATGCAATTTAATGAGCATCAATCAATTTGTTTTTAAGATCTACAAAAGCTCATTTATTTTATTTCATTCCATTAATTACATCAAATCGATGGCATGGCGCATAATTTTTATAATCCTAATAACGTTTATTATAGTTCTAAATAAAAAAAAATTGGGGATTAACTTTGAATATATTCAATTTTTTTTTCCTGTTTAGTAAATGAATTATAATTACTGTGAAATTTTTACCAAAATTGCATGCAATTAAATTTTTAAAAAACATTGAGAAAAAAACTATTTTTTTTTTTTTTTTTTTTTTGCATTCGAATATAAAAGGAGACGCACCATACCTTTAAACAAAATTTCTTTCTTGATGTAATTACTTTAAAATAGGTAATTTTAACAACATAGTATATTATTATTTACTTTTTCATACATATATTTGGGGCTGCCTTGCACCTAAATGATATTGAATTATGACTTTTTCGCTATGTTTCATAACATAAGCCTTTTTTCAGCTCATATATATATGTACATTATGTATTCACAGATTAAAAATTAATTTGTTAATTTATGAAAAATTGCGTCACATGATTTATTATACGGGGTGCTGTACTTCCAAAATAAATCCAAACTACATTAGAAGTAAATATTTAAGAACAGACTGATTTTTTTTTTCAAATGCAAACTAAAAATAATTGGCTAAAAAGTAAATATATAATACAAACAGTTAATAATTTAACTTACATAACTACAGTCCTGGACCATCTATTATAAATCAGAGGATGTCGAAAACTAAAAAGATTGTTGGATTTTCAAACGAGAAGCACATTAAATTTGTCTGAACACGGCTGTTATTTTTGTTTACAGAAGTAAACTGAATGTGTAATGCGTATGCGAATTCGTCAGAATATACATTTGTTAAATTTATTTAGAGAGATGGATAGAAACTGCATCACGAAAACCGTCAGCTAAGCTCATTTGGCATTACTCTATTCTTTGTCTTTCTCTGCCTTAGACATTCTGTTCTTTTCCATGAGTCATCATGCATCACCAGACATTCCCTTTCATCAACAGGAAACGAAGAGGAAAGGAATATTGTATTACATACCCCTCATGAGAGAATTCTTAGGGTTCACATTCCCCTTTTGCCAAAGGGAAACCAAGAGCAAAGGAATATTGCGTTATGCTCTTACGGGTGCAGGGAATTAAAACCCAAATAACTTATTTACCTTGTCTTTGGGGAAGAAGTAACTTTTTAAATAATTAAGGAACACAAGCTTAAATATATTTTTAAAAAACCTTTATAAGGGAATACCTAGTTCTCAGTTATCTCTTTTATATTGTGTGCTTTATAAGATTTAAATACATTGTACTAATAAATAATTGCAATTGTCAAACCTAAAAAAAGCAATATTTTAAAGGATCTAGTTTAAACTCCATAAATAAATCTCTATAATACTCCATAAATTTTACAATGAAAAATAATATCAAACTAAAGATACCTCTCCGGCTGTTATAAAAAATTAAAATATTCATCTTCCTTCAACATTGTGAATATGTATATATATATTTAAAAACTGTAAATACTTTTCCATTTTAGATAATTTTGGAAATCGGTATTTCTTATTTAACGACAAATTTGTTCATCTAGAGGATTTTTATGTATTCATTAATTTAAGCAAGTTAAACGCACTGTTTATATAATACAACACATTATATATAATTAAATTAACCTTTTATTCGTCATAAAATGATGGTAGGTGCCAAGAAGAATTCTTTGAACGCTATTTTTATTTATATTAATCAACAAATATGAAGTATAGAAAAGTTTTTATAGGAGTTAAAAGACAGGGGGGAAAAAAATCAAGAAAATTATTTAGAACATTGATAACTTCACTGATAAAGTTAAAAAGTAATCAAAGCGTTGAATTTTTATTATTTAGTTTTATAAATGTATATAAATTAAAATTACATTTCTGGTTATACCTAAAATTGCTCTTTTGAGGAATTCAGGAATACAGTAAAATCTGGCTATGATACATTTTTCATTTTTAACTTGCATTCATATTACATACATAATGATCCGATAATCACTATAAATCATATGAATATATTTAAAATATAGGAAAAGAAGCTAACGCTCATTTTCATTTGAGTTTCATGAGAACCAAATTTTGTATTATACTAATCAAAATACACTGATTTTCTAAAATTCCTGGAAATTCTGACGTCTAATCCAATTTGTCGTGAGATTTTGTAGGTAAAAATTTCTTCCTCAAGACAAATCTTATTCATAACCTAAAATTATTCATGGATTTGTTCACTAATTTATAACTCATAACCATTTCTATGGAGTTTTCTGTTTCTAAAATTATCTTCTTTCTCTCCATAATGAGTAACTAATTTCTAGAAAATCACTTCAGCCGCATTTGTTGAACACTTATTCTGAATAATTTACTTTCAAGTAATCACATGATGATATTTCATTGCCTCACCTTTAATTTTAAACGAATAATCGGATGTGAACCAAGTCATCACATCAAAAATAATAGAAGAATGAAGAGATTTTAAGTGTTTGTTAGTCATTACAATTATTGCAACTGAGAATGACAAAATAAGAAAACATTTACTAGGAATTACAAAAATCTCTCTTTCTCTCCTTCTCATTGGAAAGTGATTATCATTTCTGTTCAAATTACAGAATTAAAACCAGGCTTTAAAAATAAATGTTTATAACAGAAACAGAAATTAAAGGACTTATTGAAGAATAAATAATTTGGCAATATTATGGTTATAAAATATTAGCATTAAAACAAAATTTACCCAATAAAAGTATTTATTTTATGTTAAATCAAAGACGAATTACTTTGTATTTATCCCTAGAAAGCATTCTATTCTCATCTAGACTGCTCTCATTCAATGAAGTTGATTCTTCTTTTTTCCCTTGTAAAAATTACTTTTGCAAATAGTTTGACAAAATTTCTATCACCATTTTTATTTTATTGAGAAAAATTTTAAACATAAATGTAAATCCAAACAGTGTAAATATATATTTACCTGTCAATTTGCTTTTGCTTATATTTTAAGGCTTTAATCAGATGCGTATAGACAACAGATTTGAAGCGATTAGAATTGTATTATCCAGTACATTTAAATTATATAAAATAGCCTAATCTATAACTAGGAAATTCATAATTTTTGAGCAATTGTAAACTTGATCTCTTTTGGGTTTGTTGAACTTAACATATCGCATATCGAAGTCTTAAAAATTCATAAATAGTTTCACTTAATTATCTTTGTCAAAACAATATGAGGAGATAAAAATCTCTCTATTTTCCCCTTAAAAATATGATAAGTTTAAAGTACATTTTATCTAGATCAATTATGTTTTTTTTAATTTTTATTTCCTATTTATATTAAACTATCATTTATATTTATTTTTGTTTATAGTAAATATTTTTGTATCAGAATATAAGCTCATTTTAGAAAAGGATTCAAAAAGTGTTCCATGCTTTCGTGAATTTAAGGTAAACTAAATGTACTCAAAAGTCCTTAGAATTTGAATAACGCTGTCATTAAAATAGATATTGGACTGTATTTTGGTTCCATCATATACTGAATTACCAAAAAGCTAAACTAAATTCAAAAATAACATATTTTTTGAGAAGGCATTGTTTTACGATTGACTGAATGCTTGCTCGTGCCTCGTTAGAAAATACAGCACAAGCACACAATATGTGTGTGTGTTGCCCTTCCTTAATTATATAACTGGTCTTACATATATATTTATGAGATAGTTTTAAATATACATTTAAGTACAGTTTAAAAATGGATTCATTTTTGTAGCTGAGAAATTCTACAATTCGAAAATATTTTTCTGTTCCTCAATTATTTAATTTTTCATGTACCACCATTCCTATAAAATTCAGTCCCATTCATAAACAAAAAACGCTAAATATAAAATACGTTAAAATAAATTCCCGTTCCAGAAATATCACTAATTAATCGTCCCGACGAATAGTACCTCATATACTGATGTGTTTTTTGCCTTGCAAAGTGAACCGAATTCTGTTATTTTAAAATCACTTGTCAGACCCGATCCCTCACCGTAAATGTCGAAGAAAGTAAAACAAATATTTACCAATATCCAGTTCTCAAATAACATAAACTAAATCAATGTAGTTAATTTCACCGTACTCAAATGACACTTGAATGTTTAGGCGTAAAAAGTGAGGTGACTTCTGATTTCCTAAAATTACTTAAGAGCCCCGATCCTTCGCTTAGTGTGTCACAGATAGTAAAACAAATACTTATCTTTTTTTACGCTTCCAAAACGCATAAAACTGTGTAGACTCTTAATATCACCCTCTATATAATGTTATGATAAGGAAGTTCCGAGAGTCGAGCTATTTATACGACTCCAAGTGCAATAGTACAGGGACTATTAGGTTTTCTGTATCTGTTGTTTTTGCAATTGAAGCTCCCTGACAGCGTTCAAGTTTTACGAGCGAAAACGTGTGTATGGGGGACGTATGTTACATACATTATAGAACTTCGCAGCTTTCGCTTTGTTCCTCTCGCACCTACTCTCCTGTTGAGGAAACACATATGCATGCAATGCATGATATTTATAGGATTGAGGTTCGTCTGTTTCTCTTGCCTTACGTTTCAACGGTTTCGGAATATTTTTCCCTCAAGGAATTGGCGACTTCTGCTTACTTTTCAACTTACAAATCTGCTTCTGAAATTCTCATGCACTCTTCATTCTGCGGTTATTCTCTTCGAAGAATATACGATGTAATAATAAACGTCGTATTTCTCGCGCACGTATTGCTTATATGATCAATCCATGTGTATACAGCAATGGGGGCAAGCTTCAATTGCAGGATTATACTAAAGTGCAAACATAAAAACCTAAATTATCAATTAAAAAAAACACACAGTAGTAATTGTTAAGCGTAATAAAAAAAAGAAACGTATAAATCAAGATGAGAATTAATGATATCAATTATAAATTTTTCGTAGTCAAATATGCATAAACTTTTAAAACGGAAAGGAGAGAAAGATTAAAATGAATGGCAACTAAAAGCGCATTCTATTTTTTATGTTTTTTCAACAAAATTCGATTTATTTCTCGTTATTATAGTTAAAAATTACGAGTAAATTCCAATTTGCCTAAATTTTACTGAGGAATAAAGCGCATATTTAGCTTAAAACAAAAGAAAACTCCATTCAATTTCATAATTAATTAACCTGAAAATAAGCATAGCATAAAAAAACTCATATCTTAACGTAGAAAACCAAATATAATTGAATACAAAAGTAAAGGAAAAATTTGCTCATTTCCTATATTATTTGTTATTGTGCAATATTTTAAGACTTGCCCAACCAGCATGCAACAGATTTTCAATAAGAACTATTAGTATTTTATAAGAAATATACAATTTTACATTTGTTTATTAGTTAATTTTTCAAAAAGGCACAAATTTAATAATTCTCAAACAATGGTAAATTTGCATCGGTAAAAATGTTTGACAACTCAAAGTATCTTTCTTAATTTTACACTGTTATTTGATTACAAATTTTTTGGTATGTAACATTTTTCTAAAAATGTGATTAGTAAGAAAAAAAAATTGAAGTGTTGATGATCTAATTTTTGATCAAATCAGAATGGAAAAAAAAATAATGTTCTTCCAGATTTATTCAAAAATATGACTTTTAAAAACTTTTGTGGCTTAAATAAGTTAAAAATGAACAATAGAAAAGCTTTAAGATCACAAAACTTAGAAACGAAAGATGTCTTTACCTTTCAAATTACTTCCTATAGTGAAATCTATATATTGATCAATTCTTCTATGAGGTTCAACATGAACTCCGCTTCTATTTTCTGAATAAATTGAATTTTTACTTTATATTGAATTTGCATTGGGCGGGGAAGCAGATCGAAATCCCCATTGATCCTAATAGAATTTGAAGAAGCAGCTGTGACGCAAGACTCAAGTTCAAAATTGCACTATTCTATTTTGAATGAAACTCAAAAACTTTCATTTTGTGAAAAACAAAAAGTGACAGGTGATATTAAATTTTCTATTCCTTCGGTTTTTCTGACTGGCAGTCTAATCCATAGCTTTTGATTTCACAACCATGGTAAATTCCTAACTTTTTTCGATCAAATGCAGGTTTTGGAATTCAAAAACTTTTACCCTCCCCTACTCCCAAAACCAAGCCCAGCTCCACCACTTAGTAAAATAATCTTGTGTATCGAAAGAACTTCAAAAGAATACATTCCAAATCTCTTGAGCTATCAGTCAAGTAAACATCTAGTCTACAAAAAAGAATGGAATAAAAACTAGCAGTAAAGAGAATTTTTGAAGCAATGCGATGTAATCTATCATCAAAGAGTTTTTAAAAAACAATAAAATAGGCAAAAAAGACCTTATTCAGAATTATATATTTATTAATTTATAAAATTTGAGATATAATCGCAGTATTATCATAAAGAGAAATATTTAACAACAATCTATTATTTCAATTTGTTGCAACCCTGGGATCGCGGATGAAGTTTGGGACACCGAATGAACAGACATTGCTATAAAAATAACTAAGTTTATTTGTTTGTCAATTTACTATCAAGCAAGGTTATAAGCCGAGAGAGCAGTCAAATTAAATGGTTACCCTAAATTCCTAAGACAAATAATTATGCACTTAGTGTGATCCGATGTAACAACACTCCTCAGGTTACGCCTAGGTCAGCTTGATATCCCGATCCAAACCTTCTTTTCAAGTACACCAAGGACTTCCGATAGTCTCTTCAGAAATTTCACTTGAATAGCAGCCTAGCGACTAACTCTAGCACTCACTTTACTAGAGTTTAAATAGACCTCAAATTAGCATAAATTAATTTATCTCTACAGAAGGCGGTTTTGAAAGTTAAATAAGTATTTTTCCCCAAGAGGACACGAATAGGACCTGTCACAAATTATCCAAAAAATTACTTTAATGTGTCGAATAATAAAAATAATGTAATTTATACCCAAGCCATAATTCATAATATAACCTGTAAATAAATAAGCTATTCTTTCGATTTTTACTAGCATCGTTCTCTATAGTAACATGAGAGCTATTGGAGACATGCCTCGTAATTTTAAACCTCGGTTAAATGACGGAGAAGATACCATTGTCCGAACTTCCACATCATACCACCGTGGTGAATTTTGTTCATTGACTTATGATAGGTTCTTCAGTGACACTAGGATTCAAACCCACAATTTCGTGACCATGTCCACTCGGCTACCACAGCCGTGGCGTATTCCTTTGAAATATATAACCTAATAATATGTTAAAAGGGTATGAAGTTTTTGCATTAATAACTTTTAATCAGTTTTAATTAGTTTGCTTTTGTATCAAGAAATTTAATAGAAAATTTCAAAATACGTTTAAAAAATAAGAGCATTTGAAAGTTTCTAACCTTATAATTAAAATAGAAATAACCCCCTTTTTTTTTATTTTAAAGTGACAATTTTTGCTGGTAGTAATATTGATACATAGATACGAATACTAGAAGGGAATAATATATTCTGAGTTACTTGGAATTCTGAGTGAACAAAAAAATGGATATCTGTAATAATTTAAATGCAACCGTAGCGCAAATTGTTAATGGAGTTATTACGCCAACGCAAATGCGTCCCAAGTAAATTATAAAGCAGCACAGTCTTAATACATTTATCAGCTCCGAATTTATCAGCTGTATATTACAGAAGCTTTCCGTAAATAAAACTGTAAAAATCTGCGTTTTATATCAAACTTAACGCTTATAAAATCTATGATATGATGTAAATTTTATCACATTAAATCACGTAGGCAGCAAAAGAAGTTATTTAAAAAAGTGTAATTGCATGTCTAATTCTAGTTTCAGTGAAGTTCTTTCAAATAAAAATAATAAAATGTTATCATTATTAAACAGAAACTCATCTTAGAATCTAGGAGATTTTAGTTCAAACACACACGCACGTCTTAGATTTTAAATTTGAATAATTTTGAAGATAAAGTTGTAAAGTATATACCAAACAGAAGTTTTCAAAGTGCTGAATGCGTTACAATCTGCTGTGTTAGTCTGTGGCAAAAGTTCCAAAACATTAGGGACAGCCAATACAAGAGCGTCTCGGCGTTACAGCCCCTTGGCAGACCCAATATCTGGCATGAACTGTACGACGTCACAGGATATCTGTAAGGGAACTAACTGGATAGCTGACAGCAACCACAGAAACAATTGTTCCCCGATAAACTGTTTATAGAAAGTTCTAAGAAAGGGATTTGTATGCCAAACGTTTTAGAAGTTTGTCTTCCAATCATTTCGTGGTTCCAGAATGTACTTTACAAAGGAGTCAAGAATAACTAAAACTGTATGAAAAAATAGGGCAATGAGCCTTTCACCGGCAAACTTAGATTCACTTCGTAGATTGATTCATTTAGTATTGTTATTTATAAAAAAAGAAGGGGATCTTTTTGTCATTTTGTTAACATTGAAACAATAGACCTATTCGTGAAGGTTGTTTGTTAACACCGGTGGGGCTGATACTGCATACTGCACCTATTAAGATTCTTTAATTCAAAGGCATACTTCGGCACTATGTTGGAAGGTTTTTACAACCCAACTGCTTTGAAGCGTGACAGCTTCATAATGTATAGGTAAACAGGTATAAGCAATGTGATCAATCTCAATTTATCGCTCAAAGTATCCGAAACAAATCATTAGCTATCTTAACTGCCTGAGCTGTACTCCAATAAACACGTTCGCATGTGCTTAGAGGTGTAAATTGCTCTCTATTATGCTTATCTGTGATTATTTCGACACGGTAAATAGTCCTGTAACAAAAGAATTTAGCATTTTTTTTTTCTAAAACTATCAGAAAACTTAACGAAAAACTGATGGAAGATTTGCGTGCCAGGTAAAGATGGCCATACTTTTATAAATGTATTATTCATTTTCCAGTTTTTATCATGTGAAATTCGGAAATCATGCATTTGTGCCTCTTTTTAAAAAATAGAATAACACGATTCTGTTTTCAGTTTGTTCCTTAATGCTGCAGTGCGTAACTTTTTAGTCGTTGTCTTTGGACTATCTTTTTGCATGGGCAAACCAAGTTTTCTTCCATTCGATATTAAATTTTTCTTACAGATACAGATCAAATTACAACACCATGTGGTTTGGACTTAAATAAATGCATCAAAGATTTTTTTTACGAAGATTAAACATTAAATGAATTTAATGGAATTACCAAGATTTGGAAAGATTTTTTTCATTCATATGAAGTGCTCCCCTCCCCCTAAGTGTAATCATCCTTCAATTAAATTTACTATGGATAATCTTTTAATTCCTTATAACTTATTTTTATTTCAATATTTCCTTATATAACTTTTGTAGTAGATGTTGTCTGCTAGAAATTCTTCTCATTATAATGTATATTTGAATTTAAGTAAAATTTACCGAAACAAATTTTTTTTTTATAAACTCAACTTCAGCATATGCATATCACAGTTTTCATTTTTTGTACAGAAGTAATGGATTTATGTACGGAATTCAGCTTGTCTCTTATAACAAAAATTTTATATGTAGAGCTTACATATTGTTGAAAATCCTTTTAGTCGAGATCACTTAAAATAACACGAACAACGTAATAGAAAAGGAAAAGTATTTTTTTTTCTGCAAAATATACATTTAACTGCTTAACATCTAAGGGCCGCCGCCACGCACAAAATTATTCGTCAAGCTCATTTAACTTTAA
>BMAV01001084.1:448228-493479 GCA_019973955.1 Trichonephila inaurata madagascariensis
GTAGGCAGCAAAAGAAGTTATTTAAAAAAGTGTAATTGCATGTCTAATTCTAGTTTCAGTGAAGTTCTTTCAAATAAAAATAATAAAATGTTATCATTATTAAACAGAAACTCATCTTAGAATCTAGGAGATTTTAGTTCAAACACACACGCACGTCTTAGATTTTAAATTTGAATAATTTTGAAGATAAAGTTGTAAAGTATATACCAAACAGAAGTTTTCAAAGTGCTGAATGCGTTACAATCTGCTGTGTTAGTCTGTGGCAAAAGTTCCAAAACATTAGGGACAGCCAATACAAGAGCGTCTCGGCGTTACAGCCCCTTGGCAGACCCAATATCTGGCATGAACTGTACGACGTCACAGGATATCTGTAAGGGAACTAACTGGATAGCTGACAGCAACCACAGAAACAATTGTTCCCCGATAAACTGTTTATAGAAAGTTCTAAGAAAGGGATTTGTATGCCAAACGTTTTAGAAGTTTGTCTTCCAATCATTTCGTGGTTCCAGAATGTACTTTACAAAGGAGTCAAGAATAACTAAAACTGTATGAAAAAATAGGGCAATGAGCCTTTCACCGGCAAACTTAGATTCACTTCGTAGATTGATTCATTTAGTATTGTTATTTATAAAAAAGAAGGGGATCTTTTTGTCATTTTGTTAACATTGAAACAATAGACCTATTCGTGAAGGTTGTTTGTTAACACCGGTGGGGCTGATACTGCATACTGCACCTATTAAGATTCTTTAATTCAAAGGCATACTTCGGCACTATGTTGGAAGGTTTTTACAACCCAACTGCTTTGAAGCGTGACAGCTTCATAATGTATAGGCAAACAGGTATAAGCAATGTGATCAATCTCAATTTATCGCTCAAAGTATCCGAAACAAATCATTAGCTATCTTAACTGCCTGAGCTGTACTCCAATAAACACGTTCGCATGTGCTTAGAGGTGTAAATTGCTCTCTATTATGCTTATCTGTGATTATTTCGACACGGTAAATAGTCCTGTAACAAAAGAATTTAGCATTTTTTTTTCTAAAACTATCAGAAAACTTAACGAAAAACTGATGGAAGATTTGCGTGCCAGGTAAAGATGGCCATACTTTTATAAATGTATTATTCATTTTCCAGTTTTTATCCTGTGAAATTCGGAAATCATGCATTTGTGCCTCTTTTTAAAAAATAGAATAACACGATTCTGTTTTCAGTTTGTTCCATAATGCTGCAGTGCGTAACTTTTTAGTCGATGTCTTTGGACTATCTTTTTGCATGGGCAAACAAAGTTTTCTTCCATTCGATATTAAATTTTTCTTACAGATACAGATCAAATTACAACACCATGTGGTTTGGACTTGAATAAATGCATCAAAGATTAAACATTAAATGAATTTAATGGAATTACCAAGATTTGGAAAGATTTTTTTCATTCATATGAAGTGCTCTCCTCCCCCTAAGTGTAATCATCCTTCAATTAAATTTACTATGGATAATCTTTTAATTCCTTATAACTTATTTTTATTTCAATATTTCCTTATATAACTTTTGTAGTAGATGTTGTCTGCTAGAAATTCTTCTCATTATAATGTATATTTGAATTTAAGTAAAATTTACCGAAACAAATTTTTTTTTATAAACCCAACTTCAGCATATGCATATCACAGTTTTCATTTTTTGTACAGAAGTAATGGATTTATGTACGGAATTCAGCTTGTCTCTTATAACAAAAATTTTATATGTAGAGCTTACATATTGTTGAAAATCCTTTTAGTCGAGATCACTTAAAATAACACGAACATATCGTAATAGAAAAGGAAAAGTTTTTTTTTTTTGCAAAAAATACATTTAACTGCTTAACATCAACGCCCCCCCCCCACGCACAAAATTATTCGTCAAGCTCATTTAACTTTAAATTCAAATTTTAATTTTACAATTTTATTACGATTTCAAATTATAGATTGTAGTAACGATATGAAGTGAATAAAACCAAAAGTAAGTGAGAAAACTATATATCTATCTCCCTCCTATACAACTGCATACACATTACATAGTTATTCATATTAATTACAAATGCAGTGTGTGTTCCTGGTCAACGTTTTGCAGTGGATATTTGCTGAAAGGACGTGTAGAATGAACTCATTTATGATGCTTTTTCTTTTACATAGTAACCAAAACGCTTAAACAAAAAAAATCACAAAATATTAAGGGACCACTAGCAATGGCTCCAAGGATCTTTGATACAGGGCCCACTAAAAACTAGCTACACCCCACAGGGACTAAACCAAATTTTCTGGTTATAAATTTCGATCCGCCAGTGCCAAGAGGGCCTGTAGATCTTCTGCGGCCAGGGCCCAAAATGAGCTTAAATTGGCACTGACTCAGCAATTAAAAAAAGGTTATAATATTCGAGTGTTCGAAGTATTTCTTGTGCTTATTAATTCTATTGTTTGTTTAGAAGATGTAATTTTTGATAAATAAAATCTTATTGTTTTATTTAGTGATAAATTTAGCGTTTCAGAGATAAACCTAAAAGGAAATAATGATTAGAAAGAGCTAATTTGTATCATTTAATAATAAACTGTTATCTAAAGAATATTTTATCAACTATGAGAGGAGAAGTCCGAGGATATATTAATACGGGAAGTCAAAATATGTACAGCCATTCAGCGCTAGGGGCGCCATCTGTAGCAAGCACGAGACCCGAAATGTAATTCCGATATGAACATAGCAATGTTTGCTATGAAATGACAGTTATTAAAGCTCAGCTATTTCTCCGTACAGTTATTCTTAATGATGTTATGAAATGTACCTTTGATTAAAATAAATAAATAACCAAAAATCTGATAATATTCCTTTTTACTATTGATTCCAATAACAAAATTAGCAGTAATATTAAAAGAGTCTAGTAAGGAAGCTAAATGATAGATTGGATATGTCTCTTAACTTCAGTTGGTAAGAATGATATTTTTATTCTATTTAAATTGTGTATATTTTTTACATAAAGAGAATATTACTATTGAAGTAAAGGTAGGTACACATCGATTCTTTAATATATATTTAAGGCGCTAAACATAAATTTCCCTAAATTTATCACTGAAAAGAGGTATGTATGCATAGTATAAAGCATTTTATTCTTTTTGTGAGTTAAAGTGATATTTTTGCAAAAGAAAATTAAAACATTAATTATATATTAGATTTTAATTTTTGTCAGTTATTAAATATTTTTTACAACTTCAAAAAAAAAAAAAAATCAAGAAATTTCATTCTAAAATTTAGATTTGTTATTAAAATGTTGATTGATGTGTTATTAAATTAGTATCAAATTGATTTCATCATTAACAAAAAAATTGATGAAAATTAGTAGAGAAAAACTAAGAGACTATTGTTCTTAATTCAAGTCTATGAAACTAAAAATAAATACAAATAAAAAATCGTTTGTTCTCTAATTTAAATTATGAAATAAATTGAAGGAAATTTCATTCCATAAATTAAAATACAGGGAGCTAAATTTTAATAAACGTTTGTGAACTCTACCGGTAATCCTACTAATATTTTGAATGCTTAGGTAATTTAAGAAAGAATATTTAAATTAAGCGTTTCAGTAAAACTGGGAAACCCATCTCAAAATAAAGTGAAATCATCTTAATTTTAAGGAAAAGAAAACTTTAAAAATTATTTACGTTAAAACGCGCAGACATGTTTTGTGTGTGTGACCATGATTTTCCATATTTTTGATCTCATAAAATTTGCTTTTATAGTAAGACAGGGAATCCCCTGTCCACCTAACGGCAAACCAACCCCCAATGTAAAAATTATAAACCTGTTCATATTCATTGCTCAAATTGTAAAACTGTAATTTTCATGTATTATGTAGTTCTAAAATATTCGTAGCCAAGAATAAATTTATTTTAAAAAATATCCTGGTGCCATCTGTAGCAGCTAATCTTAACTGCGTCAAAAATTTATTACAGCATCACGAAAAACTTTTTTTAAAAGATAGAGGATTAACATTAAGCTATGTATTATTATTTTGAATTAACATTCAGCATCCTAATTGTTTAGCTATTAACATATTCTTCCATTAAAATTTTTTAATAAAAAATAATTATATATATTTATTTTTGTTACTTATATATATATATTACTTACACTGAGTTTTGGATTAAAAAATTAATTAAAAGATTTGCCGTTTAATTACTTATTTTCTGGTACATAAATAGTAATATATTTTTATCTAGTAAATGAATGAGGAATACATAGAAAAGTTTAACACAAGCGTGAAGAAATGTAAACAAATATAATTAAATAAGTTAAATAATAAACGTAATTAAATATAATTAAATGCTTCTACTTATCCCGGATACAAAGATCAATATTTATTATTTTTATTTGTTAGAAATAAAAATAAAACGATTGTGAGTACAGTACGAATGCAGTATATATCTGATTTGCATGTAAAATATATTTCTTTGAATAAATATCTCTTTTTCTCAGAGCAACAAATTTTAAATAGATAGTGAACACTTAAATCGAAACTCGATCAATTTTTACACAGTATCAAAGGATGGATAAAAATGTTTCTTATACAGTATTTTTGAAAAGATCAAATAATTTTTTTCATACATGAATAAAAGTAATTTTCCTGAAAATATATTTTCCGGGGAGTAGGATAAGCCCTTCTTTGTGAGAAAATACTATCTTTTCCGGTAGAAGATCATATATTATTTGAAGCCCATTATCTCTCTCACTCAAGTTTAAGTTTTTTCAGCACAATGAAACTGATAAAAAAATTCTAGAAGATATATATATATAGATACTTGAATTAGGTATCATTATCTCTGAAATCTCCAATTTTTTGCAATCGCAATATTTTATCGATAAAGAATGACTGAGCTAAGCTACAGAAAAAAAATTCACAGCGGAAATTACCTAGAGGTCTAAAATGAACTTTGTGTCCTCTGTTTTCAAACATTATTAGAAATGTTTCAAAAGTTAAAAAAGAATGTTTTTTTTTTCAATAATATATATTAAATCGATAAAATCGCTTAAAGTATTATCGAGAGCAATAATCCTCTGTTTGGAAAAGATTTAGATGTACCTTAACAAAATATTGATAAAATGTTGTGAAAAAGATAACACAACCTGTGATTTTACTCAATGATATTGTGTGACTTTTTTTAATTAAAGACACATCTTATATATATATTTTCTTTTTATCTTAACTATGCGGAAAATTATTCAAAATTTTATAATTCTTCAATAAATTATTCACAACATTTGTAACTGTCACTGTATATATATATATATGTAAAAAAAACTTTATACAGATAGAAGATACAGTAATGGAAATATCTACCGAAGAAGATAATCAGCAATTTGAAGAAAGGTATGATTATTGATATTTGCCTATATTAAAGGCTTCAGTGCCCATAGCAACCAAAATCGTGCATGTGGCAAGTGGAAAAAAAATCCTAACCAAATTATCACTAAAATCATAGCCAAATATTAAAAAACAATTATAATATGTAATATCAAATTTGAGAAACTGTATATAGAAAAATTTTTCCCATAGGGACTAGTAGGCAAAGGCAATTTTTTTTACAAAAAACGTGAACTTCTCACAACGGAAGAAATACGTTTAACCCAGTGGCCTAACGTACACCCCCGCAACCCCTGCATCGTACGGGAGGGGGCAGGATTCTAGATAGCCCAAAGCCTGACTGACGCCAAGTACGAACTCTTTGCAAGATCCGGCTTGAGACCCAAAACCTGACTTTGCAGGGGGACCCTGATATTCTCCATTACGCTCCTGCTTTAACCATTATGTAAAAGATAAGGAAAAAAAACAGCTACAGTAATGTAGACAGCAAAATTGATGTTTTTTTTATTGGAAAGATATAATTTGGTCTGATAGCCTACGTTGTTCCCCACCACAGCAAGAGTTTATGGTTGATTACAAGCTGCAAGCAATCTATCCTGAATATTTCATTCTAAAGCAAAGTATGAAGGTGGACATTTAATAGTACAGAGTAATATTATTTTTTTTTGTATTCCTTTTAGAAACAACAGTCATTCTGAAAAATCGAGTAATAGACCAAATCAATATGAACTACAAACTAAGCCCGCAATAGCCCGTAGGCCTACTGTGCCTACGTCATTTTTCATGACCTTGGGCACTGAGTAGCATGAGCAAATATTCTGGTCAGGTGGTCCGTCTGACGCAAAATTCCCATTGTTTAGTTCCCAAGATAACTTGGTACTCATTTATCGACCCACTGAAGGGATAAAAGACTGAGCCGATCTTGCCTAACCCGGGGTTCGAGCTCCGGACCTGTGCCATGGAAGCGCGATGCACTTCCATTCAGCCACTGGCCTTCCAATTTGAACATACTGCGGCATCATGTTCATACAATTTAACACACAATCTTTCCTGGTGATTGCCCCCTTGTTATAAGAGGATGATGCTCCCATTCATACAGCAAAGTGTATCATCTATTGGTTTATGAGCATGAAGGGGAAGTGTGAAATAGTTTGCGCTCTTTCAGTCATTTGACCTTCCAACCATTGAACCTATATAAGAATCTTAAGCTACAATTCAGAGGACGATTTTCTCCATTTTCACAACTAGAAAAATTTGGACATATAAAATTTCCCTTTAAGATGATTTTTAGAGAATTAATTACTTTAATCTCAGAAGTGTTCGTCACTTTTCTTAATCGATAGAGACCTCGCAATTCTTTCAAGTGCTGTCTCTCAATATATTAAAAAATACTAGTAAAAAGAGTTATACAAGATAATGTAATGCTTTCAAATGCTAAGCCTTACACTAATCATTTGTACACAGTCATGCATACGGGTAAGGTTTTTCAAGACAAACATTTCATTTAGTTATTAACGAAAAATTCGTTAAAAGTGAAATTTCGCCCTGAGTTATTCCATTTGATTATCGTAAGCGTTCCCATAAAAGAGAAATATAAATGATGGATTGAAAAGCTTTTGTTTATTAAAATATGAATTATGATGAGATGATGGTTAACAAGGAATATACGATGATGACATTCTTAGTAGGAAATATGAAATTGATAGCATCTCATAAAGGAGGAAGATGATAAAAGAAAAAAAACATAAAGAAATTCCTGACTAGAAAGCCTTCATTTTCAGTAAACTCAAGCTTGGGGAGCAACTAAAAATATATTCCATTTTAAGTTCCATTAGAATTCAATGGCTTAGCTGATTTCGTTTAAGAAAGCAAAATTATTTTTAGTATGTTGTTAGTCAAAATCATTGTCTTTGTATTTGTTCAAGTATTTATAGTTTGAATTTTTTAAGCATTTTAATTATTTTTAATTACGTTTTAAGCTATTAAAATATTCATATCTTCAAAATAGTTGAGGTTCAGTTTCATTAAAGAAATAATTTAATATATTTGGAACTTTGCTCGTTTTATGCATTATGGGCATGAAAAAAACATCTTCAAATTTATCGAGAATTATAATTGTGGACATGAGTTCAGTATAATATTATTATGGTGATCTTTACCCTCTAATATGAATATTCGTTATTTTAAGACACTTAAAATACGTTCAATATAAAAACATATCTTCTCTAGGGCAACAATTTTTCTAATGAAGAAGTTTTACTAAGCATGTTGTGACTAGATGGAATAAATTCCTTGTATGATGTACTTAATTGTAAAGAGATTACTTCGAAATCCCTTTTTAAACTTTCCATTGTCAAGTTCCAAGTTTTTCTTCTCGAATTTAAAACTTATTCTTTAGGCATGCAATTTTCCATTTCACAAAAAAACTTTAATTTTCTCTAAAAAATGTTAATTCTTTGAAGTTTCGCAAAAAATAAAAAGTCACGCAAAACACATAAAGTTATGATTATTTTTCTTTTTCTTTCATTTGATTCAATAACGCATTCAATTTAGTAGGAAAAATTGAAGATTAAGCCAAGAAAAGTAAAGTAAAATGCTTTTATAAATAAATATAGCAACGAAAAGCTTTTTTAATTTAAGTTTAGGGAGCAGTTAAAATTTAAATAAACAAACAAGAGAGCTACCCAAAAGTTTTTAAGCAATTTAATAAATTTTAGTGCACTAATTAAAACTTTAAAATGTCCTCTTTTTAGGAGAAATTTTAAGCGAATGTGCTATATATAATATTAGGGAAAAACACATACTTAATTGAATTACATTCGATGTGAAAATTGGAATATGTTGAAATATAGAAATTTTAATTTGTTAAAAAAACTCAACTAAAGCAAGCAAAAGGAAACAATTATAAAATTAGAGCTGTCATCATTAATTAGTTACAACTCTCACATCGAAAAAACGATTCAAAATGCGAGTATCGAAAACTACAAAGGCACAGGTCTACAACTAACTGTAGGTTTAGTAATCATAGCATATTTAAGTGTATATTGTTGACGTAAACAGCAACTATTAGTTGCTCAGTATTATTGGAATGCTGTGGAACACGAATAAAATTTTTACGAGCAGGTGTTTAGATATTCTCCGAAATGTCCTGTTTTTATATGAATGTACAACACTAAGAGTGTAATCATTCGTCTCTCTCTCTTTCTAATGGTAAAATATTGGACAAAATAATTAAAAAATCTCACAATTATATTTTTCTTTAATAATGCTATTTCATTATTTGTGTTGCTCATCTAAATAACTGCAAACAATTTGCTCTGAATTTTTAGACTTAAGGTATCCGACTACGTTCGGAACCGTGATTTTGCAAAAGCGCATAAATGGAAAATATTTATGATATCTAGTGTCACTTAGATTAGAAAATGTATATAAAAATTTTTTTGAGAATATTATTAAAATAAAAAATTATTTAAGTACAATATTTTGACAAAAAATGAACATAGAATGACCCATTTTCAAAATATTCTCCTTTTGTGAAAAATGCTTCTATTATAATAATATTTTGCCTGTATATAGCTCAGACCTCTCTACAGAGGCTCAACTAGAATTTTTGAAATATATAACTTGAAATATATAAGTTAGTTTATCCATATTTTACGACAACAGAGGGGAGCAATATTAAGAAAAAAATGCCGATAATTATTTGAATTAGTGGTAACTCTGAAGATAATGTGAATTTTTCAAAAATTCTAGTTCAGACTCTTTGGAGAAGTCTTTACTTTATATAAACGAAATATTATTATTTTAAAAGTATTTTTTTTATAAAAGGAGAACATATGAGAAAAGATTATTCTGAGTTAATTTTTTGCCAAAATATTGTATTTAAATAATTTTTTTTGTCAAAATATCCTTAAAACAATTTTATACATGTATTCTAATCTGAGTGACACTAAATATCATGAAAATTATCCATTTATGCGCTTTTTCAAAATCACGGTTCCGAACGTAAACGGACACCTTAGTTTAATTTCGATTCCGAAAAGAAAATCGTTCTTTTATTTCCTAATTTCAAATGCGTGGCTGACAGTCCATAAAATATACATAATAATAGCTGTAATTATATTTTATGGACAAAGTTAATTTTAGAATTATTTAAGACTTTAATTGAAAATTATCATTTTCATTTCATTATTGAATAGATTAATGTATAAATAATCTGAAGCTTTTTAAATTTTCTTCTTTATTTTAAATAAGTTTTTCAAAATCTTTGATTATACAAAGATAAAGATCAGCCGTGTTTGAAAAATAGGTTAATACCTTAATCCCTAAGCTCGTTTCAAGTCCATTGTGAAAAATACAGGTGTGTTGTTCAGCTGGCTGAAATATCTCAAATATTGGTAACACCTTCAGTAAAAACAAGAAATGTTTAATTCCAAAGCAGTTTTGGTAGAACTTTTCTTAAATTCGAACTTTTTGAATATTTTCTCATCCTCTCCAGTTCATACGCTACTAAAAAATGCCTTTTATATTATAATTAATATACTCTATTATTATTGAAAAATAAAAGTTGAAGCATAATACAGTAACGGAACTGGATAAACTTATTCTCAAACTTAGTGGCGCAACAGCCTATGAGGGTCAGGGCCTACTTTGCCTATCCCAGTATACTTGACCATTGGGCGTTGAGGTGCATGAACAGATGTCCCGAACAGGTGGTCAGTCTGATAAACTTATTCTAATGAACTAATAAATGGGCATAAATTAAAATGATAGTCTATAAACTCTTTTCCTCAATGTGAACTTAATAACTTTTTAAAGGGGAGGGGGAATTATCGGGAAAATTAATTAACAAAGACTTCTTTTGTATATTCAATATTTAGTTATCAAATTTTTTTTTTTTTTTTTTTTTTTTTTTTTTTTTTTGATAGCTTAAAATTCAAAATGTTAAGCTTCAATAAGCTTTTTTCAAATATTTTTGGTACTTTAATGAAATCTTCCAAGAAATTTAGAGGAACCAGGACATCATACACATTCAAAAAATCAATTTTCCAATTTTAGTATTTAAAAATAGTGCATATTTTTCTGAATCTATAAAATTGTATGATACTTATATGTTCGTTGATAAAATAACTTTAAAATAGGAAAAAAGTTATTGACAAACACGTAAATAAACGTTTACAAATGTTTAGCTTTTTCACTTTTTCACCAAAGCATAATTTTTTGCTTTTGGGTACACTTTTAAGAAAAACTATTGCACTATATGGTTTCAAATTTTTTATACTTCTTTACAAAATACCTGTGCACATAATTAAACTGTTTTTTTTAGTCGAAATAGTACATAGTTTTTTAAAAAATAGTTTTGTGTGTGAAAAAGGGGAAAAAATTAAAAATTTTCAAAATTACAAAGTTTTATAATTGAAGACACTATCTTAATATTTCACTAAAAAAATAGGTTCACTATATTTGTTGAATTATTTTATATATGTGCACAAAAAATATTTTACATATTTAAGGAATTCTTTTTTTAAAAAATAGTACCTCAACATAAGCATGTATTATGAGATCTCAAAAAGTATGTTTAACTTAAATTAAACAGAAAAAACTTTATTTTTAACTAAAAAATTATTTTTATATTTCAACAGAATGATTAAAATATCTTTAATAAGATCACAAAAAAAGCTAAGCTATATTGGAAGTTTTTAAAGATACATGTCCCATAAGCACAAAGAGTCTTATTTTTTGGAATTTTTCTCTTTCGAGCATGCCCTGGTACTCTTAAGGTACCAAATAAATAAAAATATTAAAATATCTGAATTCTAAAAATCTTTTATTTAATATCCAGTTAGTGTTTTAATAAATATTGCCATTTTATGTAGTTTGATTAAAGAGCCTTTTTTTATACTTAAACATTCTACTTAGTATTTTATTACACAAAAGGTCAAAGATAAGCATGACTCTCAAATGGGAAAATCATCTATGTTTTAAACGATGCCCTAATTATTATTTTATTGCAGAAGGAGTTCTGGAACTATGAAAAGAGGATTCATAATTCGGAATCAGATGCACTGTTTTGTTTCTATTTTGGTAGAAATGATTATTTACGGCCATTTTAGCTTTATGTAGACTATATTGTGTATTTCAATTTTTAGAAAAATATTATTCACGAAACATATCTAAACGTAACAATAGAAAACTCAAGCAAGTAGAATAACTGATCAAACTTAAAACTGCGACATTCGTACAATAATCGTACACTGATTTTTCATAACTTTTAAGTTACCAGTGGCTTTTCGAAATAAGTGTATTGAATTATTATATGCTTCAAAAGTCCTGATGCTTTCAAATCTTCTCTATTCAGATAACAGTAATATTCTTTACATTAAAAAAAAACTATACCAAATAATTTATAAAAAATCAATCTTGGAAATTCACTTCTAAATTTTGAATGAAATTACAAGATGAAATGTCTTTCCTCTCTTTTACTTTTTAGACCTTTGTTGCTAATAAAAATCATTAGATCATAAGCTTTCGTATTTTATATGCTCTAAAAAACAACTTTATTTTTTTTTAAAATGAAATCTCACTATTTTTTAAAAGAAATGGGTTCAATTTATTAAAAAATAAAAGGGAAAATTGAGGAACTCCAGAACTTTTCAGTATTCTTCTTCAACTCACGATTGGTTTCAAGAAGGGTTATTTGATGATTCTTGTAATTAATGATTAAAATGGTACTTGTCTCCAAGGTTCTCACTAAGATGGGTTGAGTTGTTTTTTTTAATTTGTACATGAAACCGGTATTAACTCGGCAAACCATTTGAGTTCTACAATTGAATATAATCTTAAAAAATATAATAAATAATGTTCTATTTGTATACTCAAATAACCTGCAGTTCAGTTGTATAAATTTTTTCAAGAAAAATTCAGAAAGGTTATTAGCTACAAAACTTCAAACAAAATGAAATTCTTTACAAACTTAATTTTGATACACCAGCTAACTTATACAACAATTGAGATTTGTTTCTGTAGTTCCATTAAATGCTAGAATATCATTCCAAGAACGATGCACCCATTGTGCAGCTATGTATGTATATTTTAAATATAAGTATTGTGACAAGTTCAATCATTAATGAGGCCTCATATGGAAAAAAAATTACTAATGTCACTATGCATCAGGTAATTAAAACTATTTGTTTTTATTTGATAGAATTTCTTATATTAATTTAAAATTAGGTCAATAATTTAAGGAATCTGTATAAAATTGTAAGTAAATTGCAGGTATATTTGAGAACATACTTTGCTTGATATGAAATGCATCGTTCATCAACATTCACTGAATGCAAAAAAAAAAAAAAAACCCATTAAAGGAGGAATACAAATCCAATCTATCCTTGAAAAGACGTTCTTTCTGAAATGCAGTTATACATCACAACGCGACAATCATAAAGAAATGTTATTTGTTTTGCTGGAAACAATTTACTAAGAGAAATTGTCCACCACATTTCATCATGGTATATTGTTTGAAGACAGAAGTGACATTCCTCTTACATATATCAATTTATTTTCACTCTTTCGATGCTTTTTTTTTTTCACTGGAATTTCACATTTTTCTCCATTTTTTGTGGTATTGATAATGGTTTTTCCTCTAGAATTTTCGAAAGTATTTTGTTGATGAATAGTATGTATAAATGTGAGTTATATTTCAGAACGAGAAACCTTTTTTTTTTCAACATATGAAAAGGATACCTTTCGCTGTTTCTAAAAAGCGTTTGGAAATAAAAATTGGTTGGTTTTATTTAAAAGCAAAATGTATATATAGATCACTTACATTATTTGAAGTTTCTTTCTTTCAACAACTTCTCCGGAGTTGAATTCTTCATTTTAATTTTCAGCAATATTTTATGTGAATTATTTTCAGCGTTTTTTCATATTACAGATATCATTAATTCATGAAGTAACTGAATATATATATCATGTCCCAAATACGCGCATATTATAAGTTGTGAATAATATGGTACATAAGCATACTTTTGAGAGATTAATTGTTGTAGCTATTATTAATAATTGCTTTCAAAAATTGAAATTTTAAAATAATGAAAGAAAATTCTGGGGATGCCCCTGATTTAATCACTTTCATACATAAATAAAATTTAATATAACTAATTGTCCATTTTTTAAATAATAATTTGAAAATTATTTTCTTATTGTTCGATAATATGTATCAATCCAAAAAATGTTCTCGAAGAATTTTAATATGCTATATTCAGGAATTAAAAATATTGAAGGTTTGATAGAATATATATCACATTATTAAACCTTAAGAAAAATTAAATACAGTATGATAACTTAAATTCTTAACTAGAACGTGACACAGTGTAAAAAATGCGGATACAGTCTGTATTTTATAAAGAATCAAAATATCATATGAGGAAACGTTAATTAAGGTACTCTTTTTATTATTCTCATACTTATAGATTGTATCAAAAAATTTTAGTCTGTCTAAATTTGGTCATAATATAATAGTTTGATTTGCTTCCTGTATTTTCGTAATTTATAAGAAATTTAGCTTGAGATTAAAAAAAATATCCTTCGGTATCCCCCACAAGCCTAGTTTTGATCTTTTATTAAATCCATGTATATAGTTTAGATAACAAATACTTTTAATGATTTGTACTACGCGCATTTCAGTTTCTTAAAAAAAATTTAACTAAAAGCTTTAGTTTAAAAAGATTTTGTTTTGTTCATTTGAAATAAAAAAGATGAATCCTTAAGGTTATATATGAGTTGATTAATTAAGGCAGAACAAAGTCAGAATTTATTTATTAATGAGTTGCAGAACAAAACCAATAGCAATAACTTTTAATTATCTGAAGCTCGTTATATCAGCACTTTAAGACACGATATCGTTATAATTAACAAAAATAGTTTTATTTATATTTCGCCGATAAAATATACTTCCAAAATGACTATTTTTAAGTTTTTTTATAGTTTGTTAAGAGTAATATTGTGCTAACGAAACATATTAAACTCTTAAGATATTAATTTACGAAGTGTGAAATAGTGATTCCTTTAATAAAAAAGTCCAAATTTTTTCAACATACTCAAAATTATTTACTTATCATTCACATTAATCTATTTTAACAGTAAAGTATTTGATTAATATAGACAACAATTACTCAGTCTTTCGTTTACACTGTAAGTTTATTTTTAATGTAAATATTTTCTCTTGGAAGGAACTCGAATATTGACAGAACAAAAGCTTATCATAATAATTAGACATAATAAGTTTAATAGACATAAATAAGAAAGTGGTGTCATTTAGTAAATTAGGTCTGTCTTTAAATGGTTCTAATTCAATTTATTTTTGTTTTAGTTAAAATAATTTGTTATTAATTTTTAATCAATAAACTTAAATTTTTATTAATATAGAGTTTCCAAGGATGAAACAAAAGAGTGATTGCTTTTATTTAAGCAGATAATATATTTTCATCACAGATTAAGAATTGTATTGTTTGCACATGCTATATATATATATATATATATATATATATATACATACATTGTAATCTTTGAAAGTTCATTCATACAACAAAATAATGTGCAATGTTAATGACTCAAATTCTTATTCCCAGATAGCTCGTTTTATTCATACTCCTTTTGACCAAAGTATTTATTTCATGGCGATCCTTTGTTTTTATTACACTAACTAGTAGGCAAATACTATATATATTTAATTATTGTTGATTGATAAAAAAATTTAAACAACAAAAATTAATTTCAAATACCGTCAGTATTTTTTTTAAATGTTTTAAAAAAATACTGAAGGTATTTTAACTCAAAAGGAGATAGATTTTAAATTCCCCTTTGAATAAGACATAAAATATCATCTAAATTGAGCTTAGAAAAAGTTAATCAATTACTGAAATCAAAAAGTTTATATTCAGCTAAAATTCAAATTTGTCACTTGTTGGAATTCTGCTATGAATCATTTAAAAAGCATATTACGTTGTGAATTACAGTAGATTCTGAAGAAGAAGTATAAAAATCACATAGTTTATTCTCAAACCAATCCTTACGGTAAGAAAATTATATAAGATAAATGTTTTACTCTAGATCTGTCCCACATCATTTATAGCATCTTCAGTTATCAGTGAAAGTTTTTTAAAATTTTATTTGCATTATACTAAGAAACCTCTTGAAATGAATTTTAACAAAGATTTGATATGGCTCTTAGATTGCAAAAAGACTGTATCTTCAGAAACACTATAAAAATTCTCATTCATTATGCGTTATTTGTAAGATTCTTACTTTTGCTTATAAAATATTGTAATAACTTACCATTATACTTTTAAATGTTCAGATGTAAGAGATCCATTAATACTTATTGAACTTCATAATCGGAGAATTGTAAATGAGATACCGGTAATAATAAAAATAAAAAAATAGATAAATTATAACCGGTCAAATAAAACTTAAAAAGTTATAACCTCTAACTGCTTTGTGCAAATTTTTTTAGTATGTTTAATTACTAGCTGTCAAGACATAGTTTATATAAACCATTTGAAAAGAATTTTAGATGTGTAATTATATAGAACATTCAAATCAATAACAGGTTTATAAATTGAACTGAATTTTCTCGATTTTAAAAATATTTTTATGAACTACATTATGATTAATATGTCATGTTATTAATTTTTCCGTCACGGTCGAATTGGAAATAATCTGCTTTAGAGTCCGAATTCTTTGGACAATATTGTTAATTCAAAGCATTTTTTATTTACTTTCAAAGCCCTCTAAGAGCATAATTAGTTACATGAGACTTTAATGGAATTGTACTGCACATGAAATATGATCATCAATTTCAGATTGTACAGATTTTTTTTTGAAGTTTTGAGCATAAAAATAATATATTTTATAATCATCAAGTTATTGAAAGAATAATATATTGGAAAAATAAATCATTTCAAAGCCAAAATTCTGGAAATGAGTATAAACGTTATGGTTTTCTTAACAACTTAAGTGTTTTTAAAGTATTGTACTTTCAAAAAGATAGATGAGTTTAGCTAAAAATGTATGAATTATAAAAGTTCATTTTAAAATCTGATATTATGGCGAAATATTTGGAACATCTGTCTTGTTTAAATAAACAATACATCAAATTATTTTTGTATTTACAGAGTTTTCCAGAAAAGTACATCATTTAAGAAATTGAATCTGTTAGAAAATGTTGCGGCATTTTCCCCGTACTAAATGGACAAAAAATTGTAATCTATTTTCAAGAGAAACTTTCTTGGATTATACATAGGAAAGAGAGAAAGGAATATAAATTTACTGTATTTTTATTTTTACCCAGTAATATTAGTAAATTAAAGGGGAAGGTAGGCACCCTAAAACATGTTTAACCCTGCAAGCTTATTCTTAAGTATTTTCTTATTATTACTGTTTCTTCTATCTTAGTATGTATTATTGTTACTTCCCTATATTTCTCACTTGATGTAATTACTTAAAGTTAGATAACTTTAGCGGATTGGTATGGCATTGAGTATGTCCGTTAATTTTACGAAATGTTTTGCCTAATTTTTGCTAAGTAAAATTTTCCTGATTATTCTTGTATATTAGCCTATGACTATTAAAAACTACATTTGATTTACGTAATAACCGTTTTGTGAACCAATAATACCTTTTAATAATTTCGCTATCCTTCGAATAAGTTTCTGACAATCACAGCCCCACACAAGAAATTAATAACCAGAAAAAAGAAATTACGGTAATAGATTAATTGCTATATAAGTATGGAGCGAAATCAATAAATTCTCCAGAGATTGATTCTGTCTATCCCATCAGCTTTTAATGACAGCCTACATCAGTAATATATTACTGCGGGAAAGCAGTTTTTCTTACGATTATTTCGGAATCTTAAAAGACATTTCTTAGCTAGATCTGACGAAGAGTGATTAGAATTACTTTTCGAAGAAATGAGCATGCATGAAATTATCAGAACTGCAATCATTTGAGTTTGATGTTTTGTTGATAAATATTTGTTTATTTTAATTAAATGTGTGTCAACTCACATTCATTACGGTTTATAGGAAATAGGAAAATTGCAAAGAAATTTCTCTCTCATTTATGACATATCTGTTGAATTTTTAAACTTCAAAACATTTTTTATAGAAAACGCGTTTTTGTAACTGTTATCTAATAATATAAGAGTGGGGAAAAAATCCCAGTTTTCAAAGTTTAACAGATATAAGTGCTGTAAAGAGTTGTATATATAAGAAAAGTCTCCAAGATTAGTCATATGAATACGACAGCATTTTACTCTAGCGAAAAGTGTGTGAAATATACAGTGCTAATTCCAACAAAGTGTTACTCAACAAAGCATCTTAGTTATCTCTTTCACCGCCTTAGTGTTTGTTTGGTTCTAGCTCCCATGTTCTGTTTTTAAACGCTCTCTTGTCAAAGAATAACGCTTTCAGAGATAAGTTGCGCACTATAACTCATTTGAAAGACTTTATTGCTAAAAGAAACTCCCCTTAAACTCTCTTTTTTATACAATACATCACGGGAGTTCTCTTATAAGTCCAAAACAGAAAATGTTCAACTTACCTTATTTAGAGAATCTTTAAAATTTCTTATACTAATATTTTATTACGAATCAGATGCATATCGAAATTGTTAATAAATAAAGAAATTTTGAACATATTGTAATATATTCGTAATATTATATATTTTGAGTTTTTAATTTTCGTAATTTTATTCTGTTTTATTTGTTCCAATTCTTTTAGTGTGTGTGTATACACTCATTTCTTAAAACTGTTTAAACAAATGTATACGTACCCGAAGTGAGCTACAACTAACAATATATGAAAAGGAGTCGAGAAGAAAGACTAGAAGTGTGAATAGCGTTACTTCGTTAAAAGAAATGACTATCTTTAACAAGTATTGTTTTACTCAGATTTAACTTAAAGTAAATAACTAGTTTCGTGAACTATTAACTGATTTTCGTGAACTAATAGTTTAATAAACTATTTCGTTTACTTCAAGATGAGGTTTATTTTTGTTTTGCTCCTCGGATTGAAATTCTGTGAAACCATTTAGTTAAATAAAAAAATAGTGGAGTGACTTCTGTGAATCTGACATCTTTAGAACTCTGAAATTTCAACGGGACTGAATTGAGGTTCGACCTCATACAGACAATTGACACATAAAATCAGAATCTTATGACTTAATACAAGAAAAATTCATGGGAAAAAAACTTTAAAAAGTCTCAATTCGGTAATTATGAATATTTACACTTCTATGAAATTTGATGTTAAAATGTGGGACCAATGTAAATGAATAATTCACGCGTTTACATAAATATGATAAGAACATGTAAGTTCGTTAAGTTAATTTCTAAACAATTCCAACGGAAGCACATGTTTACTGAAAAATATAAAGGTATCATTCCAAAATTTCTCTAGATAATTAGAATCTTCAATAAATAGCTTCTATATATATATATATATATATATAAATTTCAGTTTTTTTAAACACTTATTGACTATCGGGTATATTACAACAATAATAACTATTTCTAACTCATCTTAAAAAAATGCTCTTATAAATAAATAAAAATACTTATTCAAAAGTTCTGTTTTAAATTGTTAGATAGTCCCTTCTAGTTGACCAGAGTTTTCGAAATCAATATGCTTGGCTTTACTGGTAGATATGGAAGTCAATAAAAGTCTTATTGGAGTTCTCACCCACTATGTCTCATTTCCTTTCTTTATTTGATTTTGTTTTTTCTATTTAAAAAAGGAATTTATAAAGCATTCGATAACAAATGGCTCTAAATTTATAGCTAGGTTTCTTTTTTCTGCTTTTGGTTCCCAATTCATTGTTCTCTGTTTCTAGAATAATTTTAAATTTCAGTATTGTTTTATTTTATTAAAAATATTTTTCACGAGCGCTCTTATAAAAGTAATTAATGATGCAAAATTGCCAGTCATTATTCTTCTCTTTAAAATAGATTGCTAAATTTATTTTGGGGGATTAAAACATAAAAATTTAATATCAGAAAATTCAAAATTGAATGATCAATTAATGTATATACTTTCCATGTTTTATTTTTATCGGACAATGAAGAAACCAGACTGACATTGATAACTGTATTTATCTCCAAAGTATTTAATTTGCATTTTAGAGTGTTATTTATGTAAGTGTGGCGTAAATTACAATGTGTATTTTAAGAAAACGTGTTATAAGCTTCGGATCTATTATTTTATGATGTGTTTGCTGATTAAAATATCAATTACAATAGACGCATATAACAATAACCTGTAACATATAAAGAATTTCAAAAGCCTTAAATTAAACTTCTATATGATTTTTGTGTCCAAATAAGAGTGCATTTCTGTAGCTATTTTATTTAAAAAATTGTTCTTCATCATCCAAGCCTTTGTTAAGTCAAAGAGGAAGGATTTCCTTTTTAAAAAGCAATTGTTAATATTTAATATTAAAACTTTTCAACCATTTTTTTCAATAAGTTAAGTATTCTAAGAATCTTCACATTATCAATAAAGAATTTAATAAGCATTATCAACAATTATTATAAGTTGCTGATACTCTTTTAAATGGGACTGAAATTTAATTCATTGAGAACAATGGAAGGTAGCAGATTCTTTTGCTTTCAACCTTTTTAGAAAAAAAATGTTTTTCATTAAGAAATTTATGACACAGCAGCACATTTTCCTACCTCTTATTTAAAATATTTATTATTTTAATGCATTCTTTGCTTTATGTGCATCATAATCAGTTGTAAGCATATCAATCTTGTAAGTCACATAAGCTTTTTTTCCATTTTAAAATCAAATCAAAAATTTGTTCTTACTTTGTTGGTATCGGTCAGTCTGTGAATTAGCTTTTGCATGAGTAAATTTACTTAAGTTTATATATAATTTTTTTTAATTTCCTTTTAGATGTAATGCACCCATACGATCTTTTAACTTGGGGAATAAGCCTCAGACAGTTAAAAAAGCATTTTTAGATACTTTCTGTTTAATGTGTGTGAGAAAGTTAAAATATGTCTGTATATCCTATTATCTTCAAAGAGAATTCTTACATAGCTGAGTTATTTTAAGAAGATCGATAATCATGAACGCATTGGGTTTTTATACAACTCTCTCTCTCTCTAAGAACGTAAAATTACGTATTTTAAAACAACTTCGATAACACTATTTTCTGTATTTCCTTTACTGGTATGTAACTGAGCTCTTTTAAATAATGTTTTAGTTTTTAAATATAAATTAAAGTGGTTGATTCTTGAGGTAAGATATCTAACAATTAAATAATAACAAAGTATAATTTAAGAAGTTGGTTTGCAAAGCTCTTTTGTGATACCATGAAGCCTTTTGTTTTTAATATATAATAAAAAATATTTTTGATTAAAGTAATCTAAACTTTTTGAAAACCCAAATTTTTCCTTATGTGCAAACATTTCTTCTGCATTTAAAAATATGAAATCTAGTTCTTAATTTTGAAAGTTCTTACATACATCATATTTGTGTTGAAAATTAATACAATGCAGAAAATAATGTAAAAATTGTTATATATTAAGAAAAGCGATTGTTTTAATTTTTTATTTTTTGCTTTTATATTCATTGGTATGAAACTGATATAAAGTATAAAATGATATAAAAGATTGAAAGAAATACTTCACATTAATTTTCCTGGAGAAATTTTCAAAAGCGATGCATTTACAAGTCTTACTCGTTTATTGCCAAAATTTTTATTTATTATTCAATCATAAGTAATCCCATCTCGAACCTTGCAAAATGAGTTAGTGCACTTCAGAATGGCAGAGAATATATGTCAGGTAAACTTGTGATTTCTTTATTTTATTCTTATTTTTATTACTGATGTATTTTTTAGGAAAGAGATCCCTCTACACATTACAGATAATGAAAGCTACGAAACAGATGCAGTTTTCTTTGTCGAACTCGGTGAACCAAAGCTCGAAGAAGGTAAATTCTTGAAATATATCTTCCTAGTACATCATTATGATTTACGAAGACGAGATAAAACTTTACTTGATTTCTTTTTCTTCTTCATTCATTTTTTTCCTCCACTTCATTCCCTGTAATTCATTTTGTATAAAAACATCCACTTATGTTTCATCTAATATCTCTCTTTATTTCCATGCTACCCTGGAAGATGTTGATGCGCCTGAAATTAAAGGTAACCGGAGCCAAGTTTTGACTGATACGCTTTTGAATTGAATCACATACTTAAAGGCTCAATTAATTTAGATCCTAATTTATTTTTGAAATAATTTTTTTTTTCATAAGCTTCAATAGAATGCGTGTGCGTTTTATGTTCCTTCTCTTTTAATTTCTTCACCTTCCTACCATCCTACGCAATATCTTAAACCGCATGTGCATGAGCTCGACAATGTAAAAACGCAGTTTGGTTTTATATTAGTATCTAGTTTATTTAATAAATAAAAAATACATTAAATATCTAGAACCACTTTAAAATTACAAAAAAATATTTTCTGGTTTATTAAAAAAACTAATTTATAAAAAATGGGGATCGAACAAACATCATAAATTTTCTTGAATCGGTACAACTGAAAAGAAATACAAGCGCACACTTTTTTTCCTCTCTCTTAGATTCCTGTATCATTAAATTTTATGCAATTGTCTTAGTTTTTTTAACTTCTAAATTCTAAAATTCAATGTCTTGTGTAAGAAAAAATATCATTGCTCATAATAATAAGTTTTCTTCTTGAACTTCTTCCTGTGGCTAAAAAAATTGAAAAATTCTCTGAAAAGATACATATTATGCAGTTTTAAAAATTTCGGGTGTTTGAGTAATATTCTATTCTATTATTATTATTAAGAAAAATATATCATGGAGGTTTTAGTAGTTTAAGATAAAACTTTTATTGTTAAATTTGTAACTCCTGAAATAAAACAGAAATGTGTTTCTAATTTTAGAATAAAAATTAGGAAATCACATAATTATTTTAACCTATCTATTTTTCACAAAAGGAAAAAAGATTATATTAATTATAATTTGTTCTATAGATGTGATATGGGATCCCAGGTACAAAAGAAACCCTGGTATAAAGTAACTTATGAAACAACTGGCAATGAACATGAAAGTTGCTAATTGTTTTGTATGCTGATCTTTTAAAATTTTTGCTGCTCACTTTTTGGGTGATCGGCTAAATGATGCAAATTATTGTATTGGTACCATTGATAAGTACTGGAAGCCTTTCATACATTTTTAATACAGATAACACTATCAATGTGCCTTGCTTCCTTCTCATGTAAAATGAAATAGTCTTAATGGTTAAAGTTTTCCTTTTATATGTATATTTTTTTGAAAAACTTAAAAAATAATCTTTGTAATCATCTCTTGGAAATAACCATTTATTTTAAGAATTTGGGAGTACAGATTATCAGTCTTCTGTGAACAACAAAATCACATTTTTTAAAATGTTCATGTGCCCAAGTAATATTATTGATATAAAAGTTAAAACTTTTTTTTAAAAAAAAATGAGACAAATTAAATACCTATTATTTTTGTACGAGCTGTCTCAAAGAATTTACCTAAACAATTGCTATTGTGGGTTTTCTGCTTTCTTTCTCCGTGTTGGTACAAGAATATATTTTTCTCTTTCTTATATAAGCTATTTAGATCACACGTGAATCATACAGAGATAAGAAACCTTTTTTTTTTTTTTTTTGTAATTTTTTTAAAAAGAACAAACTATTCATCACAATTTTTATTTATTGAATCATTTGTATAATCGTTTTATATTTCTTAATGTGTTAATAAAATCTAAAAATATCTTTCATTTGCATTATACCATTAAATAGCAGCATTAATATAATTATCGAATATGTTCATAATACATTATTGATTGACGAAATAGGAAGATTAACAAATTTATTATTTAAGTAACGTGCATTGTATTGAGTTAAAACTTACTGTAAGTTCATTTGGTAAGAAAATCTATTTCTTAAAATGTTTAATGTTAATGTTTAAAATTATTTTCCCCTGTAGAGGATTAAATCTCGTGTTTGTTTGGGTTTTTTTTTGTGTGTGCGTGTAAAATAATAAATAAATGCTTATTATTTAAAGTAAATAAAAATTAAATTTTTCAATTAAATACATTATGCTTGAAAAATATTTCACACATTTTTAATGCAACAGTTTATCTTTTAAAATATGTAAAATTATATGAAAAATTACAATATGCTAAACAGTTTTAGCATCTACACTTTTTTTAGAATTCTGTAAATTTTGTTAACACACATACACATACAATTCCATTTGTTTAGTCTACACAAACAGCAATAAATATATATTTCTATGACTTAGAATTATTGATTAATTTGTCATCCAAATATATTTAATGGTATTAGTGATCTAAAAATTAGGTTGTGTGCATCTTGTCATCCAAATCTATTTTTACATGCTATGAAGCTACTTTCAGTACAAATGTAAATACCTTTTAGATGCTGCATGTTTTAACAGCTTTACTAGGCAAGAAAAATGCAACAGAATTTTATTATATATACATATATTGCAACGAATGTGTTTATAAGCCGCAGTTTTCTACTCAAATATAAATTATGTTTTCAAGAAAGCCGTACTTATAAAAAAATAAATGCAGTGTGTGGTGTGTGGCATTTTCAGCATTAGTAGACTGCTCTTAACTCGTCTAAGCGCTGTGTGAGAATCATTAATGTTTGAAGTAAAATTGCAATAAAATTTGAATTCAAAAACTAAAAGCAATGAATGATCATCATATCTTGAGTTTAGGAAGAAGTAAAAGATATAAAAGAAAATCTGCTGCCGCACTCAACAGAGATACAACAGGTTTATCAGAAGGTATAATTATCCGGTTGTATATTAAAATTATTAACCATATATTTAAGCATAGTATTAAAAAATATTTAAATGATTAAAATTTTTAAGACTAACTTTATATATAATATAATAAATATATATTTCAAATTACAATTACTATATAATATGGTGTTTTGACTCAAAAATAAAATTCTCTGAGTTAGGATTTAAGACTCAAATCTAATTAAAAATATGCTTCCCTATGACAAAATCATAATTTATTTACTAGTGTAATGAGAAAAAAAATTGTGATCGCACTTACCTGAATGATTTTCAAATTATATGCTATGAAAAGTGGAAAATGCAAAGCTTACAAATGCATTTACAAAATTATCGTTGACTTTATAAAATGTATTAGTTTATCATACACGAGATAAAGGTCCAACTTCTGAAAAGACAGTTTACTATGAGATTTCATTTAAAGAGATTTTAAAATCTTTTTGAAACGTTATGTTTGCACTTACATGTACATGTACACTCTGTCACAAAATAAATAAATAAATGCACCCGGAAGAAAATAATTTACTAACATGAAACTTAACATGTATGTAGAGTATGAGGAGACAAGCAAATGATTACAAATTCAGAACAGATTGTTTTATTAAGAAGTTAGGGCATAAAGAAAGATGCAAATCACAGTATATAGTCAATCAAACTGTGGCAGCTATATAAGCCTAAACATGTCGTGGCATCGAATCAATCAGGTCACCTATGAACTCATGCAGATGATCGTTCCATAATATTTGTAACTGGGCAATTTATTAACCAATATTTTGGGACGGCTGCAATTGCCTTCCAAGCACGCAAGAGATGTGCTCTATTGTCGAGAGGTCTAATGACCCGGCATGCCACCAGAGTACGTCATATCCTTGAAGACATTGTTAGTAGAGTCACGCAGTATGTGGACAAGGGTTGTCTTGCTATTAAATGACACGTGTGTGACTTGAAAGCATATATAGTACATCGTCCACATATATGCATGCCGTCAAATTGCGTTGAGGTGACGACTAGAGGGGATCGTGTGTCTCAACAAATCACTCCCCACACTATCACGCCTTGTGTTATGCCTCTCGACAAAAAATCCCGGATAGGACCGGTGTGGTGTCCTTGCCACTTCCACATGCGTATGCGCTTGCCATCAGCATTGAAACTGAATCAGGATTCATCGCTGCAGATCATACGCCTCCAATCGATCACAATCACATTCCAGCTGGCTCGAGGTCAGCAAAAATCCAATCGACACTGCCTATGATGTGGGGTCAGTGGTACTCGTCTTAATTGTCGTCGGATCTTTATACATGCGTCGGGGAGTCGTCTCCAAATGGTTTCCTTTGACACCACCAGATGTCAGGAAAGTGGTAAATGGCGTCGAACCGATTCTAGCTACTTTGTTGGTAATGATGTGGCTGATCTTATGATTGCGCGATAGTCACGCGCATTTGTGTTCCTGGAATGCCCTGACCCTCCGTGACCGTAGACTATCCCTTCCGTGATTCATTGTTGCCAACATCGAGCAGCTACCATATCGCTCCGACCGAGGTGGTGGCCCCGATACGCCTGTTCGACCAACTTGCTTCTCTGAGACCTACTATATGCACCCTCTCAAAGTCCAATAATTTTTCGTACTGACGCCGGATACGTCTGCGAGGCATCTCTAGTCACAATATCATTCATCCAAGTCGACAGATTTGTTTGAATAACCCTATGGCACGAGCAATCATGCTTTTAAACTCTCACCACTGCACATCTCATTTGCACATAGCGAGCTTACCCTTGCCCCACTGGAGTCGGAATTTTGATCATTTTCATATCTCTTACAAGACTAAATTTCTGCCAAGTTTCATGATAGTAGCTCGATTTCTTCTGAGTGCTCGTGGCAGAGTGTATATATATGTATTAGAAAAACGTGACTCTCTTTTACATACCGTTGGAAATTTAGATGTTTCGTTTAATTAAAATCTCTCAGAAGCTCATTTTAAAACTGTCACGAATAATGGATGGTATTTTAACTATTGGTGTAAATTTTATTTCTGTCTTCACACTGAATTTCAAAACAGAATAGCATGGTCTTTTCCAATCTACTCTACGATAATGTAGATTTTTATAGTGGTGTTGTAATAATGTATAGCTCTCTATATTTTTTCCTTTTCTTCTGTCCACATAGAAATAGATTTACCCTATAAAGCTCATATCGTTTTTCAACTTTTTTTAATGTCAAAATGTCTACAACATTCGATTAGACGTATAGTATTTATAATGTAATGATGACACATATATACTTTTAATGGGCAAAATATTCGAAGCACTAGGTAACACTCTTCCAATCATTATTTTAACAAATTCATAAATGCAATTTGAAATAGGAGGTGTAAGTTGTTATATATTTCTTCTAACAGAAAAGTTAACTTTACATTCTTAAGTAAACTATTGCTTGAGACATGCTACTTATGTTACTTATGATTGTGATTATCATCCATATGTGCACAATTTTACGGATCTCTCAATTGGCAGCAATTATTCGGAAGCATTTAGCAGAACAATCTGAATAAGTCCTAAAATTTGTTATGAGAACTTATCTTTAAATTTTAAATGGAATTGAATAAAATTGAGTTTTCAACCCTATGTTTGAGTTCCCTTACAAATCGCCAAGTATAGATATAGTGACTAGGGATAGCAGTTTATTAGCTTTCCTTTAGCTTCATGTCCTAATCTAAGATGGATTTATTTGAGAAATGCCAACGCACAAAATATTTGCTTGAAATCAAAAACAATTGGTTATATTGAGCACATAATCGGACGAAGATAATCTTGAGAAAACTTAAAAACATTTCTTACCTACAATAACACTAATATAATATGAGTTTATGACATTACAATACTCTAGAATGTGTGTGTATAAAGAATAGAATATTCTTTAGTAGAAATTTTTATAGAATTCTACTATTCTTTAATAAACGGGAAAATATAAAACTAAATACCTATTACTACACTGAACTCATTACTTTTTATAAATCCACTTGTACATTTATTTTATAGGAACTGAAGTAAAAAAGCTAATTTAATGGATAAACTTCCATTTGTTAAGGTATCCGACTACGTTCGGAAACGTGATTTTGCAAAAGCTTATAAATGGATAATATTTATAATATTTAGTGTCACTTAGATTACAAAATGTATATAAAATTGTTTTAAAAATAGTATTATAGTAAAAAATTATTTAAGTGCAATATTTTGACAAAAAAATGAACATAGAATGACCCCTTTTCAAAATATTCTCCTTTTGTGAAAAATGCTTCTATTATATTAATATTTTGTCTGTATATAGCTCAGACCTCTGTACAGAGGCTCAACTAGAATTTTTGAAATATATAACTTAGAAATGAGTTTATCCATGTTTTACGACAACAGAGGGGAGAAATTTTATGAAAAAAAAGGCAATAATTATTTCAGATGGTTGTAACTCTGAAAATAATTGGAATTTTTCAAAAATCATAGTTGAGCCTCTGTACAGAGTTTTGAGCTATATACAGGCAAAATATTATTCTAAAAGAAGCATTTTTCACAAAAGGAGAACATTTTGAAAAAAGATTATTCTAAGTTAATTTTTTGCCGAAATATGGTATTTAAATAATTTTTTTTGTCAAAATGTTCCTTAAAACAATTTTATACATGTGTTCTAATCTAAGTGACACTAAATATCATGAAAATTATTCATTTATGCGCTTTTTTAAAATCACGCTTCCAAACGTAGTCGGATACCTTTAATTTACAATTTTAGCTATACATGTGTTTAGATACTTTTAAAATGCACGTTTTTTAGGTGATAATAGCATCAAAAAATATATATCGCATGTTTTTATTTTACCTTATAAAATATAAATTTATGAAATAGATGTTTATCTAACCGAGAATAAGTTCTCGTGATGGACATTTAAAACTCAGTTGTTAGACGTATTCTACGTCATTCATCCGTTATTGTATTTTTGACGTAAAACTTGCGTCATTGTTCAACGACCTTTAAGAAAATAGCTTACCTTGCTTATAGTGTGTTTATAAATAGGATATTATATTATATATTTTAATTTATTTTGCAATACTTTTCCACGTTATAATAGTAATCTTAGATATGAAACCCGTGAAGTTGTTTCTCAAAATTATTAATTAGAATTAATTATTATTAATATTTGTCAGAACTACGTATATAATGTAGCCTTTTATTTCAAAACAGTACTGATCACTAAAATGGTAGGCTAATTTTCGTATTCTATCTCATTGAATATAATCGCATCGTGATTATAGCTTCAATCGTTGTTCTTATGTGTGTGTAATTTTATTATTCCATGTAATAATTTTTATTTGACCCTGTGAAATGTATTATAGAATTAATTAAAAATAAAGTATTTTGAGAGGATTTCTTATGTAAGGTTCCTGTAGCTTCAATGTGAGTAAGTTTCACCTGTGCTTTTAAAAATGATATTAAAAATTTATTTCGGGAATTATACTATCAGGACATTTAATACTTTTGTTCATTTAGTTCTGAGTTTTTAAATAAATATTGAGATTATTATTAATTAATAATAATTTTATTCACATCTTAAGCTTTTTCTAGTTCAACATTTTGAGGTATTTTTATCTAAAGCGTTATTATTTGATTTTAAAAATGTAAAAATAGCTTCAATATATATATATGCTTTTTATCATGGTTAATTAAGTATTTAATTAATAATGAGTCTTAGTTTTAGTATATTTCTTACGCTGATTTTTTTTCTGACTAAATTCTTTTAGATTACCTCCGAGAGCAAAGTGGTCAAGATATCAATGAAAACCAAGATGATCTATCAGAAGATGAAAAAATTGCCCTGTTAGGTAAACCTAGACTGGGAGAGCAATACAAAGTTCAGATTCGTATCAAAGAGAGCCGAGAATTCAAGGTAAAACTAATTTGTTTATCTGCCTGCAAATAAATTCGAATCGATAATTTTTAACCAAAGTAATCAATGATAATTTTAAATGAGTTATACGTCTTTTCCCTCATTTCCACTTTTAATTATTTATTGAGGATGTTAATATCCTCAACATTATTTTCATTTTCATCTCTAATTACGCTTAAGAGAAATATAAAATATAATTGATTTAAACTAAAACTACCTTACTTTCTTGTCATATAAAAACAGTTCATTTTCCCTTAACCCTTTCGTGGGCCATTTATTTCTCTTTTGAATTTCTCGCAATTTTTTATATTTTATTAACAATTAAACAATAGCACTTTAGTAAATGTATACTCTATAACAAAAAAAAAAATGACTCATCAAGAACGATTTGTCCGATAGAGACAAAAATTGGTGGGTAGAAAGATTTTGTACAGAATAGAAAATGATTAAAATTTCAGAAAAATTGAATGATTTATTTCAGAGTTACATAGTTACAAAGCAACGAGCTCAATAAGGTGTTGACCCACCTCTAGCCTGGATGCAAGCTGCCACACGACGTGGCATACAGTAGTAAACTAACCTGATGGTCTCCTGCGGTATTTCTTGCTAAATTTGCCTCAATTGTCGGGCCAGATCATCAACATTCCCTGGTAGATGCAGTCGCCTTCTCATTATATCTCAGACAGGCTCGATTGGAGAGAGATCTGGCTATCTGGCTGGCCAAGGAAGTGTTTGACAAGCTGTAAGACAGTTCATAGCAACACGTGCCTCATGTGGTCGTCATTGTCTTGCTAAAAAATAAGGCTAGGGTACACCAAAAGGAACGATAGCAAAACAGTTCTCAGAATGTCGTCGACGCACCGCTGTGCTGTAAGTGTGGCTCTAATGAAGACCAAAGGGGTCCGTCTGTCAAAAGAAATGGCACCCCAGACCATAACTCCTGGTTGAGGGTCTGTGTGGCATGCAAGTGAAAGCAGGATTGGCACACTGCCCTGGGAGTTTCCAGACACGACTTGGATGATCATTAGGGCACAGTTGGAAGCGGGATTCGTCGCTAAACACTATACGTCTCCAGTCAGCATAATTCCATCCTGATCGAGCCAAGCACCACCGTAATCTGGCTCGACAGTGTACATGCATGAATGGCAGGTGGTGTAGCGTTCGAAATGAGCGTAAATTTCGCTCTATCAGCCGTCTGTGAATGGTCATGGTGGACACTCGTGTGCGGGGCGCAAGTCTGATGGTTGATAACGATGAATCAGGCACTGTGACAGCTGATCTGACAATCAATCTGTCCTCCCGATCGGCTGTGGCCCTAGGTCGACCGCTACCATCATGACGCTGTAATCTGTCTTTGTCCACCCATTCTTGCCAGCATCTTCTAATGGCCGCATCGCTTCGACCCATATGACGAGCGATTCTCAGATTTGCCCAGCCTGACTTTTTCATTACAATGATACGACCTCATTCAAACTCTGGCGGCAACTCTTTATGAGCTCGAATCCTGCGGCGAGGCCTTTTTTCAGTCGTTGAAAGGTATCCTAAATCGCAAAACAACACAAAATTTGACCATCAGATTGAGAATCGCTTCTTATAGACATCTGCTGAGTGCGCAGTTCCGATGCGCTGTAGCTCCCGCTATTCATTCATTGGTTACCAAATTTTAATCGTTTGCATGTTCGATACAATGTCTTAGCATACGAAATTTCATTACAATCGGGCAATTCCTTCGTGGTGCGTCGTTTTTTTTTTTTTTTTTCTTTGTTACAGAGTGTATTTTAATTTGCCGAGTTTTATGTTTAAATTTAAATTTTAGGGGTGGGAGAATACTTCCCGAGGGACCATTCCTCGTCATAAAGAAAATTAAATTTAATGATGATTATTTATCATGAAAAGATGAGAAGCATGGTGCAATGCACAAGGGGACATCACATTCTGCACACATGTAATAGGTCCTCTTTTCTTGTTCCTTTCTGCTACATTTTCAACACAACATCGTCTATAATTGGAAACCATCTTTGGCATAAGATTTTCCACATTGGCTAAACGCACATCATCCTGAACTACACGCTTCTATACTTGGAAGCTAGCAGGATGTCCTTTCCTTTTTCTGGAGGAATATCTGTCTATTAGCTGACGAGCTAATGCTACACGGAATGTTAGTCTAAACTTCTGTTTCTTTTGTTCACTTGCCGCAGTAGGAAACTATTTATGATGGCAAGATCAATAGCAAAATAAAAGATTTGGTAAATAGTCTTCTCATCGTTATAATAGCAAAGCCAATATATTATAATGGGTTTTGCGCTTCCCACGGGTGTATTTTGTAAGATCATGTAGATACCCAACTGATACTCAAAGGTACAAGTTTATATTTTTTTACGTTTTTAGCTCTTATTATTCTGAGATTTCTTTGGGTTTCTAGTTTTAAAATGGGACTATTTTTTATCAGATAAATTTTATAAAGCTGAAAAAGTATATACTTTTACAACTAAATAATTTTATATTTTTTATCTGTCAATTCTATATTAGCATCTAAATAAATATACCTTTGTTAGTGCTACAATGCGCGTCCATATTGATTGTGACATTTTGAATTATAAGTAAAGGACTGAGATAGCAAAATTATACTGAAAAAGGGCATATTTAAAATACTTTATATTATCTGTAAAGTAATACTCATTAGAAGAATTTTAACGATTTGAATATTATTTAAATAAGGCTACTACTGCTACAAAAATATATAAATATTTGAGGAGCTCAATCTGTCCAACGAAAAACTGATCTAGCAAGAAATTTAAAAAACTATTATATAAATTAAAAATGTTTTTTAAAGATAATTAGGATTCTTCAATATTTTTTTCATTCATGATAATCCTGATTTTCCTGGTAAATAAGAAGAAAATGTGTTGAATTTATATAAATTAGATGAGATTTCTTTCATCATATAATCATTTAAAATAATACTACACAAATCCCTCAATATATATGAATGAATAACACTCAAAATAAGTCTTTCACAGAAGAAATGGGTATGGCAGCACGAACCGTAATATATTTTTTTGAAAAACTTTGATTTATTTTGATACAACTGCACTAAAAAATGTTCTACATCAAATCCAAACTGTTTAGTAATTCCATTCGACATCAACTTCATCAAACGATTTATAGACAAACTAATAATATTTTAGAACGATGAAGATTAGCAATTATCATTTCTTACTCTTCAGTATAAAGGGCAGCAATTCTGAGATCTGTAAATCCATTACTAAACAATTTAGCAATCCCTTACTGAGCAATCTAATATAAAATAAAAATGAATCACCTTCACACATACATGTATAAATGCATTTTATTTTAAGAAAGCAAGCTTTTGGTAATTTTTGACAGTTACATTTCTATGAAATAGATTTTTCTACATTTTTTACAGTGCTTTAAAAAATGTCAGTACACTAATGTACCACAAAAACGTACACCAATGTGATGATAATAGAAATTTTCAGATAATTAATGCTGATAATTTATCTTTAATAGAACACTGTTGACAAGTTGTTCCAGAAAGCTAATATCACTTTGTCAATTGGCACATCTTCCTGGAAGGAACAATTTCTTGAGGCCATCACCGTAAGCGCAGGTACGACACCTAGGTTAAACACCATTTTAAAGAATACTTTGTTTAGATTTCTGTCCCCTCAATCATATAGCCCATTATTACTTTAAAGGAGACGATGATGACGACGACGAAGGAGGTGAAGAAGGAGGAGAAGAAGGAGAAGAACCTGAAGAAAGAGAGCCCAAGCTTCCAACTTGCTCGGACTACGTAATGCATTTCATTACTCTGTTTTGGAAGATTCTTTTTGCTCTCATTCCACCTGTTGGTATGTATTTGAAACACGATGTTTTTACAGCGAAGATTTTTTTTATTTTAAAGTTTCTCACTTCCGTCTTCATTTCACATAAATAAAATTATGCCTAGGTAATTTAACAAAAGTTATAATGATTTTATCATATTATGCCTTAGATAGCTTTTATTTATCTGCGTGTGAAAGTCTTATTTCTAATATTTTCTCAAATCTTAACTTCAGTGTATTATATCTATAATTAATGTACATAAGATCCATTTTTAATAAAGAACCGTGATTAAAATTTTATGATGTACTTGACAATATTTAATGCTAAATACCCTTTAGTGTTTTCATTGTGAATTATGTTTGAATACACTCATGTCTAAAATTAAGGTCACAAACATAAAATCCGTGAAAACTGATGAACTATTTACTGTGTTGCCACGAAATTTGGCACGGAGTCATATTATAATGTGAGAATGGATATAGCAAAATAAGAATACGGAAAAGATTTTAATTGTGAATTAAGATACTGGCATATTAAAAATTGTGATATCATGAATCAGAGATAAGGCATTTTTCTCAGGAAACACCATTGTACACTGACCATTGTATACTGCTATGCAAACCTCACAAAGAGCTACCATACTGTTTTAACTACTGGAAGGGACCTGGGAGAGGTCTGTGCAGAGAAATAACTCTTTTTAGACCATCCCAAACATGTTCAATAGGATTGAGATCCGAAAACCTCGAAGACCAATTCATATGGGAAGTATCCTCTTTTTCAAGATATTCATCAACATCAAGAGCTTTGGGAGCCGTTCATTATCGTCCACAGTATCATCCAACATGTAGTCCAGACCCATAGCACCCTGGAACAACCTCATATAGGCTTCAAGGACCTCATCCCTACAGTGCTGTGCGTCGACAGAACCTTCATCGAAGAGGTGCTGTGGTGCATGACTGCCCAACATTACACTGTCCCAATCGAGGATTCCTTTGCCACAAAATCTGTCAATTTCTGTTACGTAGGAGGAATGAAAGCGAGCTCTACTTTCTCTCCAGATAAAGACTCGACGAGAATGAATCACTCTGTCTGGTGAATCTCGATTCTCCCCTGAACAGAATACACCCCATACTTGTGGTTTCCATGATTGATGTTTTCTGCTTCACAATAACCGGTCTTTCCTGCTGAATGCAGTCAAAAAGACTTACAAATGTGGCAAGGTCACAAACGAGCTGAGGAGCCGTTGTCCCCCTATGTTATCGTGAGCTAAATGCCAAATAGCGATACTGAGCAGGTGCCGTTGTTTTGTATTGGCCTTGGCCAACCTTCCTGGTGACAAGTGGTATTCTCTTGTTTGGAATTGATCCACAACTGGGGCGTTTTCTTTTTATAAAATTGGTTCCACTTGTAATCATCAAGCTACCTCCGCTTAAGACAGGTCAGCTTCAAGCCTGCCAACCGCTTTCTATCTCTCAAGGAATCATCTAAACAATTATGAGGACTCATCATCACTGCAAGCAGGCTAACTTGTTTGTTTTAATGCAATAATCACAAAACTGCAGGCAAAAATCCCAGATGCTTAAACGGTCCCAATCCAGTAGTTCTGCAAAACATTAACGTTTAACAACTTATTTTCTTAAGCTGAAGGTTGATATTGTACTTCAAAATATATAAAATACAAATTCCATTAATTTTTATAGTAGTAATTTTGAATTATCTCGAAAACCATGTTTGTGACCTTTATTTTGGACATGAGTGTAAGATATTTTGAATAACTTCTTCTATGTAAATATGTGCTACAACACATTCTTTTTCACATTCATAAACTGTCCTTCCTAGAAACTGGTATCAAAATTTGAAAAAATGTTTCATTAAAGTATCCTTTATTTCTCTCTAACATCATTCTTGGTGATTTAAAAATATCAGCTGAATTAACTAAGAATAGAAGGTGGTTTTTAAAAAGAATTACTGAGGGTTCCTCGGCAATTCTTAAATATCAGTTATTATGTTTTTAATAAAAATAATGAAAATTTTCCTAATTGAATTTTCCTGTCTTGAAGCCACAATTTATCAACTAAACCAGAATCACGATATTCAAAAGCTTCCTAATTTCGAAATATTCTTAGATTTATTTTCATTAGAGAGGGAGGGAGTAAGTATTAATATGAAATTGTTATTAAGAACTGGTACATCAAAATAAAGGTACACACATTTCGCACAGATTCATATCACAATTAGTGTTAATACTGCACCACTTTCTTTTATTTGTCCCTCTTAATTATTTTTAGTACTGTTACATTATTCATTTCTTCTTTCTACTCGATGTCAAATTCAGCTAACAATCGATACACACTAACTCTAAACATTAAAAGCTATATTGTAGAAATCTGGATCAAGTTCCAAAAAGTTTTGATAATAATTGTCTATTTAAAGTTATTAAGGAGAGTATCTGAAGTAGTTACTCTTACATAATCATATGATAGATCAATTCAATACATAATTTTGATGATATTTCGTATTTATAGAAGGAATACATTTATATTTCTCTAACTTTTATAGACATGATGGATGGATGGGTATGCTTCGTTGTATCCATATTGGGAATTGGATTGCTTACTGCAGTTATCGGTGACTTAGCTTCACATTTCGGTTGCACAGTCGGATTGAAAGATACAGTTACTGCTGTTGCTTTGGTAGCTTTGGGAACAAGTATTCCAGGTGAGTACTTTTATTTAATTTATAACCTGTAAAAATATGATTTACCAATTTTCCAAAAGCGTCCTGCTGCTGTTCACATTGACAAAAGCTGTATAATTACTGCATTAATAGCTCTAAAATCAAAATGAATGTCTTTGTCCAGGTACAATTGGAAACCAAAGTTTTTATAATGATAACATATATAGTATTACACATAGTATTGAGTTTTTTCAATGGTAATCAATGATTCTTTTGATAGTCTTCTAAATTCCTCAGTTGCAATTGTGCACAAATCATAATAAAATTAAAATGAAAGTGTCTGAAGGGGTCAGTTGAGTACAAACCAATGTATTAAACACACGCAAGCAATATGTTACTAAAAATATCGATCTCAAAGGAAGGTCTCAAAGGAAAATAATAAAGGTTTCCCCATTTTTTGGCTGCAACACATTTTAATTATGCTATGCCGAAAAATATTTGTTATAAAATGTCTTTAAATCCCTTGAGTCAGTAGTTATTAAGCTTAAGTCTAGTCAGCCTGATGGGCAATATGAGCATGATAAAGGCTGACTGTATTCTAATCTAGAGTCCATTCAAAAAAAATAACTAATGATATTTTACACTCACTTCCAAAAGTTAAGCACGGAGAGGAAAATACTAATTTCCGGAAGCCAATCAGAATTGAAGAGGATGCAATTCGCTGCAGAGGTAGATGGAAGTATGCAAATATGTTAGGTAACAGCCAATTGTGCTTTCATGTTAAGAAATATGCAAAAACGGCAGTCTTATAAGAAGCCAGCTTTATGAAAGGTTACAGAATTTGAATGTAAGTGCTGATAGAAGGTGTTTAAAACTTTCGTACAATTTGTTTCCAAGACATACGTGTTTCTATGACTTCCAGATAACGAATGGAAGATTCTGAGCACTGGCGTACTGTGGGGCGCATTGAAGCAGGACAGTCGATCACAGATGTTGCTCTTTTCTTCGGCGTTCATCATTCACGTTTATGGAAACAATTCCAAACCACACAGACAGTTGTCCGAACGCCCGTAGGCGGTCGCCTAAGGGTTACAACCCCCGCGGAAGATCGATATATTGCTATTGTAGCCAAGTGGAATCGCAGAGCAACCTCCACACGTGTGACATCTATGGTTACAACGTCCATTGGTAAGGCTATATCTGCAGCTACTGTACGCCGAAGATTACATATGAATGGACTGTATGCTCGGGTACCTCGAGTTTGTGTTCCTATATCCGTCCAATCAAGAGGGGCACAATTAAAGTGGTGCCGGGAACATGGCAATTGGACTGTGTCTGACTGGGGCAATGTCATGTTTACTGATGAGTCAAGATTTGCTCTGGAGCCAGATGACAAGCGTATAAGGATATGGCGAAAACAAGGAGCACGCAATCAGCCCCAAAACATCACCGAACATCACGCATTCCAAGGAGGAAGCATTATGGTGTGGGCAGGGATTTCATTAGGATACCGCACCGACCTGCACATCTTTAAACGGGGTTCTGTGACGGCTGTCCGGTATCGAGATGAAATCCTAGAACCCATTGTGAGATTGTACGCTGCAGCAGTCGGCCCTACTTTTGTTTTAATGGACGATAACGCACGTCCCCATAGAGCTGACATCGTCGATGACTACCTGGAGAGTAAAGGGATTACGCGTATGGCGTGGCCAGCATATTCGCCCTACCTTAATCCCATTGAAAATCTTTGGGATGCTCTCGGCCGTGCTGTATCTTCACGTTTCCCACCTCCAGCCACTCTTATTGAGCTGGAAACTGCTCTACAAGAAGAATGGCGATTGCCTTATTCTGCGTTGGTTGACCACCTAATTGAAAGCATGGTCAGAAGGTGTAAACTTTGCATACAGATGAGGGGGGATCATATACCCTATTAATGTCCTTTTTCTTCATTTTATGCTGTTTATTTTCACGTTATACATAATTCTGTTTAAGTCTTCAGTATGACATTATCTGATAACTTATATATTGTTTTCATTTCTGTATAAAAGTATTGATTTTTTTTTATGTATAAATATATATGCTACTTTACTGCCAAATTTTGTGTCAATCAAAGCAGTATTTGTTGATTTTTTTGCATTTTACATCTTCGTGCTTAACTTTTGGAAGTGAGTGTAAATTGATGAATATATTTTTCCTCTAACATTTTGGAAAAACATAGACTAACAACATGTTACGTTTAAAACAAAGAAACGCAAGAAAACAAAGTATGATCCAATATTATTTTATATAATTTTTACTGAAATATAAATGTATTGTATTAATTTTTATGTCCTTGTAGTGTTGCATACATATTTAATAATAATCACTAACGACTTTATACTTTTTGAATTCGTAATGAAAAAGAGATGCTCCTTTTTTTATAAAGAACACTTATATACAGGGAGATTTTTTACACTATACAGAGCCACTTACAGCTCGATCTAACAAAGGAAATGGCACCAAACTTGGTATGGAGAGAAATAATGACAAGGGAAAAAAGATACCGTGGGGGAAAAAATTACTTAAAAAAATCCCCATTAGGGGTATTTATGGCGCAGAGTACAATGTAAAAAGTGTTACAGAAAAAAGAAAGAAACGACCACATATACAAGATAACAGGAAAATGTTACGTTTTATTCATTACATTCACTTACTCGGCGAGGAATTAGACCGTTGTTCTCATAGACTACTGCTCAGTACTATATATTCTACGATTGCACATAACATGTCACAAGCAGTATTCCACATTATTTCTGACATGTGTGTCAACAATGGTTCCCAGAGATTCATTGACGTTTGCAGTTGCAACATCTGTTATCAACTCTTCTAACACACGTTTACATCTTCTGGCAGGGCTTATTGTAAGCGACTCTGTTTCTTCAAACTTCTTAATCATTCCTTTCAAAGCATTAAACGATGAAGCTTCCTTATGTAGTTTTTATATGGTGCTAAGCTAACGAGGAGCCATGGATGATTAAGATAATACAGCCTGCACGTTCTAGTTATGTGAGTCGCATATTCAAATGAGCTGTCTCAGTTCAACAGAGAGTATTTTTCGAAACTGTTTACATATTTTTATAGTCCAAATTACTGGCACGGTTGTTGCATATGGAAGTACAAACTTGGATTTTGTTTTCATGCTCGCTCTTTATGCTGATTCTCGGTTTGGTAAGCTACAGCTACGCCATAAATGCCCCTACTGGTGATTCTTGGAACTAATTTTTTTCACAGAATCTTACTTTTATGTCATCATTAGTCTCCATACCAAGTTTGGTGTCATTGCGGTAGTTATATCGAGCTCCAGATGGTTCTTAATAATGTCAGTTTAAAAAAATCTCCTTGTATATAATCGACAGATCTTATTCTTAAGTTTCACTTAAGCTAGAAGATATAAACACTTTTTTTATATCTTCTAGCTCAAAAACTATGCTAAAAAATTTCATAATGAAACAAAAATCAAAAGAACACGACATAAACATGATTATGCCTAAACGCCTGGAATTACATGTAGATAATATGAACTAATCTTGGTCATTGTCATTTAAATGCATTATAATTGGCATCCTACTAATTGTGAACATCCTTTTGTCTTATTGCAGATACTTTCGCCAGCAAGGTAGCGGCTACTCAAGATAAGTATGCTGATTCTTCGATCGGGAATGTCACTGGAAGCAACGCAGTCAATGTCTTTCTTGGCATCGGTATTGCATGGTCCATAGCTGCAATTGTCCACTATGCTCACGGAACTCAATTCAAGGTGGAGCCGGGAAATCTCGCTTTTTCAGTAACCATGTTCTGTGGTTGTGCATTCATCTCATGTGTTGTTCTTCTTATGAGGCGAAGCAAACGGGTAGGAGGTGAGCTTGGAGGGCCCATGTTATACAAGTTACCAACCACCATCCTTTTCGTATGCCTCTGGCTCTTCTACGTTCTCATGTCCAGTATGGAAGCATATGGGTACATTGAAGGGTTCTAAAAGACTATAAAACTAGACATACTACCTTATGAACGGCAGCTGCGTTTTGTTCAGCCAGAGGTTTGGGTACTCAGTTCCTTGTTTATGAGAGATCGTATGTAGAACTCTCACAGATGGGTAAAGGAATGATTCTTAGAATTCCCAGATCGCCGTGATCCCTCAAGAATGAAATGTTTTGCCACTTCTGTCCTGTTTCAATCCCTTTCAGTGGAAGAAACAAAGTTCAGCACAAAAAGTTTCTGCTGATGATCAATGCATTTCGAAAGCATTCTCTTACTGTTGCTGTACGCTGGTGTTTTCCATTGGGAGAGCATATCTAGTTGTATCATGTCTAAACATCGTGTATCCATGCAGTATTGGTGAAATCCTTTTTCTCACAACACAGCAATCATCACTGTTATTATTTTAAATAATGATTTTGTTGATGTTGATAACCAAAGTAATTATTTCCTTCCTTGAATAAAGAAACATAACAATGAGAAATTATTACGCTAGTCTTGAAATAGTTGCACAGAAAGTGTCAAGAACAAGTTGTTGTGATATACGTAAATTCTTTTGAAGAAAAAGAACTAACTGGAACTGAAATGTAATGTATGTAATAGATTAATGTCAGGAATTTTTCTTTTTTTTTCTAAAATGTAAATATTCGATTGCTGTTTTTCGCGATCCACACGCACGCTGAATACTTCATTTAGTTTACCTCAAATGTAATTTCAATGCATATCCGAGATGGCATGCCTATTTTGTATGCATCTCTTTCAAATTTTCTTTTAGACAAACAAAATGGCGCCTCTTATTATTATTCCCTGTGTGAACTTAGAATTTGTGTAAATTTAAAACAAAAGTGCATCTGTCAATTTGTAACACGCTGTAGAACAGCTCTCTATAGGGTACTATTTTCACTGTACAAAATCATGTTGTACTGTATGATGTGAACAAGTTCAATGTTTGATTATATAACACCATTATATCATTAAGCATTTTCCATCACAAATTTATTGATGATATGATGTTTAGCTATATTTATAAGCCTGCTATATTTATAACTCCCTTGAATTTAATGCTTAAATATCAGATATCCTTTTTGTGTATCAATGTATTCATCTTTTCACTAACGCATTGCAAATTTTTTGCTATTTGGAAACCAAATTCTTCTTATTAGTATAATTGTTTTACGAAAATTTTGAAAAAGTAACTACAATTTTTTAATAGTTATATTTATAAAAATTTATTGGCACTCTTTTGATAACACTATAAAAAAAATTTGTGGTAAACATTTCATGAAACAGAAGGCTTTTCAATTTAGAAATTGATTGTTGTTTTACTTACTATACAAAACAGGATCAAATGCGTGTGTAATTTTCTTATATTGATTATTTTCTACGTTGAGCACACGCACATATACAGAAAAGTTTGAGGATAAGAAATTAAAGGACCATTTTTGAAAATTTTCGATATTCTTAACTGTTTCTATAAATCCAAATTTAAAAATCATAGAGTATTCTATTGATTATTTAAATAGAAAACAGCACGAATGAAGCAAAATTTATTTATTTTTTGATGTATCTATGCATTTTTTTGTAAATGATTTTCTTAGATCTAGCTTAAACATTTTAAAATACAAAAAATATATATGAGTTTGTATACAAAAGACATGCTTTTTGAATCAATTAATTTCTAATTTAAGAAAAATTTAAAAATTTACATTTAAATACGTAGTCAAATAACTTTTAGTAAAAATTGAAGAATCCATCCAAAAATTTCCAATTTAAATTTTTCTATTTCTTTTTGTAAATGAAAGAGTACTAAAATCCATAGCTTTTAATTTATAAATAATAGTTAAAATTTAATACGAATTTAATTTCAAAACAGGTAGCTAGATTATCTACAAAGTATTCCCATTTTCCAGTTGTTTTTTTTTGTTTGTTTGTTTGTTTTTCTTCCTTTCCTATGAGGTTTTAGGCATATTCACCTCATTAGTGTTAAGGAAGCTATTTTTTTAAGAAATTACGAATTCAGATATTATAATAGAAAATATCGTCCTTTTGAATTTGCTACAAAAATTATTTTTGTTATTTAGTATTGGAAGTCTATTTTTTGGTATTGATTGGACCACATTGCATCAAGAATTCTCTATTAGAAAACAGATTCTGAAGCTGACAAAAATTTCTTAACAGGCAACAGATGTTTTATCCTAGCACCTGTTATTAGCGCACAAAACAAAAAAAGAATCTAATAGCAGTCACTGCACAATATCGATGAATACACATTTTTAAACCATTCATTAAAATGAAAATTCAAACTTAATTTAACTGATTCTATGAGGTGTTTAAAAAATTTGATTCACTTCCCGAGCACTCTTGTTATAATATAAACCGTAAATGAATATGAAACATTTTTGAGCATTCAATTTTTAAAAATAACTCGATTTTAGTGTCTAATATTGAATAGGATTAAATTGCTTTAATTGTGAAACGTGATGAGATCTCAGCGTAAGCAATGTGCTATGTGAAAAACGTTCTTTACAGCTTTGTCATGCCATTCCTCTAAAATTTATGTACTTTAAACACATGTAACTTTTATTTTCGGACAATATGTATATCGGCTCATAATTTAAAAGTAAATTATTCCCCCAAAGCTCCCAGCTCATTCATCATAATACAAATGTCATGAAATATAATCATTTCCTCTCTTGTCTGTAAGAATATCCCTTTGTAATTATTATTTGATATTTATTTACGAATTTCAAGATACGATCATCACATATGTGTAAAGGATAATGCTTCATCCATATAGGAATGTTGATAGCTGAAAAATAATTTCGGGTCTATAAGAGAACAATATATAATATAGTCAACATTATTGTAATTCAAAAGCATACCAGTGTCAAGTCCCATGTTGAAATTCTTTGTTAACAGTAGTCGTACTTTATATCATGATATATGTTGATTTTTGTCTACTTAGTAAAAAGGTTTGTTACACCATTTTTACTTGTTTTCATTTATTTCATGATGTAACTGTAAATTTTCATAAAACTTAACTGTATGAATCTTTGAACATCGAATAAAATAGTTGCATTAGTAAAGAAGTATGCGCACATACACATACACAAACACACGAATCAAGCACTTTGAACATAAGTATTAATTTTAGCAACCAATTTATTTAATTTTAGCAATAATTGTTTTTATTTCAATAAAAGGTGATATTGGTAGTAAGTCTTAATTGGAGATTTTTCACCTTATCAGAAAGCTTAACCTTTAAAACAATAGAACTCTTGAAGAACGAAAAAAACTATAAAAAATACTTCTCATAAGAAATAAAAGTAAAATCCATAGAAGTTGCTTTATATTTATGAAGTAATTATTGTAGAAAACAAATAACTTTGATTGTAAAATATTTCTAACAAAAAGTTGAGTGTTATAACAATTGCAAGCAGTATTTCAAAACTACTGCATTTTTTTTTTGCCTACTTAATTTAATTATTTCACATTACAATATTCGCTGAGAAAATGCTATGATAAATGTGTAGTGTGCATAGAAAGCTTAAAAATAAAGCTAAAAATTGGTCTATCATTTGTTTGAGTCTTTGAATTCGTATTAGTTCAATTTTTTTCATTACCTTTGGCTGAATAAAGTTACAACAATCAAACAATTTATATGTCAGCATTTGTTTTCTCACTTGTCCTGCAATGCCACATTTTAAATTTCATCCTAGGTACTAATAAAATTTCTGCTACCTTAATTTAAAACATTTATCACACACACACAATGAAATAACTACTCTTGAGAGTGATACTACATAACCCCATTTCTCAAACTTCATAATCAGAGAGAGAGGTGCTTAAGGTATCCGACTACGTTCGGAACCGTGATTTTAAAAAAAAGCACATAAATGGAAAATTTTCATGATATTTAGTGTCACTTAGATTAGAATATAAGTATAAAATTGTTTTAAGGACACATTTTGACAAAAAAAGTTATTTAAATACAATATTTCGGCAAAAATTTAGAGTAATCTTTTTTCAAAATGTTCTCCTTTTGTGAAAAATGCTTCTATTATAATAATGTTTTGCCTGTATATAGCTCAGACCTCTGTTCAGAGGCTCAACTAGAATTTTTGAAATATATAACTTAGAAGTGAGTTTATCCATGTTTTACGACACAACCGAGGGAAGAAATTTTAAGAAAAAAACGCCGATAATTATTTCAAATGGTTGTAACTCTGAAAATAATGTGAATTTTTCAAAACTCATAGTTGAGCCTCGGTACAGAGGTCTGAGCTATATGCAGGCAAAATATTATTAAAATAGAAGCATTTTTCACAAAAGGAGAACATTTTGAAAAAAGGTTATTCTAAGTTAATTTTTTGCCGAAATATTGTATTTAAATAATTTTTTTTTGCCAAAATGTCCTTAAAACAATTTTATACATGCATTCTAGTCTAAGTGACACTAAATATCATAAAAGTTTTCCATTTATGCGCTTTTTTAAAATCACGGTTTCGAACGTTGTCGGATACCTTAATAATTTTGTCCAGAAATAAATACAGATTTTAAAGATGTAGGAACTATATATATACACAGTAAACCACGAACTTACGTGATAGGTGGGACTAAGCGATAACCACGTAAGTCGGGGTATAGTTTCGCACATAAATACATATAAATTAATTTTAGTTGGGACCGGAGACGAAAGAAAATAATAATTTAGAACAAAAAAATGTTAATAAAATCCTAGATAACACAAACACAAAATCGTAAACTGGAGTTATTTCGATGTAGAAGGTTCAATAAAATCTATTAATCTGCGAGATCATAGATTTTTTTTTTCACCTGCAAAATGTCCTCGTATCATGCTAATAATTTTTGTATTAGCTAGTTGAAAAGTTGAAAAAATACGCTCTTCGTTGGCCTATGTATGTATTTTCTAAAATTTGTGTGTGTGTGTAAGTCTTAATCAATTAAACTGAGACCTGTCAAATTCCCAACCATCATTCGATCTTCTGATTGAACTGGGTCTAAGGACTCAAGTTCTTCAAAGTGTTGCTCTTCCTCATGGATTTCTATGAACTCATCAATTATCAGCTTCTCATTGTGGGAATCTAGCAATTCTTGAACATCATCACTATCTACTTCTATATTTATTTGCCTGGCAAGATCGACAACTTCTTTGATCAAATTACTAATTTCATCAGGCTCTGATTCCGCTTGAGTTTCACTGATGAAAAAAAAGAAGAAATAAAAAGAAACGAGCCTTACAGAAGTCGTATATGATGAGTAACATCTGACATGTTATCTTAGTAAATACGCAATAGTAACTTATATCCTGAAAAAAAATGAATTGGGTATGATTGGAAATAATTTTCTATCGAATAATTATATCTTTAATGAAAATTTTATTTAATTAACACAAGGAGTAATGTAATTTTTTTTATCAAAAATAATTATTCTTGATCAATTTGAGGAAGAGTGGAGACAACAGACTTATGATAACTAAA